>JAFBJW010000365.1:2905708-3243648 GCA_016785235.1 Pseudorhombus dupliciocellatus
TGGGGGGGGTGGGGGGGGGGGGGGGGGGGGGGGGGGGGGGGGGGGGGGGGGGGGGGGGGGGGGGGGGTCATGCAAGTACAGCAAATCCCTGGCACAGAGCCGACAACCCTCTCAGCAGACACAGCAGGAGTGTTTGGACAATAAACACCAACAGTCTGCCTCGTCCTTACAATTTTTGCACCCCCCCAACACGTGCACGTGCACGCGCACACACACACACACACAGAGCAAGTCTCATATACATGGTTTTGTTCTCCTTCTTTCTCTTACATAGGTGCAATCATTACACACAGCATATTTAACCTACGCACTAAACACATCACATACATGAATTAGAGCTGGAGGAAGAGAGAGGGGGTCACAGTACTGATCCTGGCTCATCTACAGGTTCCGTCCTGTATATCGTGTGGGTGTCTTTGTGCGTCCGTGTGTGTATGCGCAGACGTGAGACAGTTCGGGAGGGACGTCCCTGTACTTCAGTGTGTGGCTCCCACGACAGCCCGGGGTGGCACATCCATCTATGTCTTTTTGCCAAATTTGATTTTAAATATTTATCACACCATACATCTTGGCTGAAACAAATTGCTGGCAAAGTGCTATTGTCTGTGAAACATGTAGTAAGAAGGATGGAGGTTTTAGAGGGAACATCAATGTTTCATTTGGTAAAATATATGACTGGGTATGTGCAGCTACAGCACTTCTTTAAAAACAGGAGGATGACACAAAGTGCAACTTCGGGAAGTCGACTATTCCTATGGAGTAAAAGGTTAAAGCTAATATAGACTGCCTTCATGCTAATGTGACCTTGTTAAAACTTGCAGTAGCAATGTGGGTTACTAACAGCTTTTTGTCTTTTTGCATATGTTGAGCTGTTCGGCATCCGACCCGAACATTTTGTCTTGATGTTGTGGCTTTGTGAGTCATCCAGAAGAAGCTCAAAGGGATAGTTCACCAAACATTAAAATGATCATTATTTACTAAACACTATGCAGATGGAGGGCTGAGTGAAGTGTTCACTAAAAACTTTTGGAGTTTCAGGGGTAAACACCACAGTGGCACCAAATCCAACAGATGGAAATAAATTGTGGCCACAAAACAACAAACTGTCTTCGTACTGCTCCTATGGTGTCATCCAGGAGTCTGTAAGCCCTGAAAATCGAATCTGTCTTGATCAGTTACACCGTCTCCCCAGGTCTCCTGCTGTGGTCTCCCGTGGACTGCTGAGTGTCTCGAAGCTGTTGTTTCATTCCTTCATGTTTGATCCTTTTTCATTTTACACATTTTGCATTCGTAAAATATAATAAGATCCAAGAGTGACCATAACATAGTGTGACCACGGTGTTCCAGCATTAAACACAGAGCAGCCTGGATCGAAGACAGTTGCTGTACATCGGCAGAGAACAAGCAAAACCAGCTGACTTTCCCCGCTTCAGAGAAGCCAGTATATTGGACCTGCTTCTGCTGCTAAGTGTTATAGTAACACTGGAGCAAATTCAGAGTAATGGCTGCTTTTCCAGAAAACAAAAAATGATGTACAGCCTACCTGGGGACAGGAAAGCCACCCCAGTACCTCTGCGAGATGATGCCAAAAAACACAGCAGAGCCTGGCTACTTCAAATATTGCTCCACTTCTGGTACATTGCTTCGCTCAAGGGAAGGTGCTGCCACTGAATTTGATTTACTACATTGGCTTTGCAGCAACACACATTGTATGATAGAAAACAGTTATACCTGAGGAAAAGTATATCACGATCATGTGGAGGTGAATAAAGTAGGAAGGAGTAAAAGCACAGCAGCAGATAAACAAAGGCTGCAGTAGGACGCGATGAATAAATGATGAGTTGACTTATTTTAGAAGGAATAATCCACATGCTCAGTGCCTTTCATATAACCCAGAGTAAATGATCCAGCTGAATGCTTCCACTAAATCCTTCTACCCTCCATTGCTTCACAGAGAGAAAAGAAAATAAACAATATACAATGTTGTGCACAATAATGCTTCAACAACATCTGGCTTTGTTTATCTCCCTAATTGATGGATGACTCTACTTGTGCACACTACACCCAGTATACGTTTATTATTATCCATGGATGAGAATGAATCTGCATGTGTCTGCAAGATAAATATTCACTTTAGTTTTCACTTAACTCAATAAATCACACCGAAGAGTTCACGTGTGCTCTGTGCTTCACCACAGGACCACCACACGATGGAGCTGTTGTCTTATTCGGGTTTAAAGAGTCACAGCGAGGTGGTTGATTAGGCTGGTTTTGTGCATAAATCCTTACATTCTTTGACTGGGTACCATGATCTTTTTTAATATTTACCTGTTTTCCTGATGTGAGTAACGTTAATGTGCATGTTCTAAGCCGCATCCAGCTTCATACTAGCACCATTCATGGCTCAGAAAAAAAACATTATCTCCACTAGTTGGCTATTAGTGTTATTTGTTTTCATCAAAACGTTCACAGAGAATGTTGTGGTTCCACATTTAATAAATATGAGACAATACCTGTGAATCTTCCCCAGCAACAGCGTCATCGCTCACATCTTCCACTAGATGGCAGTAGTGGAGCATCACAGCTGGGGCCCCGGGCCTCTGTGCTGCTGCCGCCTCTTCAAGTAAACTCTCCAACCATTCCTTCGACCGGGCTGAAAAATGTAGCAGGTATTAATTACCAGTTCAGTATTGGTGCCCACTATTATCCAGCATTCTGAGAAGGCACACGCAAGCAGTGCTGTGCCACCGATCATTACACAAAAACTAACTGCATTTGGAAATACATCTTCACAGCATGTAAATATGTATTCCATCTGCAACTCAATTAGGCATGGGGAAATGTGGCCTTTAGGGTAGAAACCTGTGAACCTGCATAGATTTACCTTAACCACTTCTCCATATGCCTTTAGCTACGTGGCTTTAGCTGTTACTGACGATCATCCCCGCTGACCTCTTTATGGAGGCTGAGATATGAAATGCACTTCTGATCGGCGTGCACAGCAGGACTGAGGTTGCGTGCATACACCTGGCTCACGTCATAAAAGCGGATCAGGGTCCGTCTGAATGGCTTCGGTACAGTCAGCTAGCTGTCTAGCCGGCATATGCAAATATCCCAGAAATCCAAATGGAGAACTACAGCTTCATTAAATTTGGCAATAAAATATTTGCAATACCTCATTGGCTTCTAATGGCCGTAATGAGGAGTATGACTGAATCCAATTGGCCTGCATTAGATTTAATTTGTTTGGCATTTCACAGACGAGAATGCATTTAGAACTGTGAGTAGACATGAGAAGTCATTACAAAACCAAGCTCAACTTGTGGTGAGCCCCGGTCGCCACAGAGCCACGGAGGGCCTCTGCTCTTTCCAACGGGGACAGTTCCCAGAATGCTTTGATGGAATACGCAGAGGCCTGAGCCCCAACTGCATAGTGGAAATGCCAACAGCTGATTTTACCATATTGCGTTTCTACATATTAGGTTGCAGCAACTTAATTAATGCAATTCCATTCCTTATAACTATCTGCTTCTGGCTTTTGTCCAAGCCCAGATAAGATTGGCCGGCAGACTCAGCAAAAGATACCAGAGGAATAAACAATGAAGCTGCTTGTCAGCTGAGAACGGAGGCGATGCAGTTAGAGGACGCCAATGTGGTGCTGTTCTGCAGAAGACAGATTCCTGTTGTTATTATTTGGTTAAAACAGCACAGTGCAAATCAGAAGAGAGTAAATCAAATAAAGAAACAATGGGAGCTTTAGCTCTAACAAGCAACTGATAAGCCCCAGCAAGAGGGGACCGGGGAGTCTCAATACAGCAGCATCCAAGTGTGCCATCATTTAGAGAGAGCAAATAGCGTCTTCAGAAACCGATGTCCCGCACCTGACTGGGAGTGCAAACAGATTTTTGTATGTTTTTTTTTTTTATTTAACGAAGAGCACAGTGACACACATGGGTACAATGGATTACCTTATTCAGGGGCTGTTTGTTTCGTTTTCACAGCCAAGTCAAACATGACCCTCGATATGTCTGCCAGCAATTTCCAGTGAATCTGTCTGTCTGTATTTGTCACATGTGCAGATAATATGCAATGCTACTGGCTGCAGGAGACAGTCTAATAAAAAATCTGCTCTAACAGGGAAGTGAATAATGAAGACGACAGTGCAGGAACAATGCACAGTGCAGAGCAACACAACATATCAGTTAGATCCTTTTGGGAGAATAAGACTTGATTTGATCCTTTTTCCTTTGAGTCCTGCTGCAATCTATTCCATACACACAACAAGCTAATCAATTACAACCCCCAGCTAATGTAAAGATGCTTTTCATACATAGCCCCCCCTCGGTCTGCGCATTGCTAAGATAAATTGGCTTTGACCCAGGCATGACCCTGGCTGATGTTCATGAGACCATTAAATTTCCTGCAAAGAGGGTGCAGCAGGGCTCTGCGATTGTGTGTGTGCACATGTGTGTGTGTGTGTGTACACAAGTCTACGTGTGTGTGTGAGAGACAGCGAGAGAGAGAGACAGAGAGAGAGAGAGAAATACAATGAGGAAATCAGTGGGGGTTGCAGAGAAAGAAAATGAAACAAAGAGAGTGGCAGAGAGCAGGAACACAAAACACTCCATGTTTCCAGTTTGTTTTCGGTTTTGCATCTCTCAAGCTTTCCTTCTCCGACAATATGCATCAGTGTTCTGAAACAAGGGTTGGGATTCATCTCTTCCTCCAACATTGTATGCATCAAGCCCTTGTCAGAATCGATAGTTTTTTTGTAAACCTATGTTCACAATGTTCCACAAAGTAATCCCAGTGTACCCAGGTGTAAGGTTTTTATTTGTAATCTCTCCTCTGGCAGACTGCATCGCTCTGGTCATGACCATTATTTACTGGAAAGCTGCAGCTCATTTTATTGTTTACTTTACGGCTGCATTCAATGGGCACATCTGACATTTTTCTCACTTGACTCTGTTTGCTTCTCTCCTGTGGCTGGGCTGTGGCTCTGGTCACCCCATGGCTTTCTATTGATTCAATGAACTGCAGTGATAGTCGGGGCAAACGGCCAGTAAACTCACATGCGCCTTATGTGAACTCTATGAGGTGCACAGCTTTGATCATCGGTCTGTGTGTGCGTACCTACATAAATACTCAGAGGTAAATAATACAGTGAGAACACATTTCTCTAAATTATGCTGCTTAGCTACTATGCTAAGTAGGACAGCTATTGTCACAACACAAGCATGAAACACAATTTACGTTTCTGTCATGTCTTGTTTGATAAATTAAACGGTAAAAGTAATTTGTGTCTGAGGGTGAACAAATATATCATAGTCATTATGTGGTGCTTCTTACAAAGGGCAAAAAAGATTCAAGCTTCATTGACCTGCTATAAGAGATGAAAAGAGGAATCTATAATTTTCCACACAACATACTAAAAAAAAAGGTAAAAAGGTAAAAAAAAACAAATAAATAAATAAAATCTGAATAGTCTGTAGGTTCCTTTCAATGTAGGTTGTGAATAATGTGCATTTACAACTATTATAGAATAACTGATTGGTGCTGTGACAGAAGCAGACGTGGAGCACACTGGGTGAAGCCGTGTGATTTGTACTGAGGCGGTGGCAGTGATATGAGGTCCCCCTGCGAGGTCTCCTCACAGAAAGACATGGAAATCATTTACATAAGTGTAGCTGATTGCTGGTAAAATATAAACCGCTGGAGTTTCCTGACGACCGGTCCTCTGTTGTCATTTCAAATCACTGAGTCAATCACTCTCCCAGAGACAATGCAGTTATTTATTATATCGACAAATAGGACAAATCACATGGTCTCTAGAATATTGTAAATACAATTTGCTGACAATTTCAGCGAGTATGCAACACCCATCAACATCAACTCACACCCTGCTACACCCGACCAATTACTGTAATGCCACGGGCACAGCAGAGATCATCTGTACAATTGTTAGCTTCTATTAGCAAACCGACAGTGAGGGGCAATGCCACAGGGCGGATGTGAATCTTTACACATTATTTTCATTGCACTGCGTCTAACTATGTGCACTCTGCTATGTAGCGTGTCCCTGATCCCCTCTAATGGATTACCACAGTGTCCGTGGATCTAAGGGTCAGCTCTCATAGCTCTGGGGTATGACCTCAGCTCACTGTCGCCACAGTGTTAAAACACTTCCACTCGGCTGCAGCGCTCGTTCTCATGTGGACACAGAGAGGCTCCTACCACAGCAGTTTGTCATGTTAACATAATCCAGAGTGATGTCTGGTTAATTTGTTTCCCCATTCTAATAACCTTGCGTATAAATAGTCACTACCAGCATGCATGTTTCATGCATTTTCACCTCCCGAGCCTCAGAGGAAATTAGCATTCGAATTTGTAATCATGTCCCTTTTAAGCTGCATCACACGCCAAGACTGAAACGAGGAGACAATTAACCTGCACAGCTAAGTGGACAAGAGGATCTGACAAAAATAGCTCAGAGGGAAATGAAGTCAAGTTACATATTTCATGTGCTTCTTCTAATCAGGCTGGCAACGTTGGCTGTAGCTTGACTTTAGTGTGTGTGTGTGTGTGTGTGTATGAGAGAGATAGAGGGAGTATGGTGTGCGAACTTTTCAAAAACTAAATAAAGCAGGTTTATTTTGGCTGGATGACATTAGACTTTATGCCATTATCCAAAGTGTTTTCAGATGGCTGTGTGGGTTTTGAAAAATTGTCTCAACCCCCAAGGACCATGTAATCCTTCAACTTATTTAAAAGCATGGAAATAAGCAAAATAAGACGTCTGCTTTAACATCCCTCCCTGAGCTGAACTCCAGAGATAATGCAGGCCGAGCAGCACTCGCCTTCAGCAGAACGAACAACAATGCAGACAACATTTTCTGAAGTAATGGACAAGAGATAAGAGCCAGATGTGTTTTTTACTGTCCACATGCTCACCACAGGACTATATGTGTTTTCTGATTCTCAACAAATATGCTAATATGTTCCTCATCAGATATTTTCAAAGCGGATTTTCTGAAACCTGCTTTGTTTACATCTGTTTGCGTGCTTCCTGTTCTTGGACGTTTTCTGTTTCACTGGTATGTGGTCTGTTATCGTCACCAGCTGTCAGGCAGCGAAACAGTTGGAAACCAACCACACTTGCAGTGACAGACAAGGCATATATTTGGAGATAAATGACAGTTTCATTTACTGTCATACAGCAAGTTGACCTGCCATGCGGCTGATGAGCTGTTTCCAGCCGAGGTGAGATGTCTGCTGCTGCCTGTTGTTTTACCTGTTTTCCGTCTCCTCCACCTCCCTCTACTTTCTCCTGTTTGTTATGGTCTGCATGTATTAGCCAATAACAGGCTGATGAAGGTGCCACGAGAACAATTGCTGTGCAGTGGTGTGTTAACGTTCCTGTTCTATCTTCTGACCGGAGCAGTCTGCCACGTTTGAGTCATATGCCGCTAATAATGTTCTGCCCAAGCACTTTCTTCAGAAAGCTAACATCCAGAAATGATTCATGCTCACATTAGTGGAGGCAAATGACCTGATAGCACAAGAGGTGAACTTTCTAACAATCACTAAATAGTTTCAGCGTCAGTATGAGATCAAAGGTGTCAGAAATGTCAACGACAACACACTCATAATGGCTAGTGTTAATTCGCTTTCCAAATGAACTTAACACAACTAGATAATCAGGCACGTCATTTGTTATTTTGGTCTTGTGAATACAGGTGAGGGTGATGACAAAGATGACAACGCTACAGAGGTGCTAACAGAGTTAAAGCAATCTGTTGTTATTGTTAAGAGCTGTAATACTTTCGTGGTATTTATATAATATACAGTATAACACCTAGACTTGCTTTGTAATCCAAGATGAATCTCACATTTTACTATCTAATTATGCAGTAATAGGTAGTTTCTCAGTTTTGTTAGATTAGATTCAATTTAATAGTATTACACAGGTACAAGTACAGGACAACCAACATAAGAAGCAATACAGTATGCAATTAGAATGAATTCACAGAATTGAATTATGTCATTACAACCTAACGTGAGTTCCCACTCAGGCTGCTTGTTCGACCAAAACCACACTAGAGTGACATCTCATTTGATAATAAATCTATAAAGCATGTTTTGAGTTGGCTGAATGAGAGTTCCAGAACCATGGGGCCCTGATGGATGCCTGATCACCCTGAGTGGTCTTGACATGGTAAAGCTAACTGGGACTGGAACGAACTGGGATTGGATGGAGTCACGAGCTCCGGCTCAAAGTTGCGCTTTGAAGATTATTAAAAGTCAATCCTGAATTTGACTGGCAACCGGCGAAGGGATGCAAGGATCGGTGTGATATAAGAGCTACGGTTTGTTTTAGTTAAAATACTAGCAAGTGGAGGAGAAAGAACATTATGCTGGTAAGTAGGCTCATGAGCCAGCAAATTGAGCCTGCAAATATTGAGGCACCACTGAGACAGGCCATTAAGATCCCCAGAATGAAACCAAGAAACACATTTCTCCTGCGTGATTCTGAAATTAGGTTTCTGTCAGGTTGGAAAACAGCAGAATCCTCTCAGTGCTATACAGACACATTTAGACAGGTTCTGTCCACAAGCACCTGCTCTATGCAGAACCATTATGGTGTTATGCAACCATTAGAAAGGGTATAAGGCTTCAACCAAAGGTCCTCGGCTGCTAACTCCCTCAAACCACTTTACTTTCAGTGTGCGAGATTTATTTTTGTCTGCTGGAGCACAGAACTATTAAACTGCCAGGTGCTGTGTGGAAGCACTAATGGATTTGCAAACATCAGCAAAGAGCCATTGAGAGGTTGGAGGGCCCCTTGATATGGTGAAATTCCAAAGGCAAATTCTGGGCTATAGGAGAAAAGGGATAGTTAAGAGCTAAACTGTGATTACTTAAAGTATCTTCTCGTTAAAGACAGATCACATTACCTTTAAAACATCCGTCTGCTCGCCGAGGGCATAGCTTTTGTGTAAAAGGGTGTTTAAAGATGCATGTGTAAATCATTTGTTTTTTATTACATGGTGTGAAATGAATCACAGGAATCAAAGGAAGGAGTTCTAATATTAGTAGCTCTTTATCGGCTCAAAACCAGTCCACTGGAAATAAACAGAAAGATAAAACACTCTTTAGTTCAGAATGAGCCCAGAAATCAGACAATCACATAAACCATAAACCTCAGAACCCTTCACCATGTTTCTCTGACCAAAAACATAACTGGATTTCCTTTTGGTTTTGTGTGAGTATCTGTCGCCTAGCATTTGAAAGAACTTGCGTAAACATCATGAACACTCGTGTCAACACATCAAACACAGACTGGCACGGTGATAAACGGTCTCTCTCTCTGTGCACAGAGGGGACAGCCATCACTGACCCTGGGCTTTGAGACAGGAACAAAAGCAACAGCTACACTTCAATCAAAAGAAAGAGAAATAACTATTGCTTTCTGTATCTGAGCCCTCTGGAGACCCTCAGTCACCCGATGCCATGGTGCAACAACCATGAGGTCGCTGATCCGGCGTCACTGTGTGCACAACTCACCAGTTATTACATTTTCTACCTCTGAAGTATTTTTCTTTCTAATTTCCAGAGATTCAATGCAAACGCAGAGGCTCAATAATGAAATAGAAATAGAAATAAACACAGCAAATGGTCATGAATGTGTGTGGATCCTGAAACAAGCAGTTACAAATAAAAATTAAAAATAAGATGCAGTTATTTTATGGGATGTGTGCCTCTGTGCATGTATGTACGTAGAAAATGTTTTACCTGTAATAAACCACAGCATTATCTCCTCTGTTTATGACCTCTCAGACATAAAAATTAACTAACAAATAAAAAACACACGCACACACAAAGCAAGCATGAATACAAAACAAGCTGTTAAGATTCACCGGTGTTACTTTATTAACACTGCAGAACTACTAAAGTATGGTGCCATTAGGGCCGCAACGGAGATAAGAATGTGAAAAAAAAGCAATTTCCGAAAGGAAGATCTAACTAATCAACAACTCTCTTTTCCAGCCCATCTGATATACAAATTGTGCCTAATGAAGCTTGCAAAATCAATTACCTGGGTAATACTTTGCATGCAAGGGGAAACCAAACACGGGATGCACAGTGCATACGTAAACAGACATTACTCACTGCAGATTATTTTGCTCCATTTACATTGCATTAGCACCAGAAACAGCAGACTGACTGGCGCATGCTCGTCAGTCATGTTCATTACATTAAAATGAAACCGGGCCGGATACATAAAACCCACGAGTACGGTAAGAGCATTCATTACCATTAAAACACGGAGCGGACAAAATGTGTATAGTAGAAGCTGGGGCACCAAATAATACAGCATGAAGTATTTAGGTGACTCCTGAATGATGGATGAAGGTGTGCCTTTCTGCTGATACCATTCTTCTTTCTACAGTTCTGTTCAGCACTGTCACTTTAGAATAAAATACCGTATCACACACACTGCACATAGCATTGCTAATGGAGTGTCTCACTATGATGTAGTCTGTGTTCAGTGGATGTAAGGAGAGAGAGCGAGCCTGTTCCCCGTGGTGCTCTGAGACTTGACATGGCCAATATGCACACACAGACATTATCACTATAGGAGGTCTATAGGCTTGAGTCAGACCTGGTACTAGAGTGCAAACACTCTTTACTTGAACAGGAGTACAGATACTTGCGGCTGTATCAGAGAGAACCTGAGACCTGTGTGTTGTTAGTATCGTTCTGAATCTAAACCTCTCTTACGTTCATTGAAATAAAGAAAAACTTTATCCACCAGCCGAGAAAACTGAGAACATTCCAAGTCAGGTAGGACATTTTATCCCAGGTTTACTTATTGAATCCATCCTCATCTTGGCACAGCTCCCTCACCACCGAGCCAAACGACAACAACTCTCCTGTATAACTGGAGAGGCCACCTAAATAATAGGTTCATCCCAAATACCTCATTCTGAGCTCAGGTGATCATTTAATTGAGGCAACTGGACTTCTTTCTTGGTGTTGAAGACCTGGCCTCACCTGGGTTTCTGTCTATGATGAAGAATACAATACTCTGAGATATACTGTTTCTTAGATATATTTGTGTTTTCTAGCCGGCGATAAGCATGAGAGGAGACCTTAGTTTCAGCTGACAGTAAGCACCCTCTGCTGGATCAGGAGACAAAGACGTGATGTGCTTCTTTACTTTATATTTTGAATTAGAACTGGTAATCACACACCACGCCCCCCTCCCCCGTGAATATTTGAATTACAAATCAAAAGTGAAAGCCAGACAATGTACTGACTGAAGAACTCTTTGTTTAAATAAAACCTCACTCTCCTTCATCATCTGCTATGTTGATTCTTTATTTTCCTCCATGTTGCTTCACCTCATGTCTCTCCTCTCTGATCAGTTTCATCATGATGTGCCTTTTACTCTGTGTCATGTTTGTCGTGCCTGACATGCCCTGATAGATATGCAACAAGAAACAGTTATTGTTTTTTTTGGCTTTAGTGTTCTGAGGCACAGCACACACAGTGGATGGAATTCATCCTTCAACACTACATCTTGCTCGGCGAGAAGTTGTTAAACTGTATATGAAACTTAAAAAAAGGCTGATTCACTGCTGTACTGCAAAGCAACACAGTGGAGAATTTTCACTTTCGGAGCAGCAAGGCACAATTCTAAATCTGGTATCATGAATTATTAAAGGGCCCTTTATGGAGCTTTTCTTCAGAGGAGAATATCCAGCACAGTATAGTACAAGCCAGAGATCAAACAGAGTGCAGAGACAGAGCCAAATGTAATGCCAAAAGTATTCCAACCAAAAAAAAAAAATGTTGTTCCGCACTTGAACATAACGGCAACTTCAGTCGGATGAAATATGAGGAACAAGCTCTGTGATTGTGGGTGAAGACAAAGAGGGACTGGACTGTTTTCTGTGTTGGTCTCCTCCATGGCAACCGTCATTTGAATGTATACGCAGAGGAAATGAGAAAACTTGGCGTACATTACTGCGTGACAAGATGATGACAAGAGAGCAGATTTATCTCTGCTGAATATCATCAGACAATAAATAGCTTTGGTTTGGAGGTGAGTGTCAGTTGTGGATGAATCACTCCCCTCGGTGTCATCCAACTCAGCGTGCCTTTGTGAAATTGCTTTTCGAGTCTGAGCTGCGTTTACTGAACATTTTATCTCATCCCTAAACGTGTTTCTAAATGGCATTTCAGTGGAGTTTCCTGCAGGGAAGCAATATACAAAAGTCTTTTATGGGCTTTTCATCCAGTTGATTTGGGCTGTGGAGTGTTTGCGTCTCACACTTGTTTCAAAGACACACTACAGGAAACGGCATCTTCATTTTCTCACAGCGTTATCCTAGTTTGAACAGACTTAGGACGTGGCACAAAGCCTAAAACAAGAATGGATGCAAGGGAAAATATGTTTTCTATCATTTGGACAGTGTTATAATATCAACACTGACTTTCTTTTCTAAAATGTGCTTTGTTGCTATCAGTGCACTGTAAATAGGCCTTTGGGCTGTCATACAAGAATGAACATGCATTTAACGATTCCTTCAGTTAAGGGTAATGGGAGACAGAGGCATATAACTTTCAAGCCATTTAGACATAATACTAGTTTTGTGAGCTTAGAAAAAGCATGTTCAACGCATGCACATGAACAACCAAACATAAAAACTCCATTAAATAAATTGCAACCAACAACAAATGAGTCCTATCAATAATGGATGTCTGATACAGAATTAGCCTCTGTTTGAGGCCGATAAGGTTTTTACAGATAATAAAATGACATCAAACTCTGTAATCAACATGTTCAGATGGATAAAAGAGTCGTGCTGCTGTGTGGGGTGACACATTTCCTCATGACAATAAACATGACCCTCAACAAGCCAATTAAAGGAGCAGAGCAGTGTGGGGGTGAAGCTGTAACACTCAGCATGTTCAGCTTTGTCTGAAGACCTCAGACGTAGGGCTGTTTCAATACTTTGACACGTGCTGTCATTAATAATCTAACAGTCAATGCAAGAGGAGAAAGAAATGTAGTTAACACTTTTAAATGTCATTATAATACTAATATAATACACTGTAAAGTCTGATTACCCATCACAGAAGGAAATAATTACATGACACTCTAAATAGTATCACACATGAAAATTGGAATTTATAGACCTTATCAAATCAGCTCAAAAGTATTGTATCATAATATTGCAAATGCATATGTATGTGATATATCAATGATTTGTACAGAATGACTTATGTATAACAGAAAAGCGGAACATAATAATAAGAGAATCCCGATTATGCCGTCTGATATTTACTTTTCTCTCTGATTGGTTCTCCACCAGATTATTAAGGAATGAAATGTTCCACTTTAACTGGTCGGTGGGTGAATGTGTCCTTTAGCTATTCTGTGCTGAACTCTGATGTGCCGATTTCTCACTGATGAAAACTGCTTAACCAATGGAAGTAGCAAGAAACTGAAACAATGAGCTGGAAGCCACTAAGACGCTCCACAGAGCTGAGGGAGGTGATAATTATCTCTGGGTTTGTTTCTAGAAGTTCTTTTCACACTGAGTCATTTGATCTAATTCAAGCAGCTTTAACAAAATAATTGAAGGAGAGGAGTGTGAATATCTCATCTAAACACAATCAACTGCTGTATTGTGATCCAGCGCTTATTTCATTTAATGATGTTTCTTGTATATGTTTAAATTCCAAGTTTGATTTTCTGTCTGGACCTTTAAAACTACTCCTGCTGTCAGTTTATTGAGAATAACAAGTGACAGTGAATCAGCATTCAACCAAAGAGTTGTCTGTCCTGCTCCTCAAAGTTTCTTAATATACAACTTTACTTATAATAACATCAGACTGAGAACAATTCTAGTAACTGTGGTCACTCTGCTCTGAACTTGTGAAATCAATCGGATTTAATCGTCGACTCAAACACTTGAGTCTGGGTCTTGTGAGTATTTGATTGTCCCTCCAACTTTAATTCTCCCTTTATTTCCAAGTTATCTCATCATTCATTACTCACCAACTATCCTCCTGTCAACAGAACGGCGACGTGTGTATGGTCACTGCACAGGGCTCGGGTGTGTAAAATAATTCCTCTAAGCAAAGATGCTTTGTTTTTCCCCAAAGGGCAGCTGTTAAGAAATCTACTTGGACAACAAGCAGCAATATTCTATACTGGGTAACTGGATCCAGTCTTTAGGAAATGAATATGCATGTATTATGTGAATCCTGCTGTATTCATCTCACCCACTTAATATGTAAACATCACACAATCACACTATCGTTCAAATGAAAAAGTACATGTTGTATTGCACTGCAGTCAGTTACACTGTGGGCGTGCAGTGCACCTTACTACTGAAAGTGTCTGAGATTTAAACCAGAAACACCTAGAATCTAAAAACAGGGGAGGAAAAAAGCAGAGTATAAAACCATGAAATATGAAAGAAAATAAAAAACACTGACTTGAAAGTTTTCACGCTTGGCTGGGGTGGAACAGATGGCACAAGAGATGATGGCAACAGATTTCTCTTAAAAAAATAAAATAACACTTCCTCTTCCTTTTGTTTGACTTCTCGTGTTCATGGATTATCACCACACCTCAGTGTTTCCTTTCCTTGCAGCCATGTGGATTATCCTGAATAATCTTTGCTACAGAAAGCGGAATCAGTATCGATTTATCTAAATGATAATATGTCATGGTAATAATACTGATCTACGCCCGCGTTCCAAACAGGACTATACGAATACGTGATGGAATTAAATTCCTTTTATGCGTCGCAGCAACTGAAATTTGAAACAGAACAAAGTGCTAGTGGTAATCTCTGCACCTTTTTAGCTTGTAATAAGAATACGAATCACAGAAAAGCAAAGCCCTCGTCTCTTTGGACAGATAAACCCAGCTCCTGGAGTGAAGAGCTTTCTGTGGGGAGAAAATGATTTTCCAATGTTTATACCATTTGGAACCACTATAAATTAGAAAGAGAGAGAAAGGCTGATATAATTTTGTTCCAGCAGAATCTCTCCACTTGACTGAATGTGTCTATAAAATTCTCAGAGAAAAGTAGGTTGCTAAAATGCACTTAATTTGGCATGATAGATTGAGTCCATGCTTCACTGGCTGTAATTGAATCTGTGACCTATTTCTTCAGAAGAAAATTGTCTCTTGGGTTATTTGTCACCATACATTTTAATGGAATTCAATTGGCAGACACTGAATTTACACATTTTTATCCAATTATTATCACTCCCCTTCCAATCTGGGGTCTGTTTCAAACTCATGCACAGTGATAGCTCAGCCTTAAACCAAAGAGGCTCATGCTTGTCATGATGCAGATTTGTCTGCACACACCAGCGCATTTATCACAGGTGTTACGTGAAAGAGTACAATGGAAACGGGCACCAGCGCAGCACTGTGTTACAGAACAGTGGACTGCTATTTATCTTGTGCTGGCGCTCAGTCTAAATCCCAGCAGAGATCAGCTGCTAAGACGGAAATCACAGCCCGAGCCAGCCACATCCAGCAGTTCATGGACTAAATGTCTCTATTAGCAGAGTACAGCATTGGTGCTTATGCCGGCTATAAATAAAGACAGGGACCAAACGTCGTTTAAATAGGCTGGCATAATGTACAGCACAAATGCAATGCAGGAAAGAGATAAGATGAAAGAGAAACATAATTACAGTCCTGCAGATCTGTATTCCCCCCGTCAGTCAGATAACAGTGGACACAGACAACGCACACAAAAGCAAGTGAGACCCGCAGCTGCATACAGTACAGGGGGACATCATTTCCTGCCTCTTATCTCATAAAAGAAAAAAATATTCTTTAACAACCAAATACTCAAACAGGCACATTTAACCTCAGCAAGATTTATTGTTTTTGTGCTGAGAATAAAACCGGACAGAGAACATGATGGTGTGAGTTAATGTTGCATGTGCAGCAGGAGGCCACAGTTCGACCTGATGTTCTAGCTCCACTGAGGACTCTGACTGCAGGAGGAAGCTCTTGTCAAACACTGAAAAAAGAATGAGGCGGAGGACTTGTTCCAGAGTACTTCAGACCACGGAGGTCATATAACCAGACAGATAGTTCAGATACAAGCTTTTCAGTCCACAAGATGTTTGTGATCAGACTAGCCACACACTGAGCGTAAAGACGACTGACATCTTGTGTCCACGTCCTCCGTGTCCCATCAGCTAACATGGAGCAGGTGTGGATTGACTTCACTGGTTGAAACATGAATATACTCCAGTTTTATTAGGGACTTACACAATGTTCCTTTCTGTCTGTAGGATTCACATATGCATTCTGTTTACGCTGTAAATATTATTTCTCACTCGTTCATTCAACTTCAACTGTCCATCACTGGGTCACAGGGGGCTGGAGCCAACCCCACCTGTCATTGGGGCGAGAGGCGGGATTCACCCTGGAGGAGTCGCCAGTTCCTCACAGAGACAAGCACTCCCACCTACGGTCAATTTTATTGACCAATGAACCTGACATGCATGTTTTTGGACTGTGGGAGGAAAACCTACACGGATACAGGAAGAACAGGCAAACTCCACACAGAAAGGCCCTGAACGGGTCTGGAACCCAGGACCTTCTTACCGTGAGGCCACAGTGCTAACCACTGCACCAGCATGCTGGGCAGCATTATTTTTCAGTGATTCATTTATTCATATTTTTGACTGTGCTGTGTAACACTGTAAATGCCCAAGCTTTTTGTCTATAATTACTACTGAGCCTCAAACATCTCCAGTTATTTCCATCCTGACCAGCCCTGCAGTCATGGTGCTTTAAAACGAGGGATTGGATACAAATACAGAATACCCCTAAAAAAAATAAACACCATCCACATGCAGGTCTTTATATAAAGCAATACACACTGCTAAAATGAATGTGTCCCAATGTATGATTACAAGACTTAATGTAAGTGTGGTCTGTAATGATAAAGTGCTTCTGGAGGTAAAATGCAATTAGTGTACATCAGTCAGTGTGGCACAGCTGACGCCACCAGCTGTCGTACTTACATTAATGTGAGCTATAAAAAATTTAAAAAGAATTGTTAATACGGTGTCCTCTGCTTGTTCAGTTCAGTCAAAGCCAGAGTGTTTTCTTCACTGTTTCAGAGTAAACGGGTTGGCTCTCAGTGGAAATGTTATCCATATCACACTAATTAGTTCCCAGTCATTTTGTTCCAATTACTGCTACTAATTCCTGTTAATAAATTGTTGCCGAGGCTCACTCCTTCTGCTGAGCTCCAGAAAGTAAAACTGGGTCATTTTAACGAGGTAAAAAAAAACAAAAACAACAACAACTTGGTAATATTGAAATATGGGTCTGGTTTTCCCAGTAATTTGTTAAACAAAATGCCCCTACAGTCTGCCAAGTAGCAGATGAAAGCTAATGTTTGCGCAGGCATCCATTTTGCATGAAAAAATCAGTCTGTTAAATGGTTTATCATATTCATGGAGAGGCCACATGTAAAGCAGGAGAGCGAGAGTGCCAGTGGCAGTCAGATACATTCCGAGTATTATTTTGCTCCAATGATAACGAGTGGAGAAACTACACAAATGAATTCAACACCAAGTCAGTACTGCATACTTCTTATTAACACATCACATGCATCTTTACATTCTCCGCACCTCTGTCCTCAGGTGCTGAGCTGAGGTATGTACTTACTGCTACTTGCTGTCTGTGGTATCTGCTCGTTTGTGTGTAAGTGCTGGTGCTGCATTGGTAAAGGTTGGACTCAAAGTGCCTGAAGGAGGAGCGGTCCTCACCAAACTTGATCCGTTCATTCTGTATTCAGCCTTCAGATGTGTACACTGAGGTTATGTGCAAATATTTAAGGCTGAATGAATGTGTAAGAAACCGCCGGTGAACGCATTCACCTTCAGTGGCTTACGTTGGAACTGAACGCTGAACAAAGTGCTTTGCATGGTGGCTCACACTTATATCAAATCAGTAAATTATAACAATGGTACATTCTATTTATACATGCCTTTAAATAACATGGAAATAAATTCTATGGTGCAGGTCTTCATCACAGTCAATGTGACCTCATCTGGGACCCATGGACCTGCGGGCAGGGTTCCAACACAATCATTCCAAAAGCTTTGAAACGTTTTGTTTGGATCAACACCTCCATGAGTGTCCACATTAAAATAACCTACATAAAATATGCCATGTGTGTTTTCTTAACTTGTGGAAGTACCCAGGGTAAAAATCTTCAAATAGAGACATATATTTTAATCACCATGCAGTACAATACCACAGGCAACTACCTGATGATCTAAGACGTACTCCATCTACTGTCATTTTAATAAGAGCTTTTAAACAACATATGTCATCATCATTTTCTTATTCTACACATCATATTAAATGTTTTTAATGTAAGAAAAAATAATACAAGTTTCATGCTTAATAGAATGATCACAGTCGGTATCTTTCCTGCCCCTCTGATTGCATGAGTGGATTGCTCCCTCTCTTGTGATATTGAAAGGCAGTAGGATAGACTGATGGACTGTCACCTGGTAGAGCAGCATCATCATCATCGGATATTTCTAAAATGTGTTTCTTCTATGTTGTATACAACAATAAAGGACCCATCAAATCACATACATGTATCTGAGTTTCTCCTACTAGAAGATAACAGTCTGAGAAAATACTGAGACACACTGTTGCAGGGACTCATTTAATTGTCATGTAAGTTGCTGCTATCGCACAGAGACCAATTAAGAGTTGCACCGCCCAAAGTTACAGTATGATCCGAACTGCTTCTCCCTCTCTGACGATACTGTTCTACAAACACCGGGGCTATTAAAGCTGGCACTGCTGTGGAAAATTATCTACACTCCTCTGAGATGTTAGCGAGCCAGAACAACAGGAGATGGCAGCCAAAACCAACATTATGTTTATAATGATATTATATTAAGGACCCCCCCCCCCCCCCCCCCCCCACACACACACACACACACACACACACACACACACACACACACACACACACACACACACACACCACCCCCACCCCCCTCTCACTGCAGAGGACTGGTCGTATTGCAACTTTTATGGGTTTTTACAAACTACAGAGAAAAGTGCAATTGCTATAACAGAATAAATGCCACCAATGTGTGCCAACAAATAAAGTTGTGAAGAGAGCGTGTGTGCGGCTCCAACCACGTTGTGGGTAATTTGCTGGCTTCACCCTTCATACCAGTGAAGGGGGTGATTTCTTCAGATGACCTCAACAAATGAACAGCTACAATGCTAAAGGTTTGCAATGCTGGGATTGCTGCAAAGGGAGCATTCTTTGACGAAAGCACAGTAAAATTAAATGCTAAATTTGTATTTAAAATAAAAATCATTATTTCTAATCTTGTCAGTGTCTTGACTATATTTCCTATTTATATTTCCAACTCTTTGATAAATAAAAGTGTGAGTTTTAATGGAAAATAAAATTGTATGGGTGATGTAAACTGGATTATAGATCAAGACACAACTTTTCCCCCGTTAGCTGTGGTGACCCAGCATAACATATCCATTTAAATGTAATTTAATTCGATATTTTTGGTTTTTGGTACATTGGTTATGTACAGTGGCATAAGAAAAGGACAGCCTCAGTATTAGTCATATAATAAAAGGTTTTTGTTCCACATGAAACAACATGGTTGTAAATGGATGTAACATAATGTGATTTATGTCAGACACTTACTTTACACATTACACATTTATCACCAGAAGGCCATGCATTCCTCCACACTGAGGTTTGAAGAGGGCACAGTGATTTAGTGGCCAGCATTTATACTGATATATGTCCACTTCAAGGCCTCTTCATGTCTCCTGCAGTATATTTGAGGGAATCTGTTTGAGCTTAAGTTGATCTTCAACGTTGCTGATGTCGACTGGCTTTTAACAGAAAAGTGCTTCAGTCTCTGTCGCAGTTAAGCTCCATGTGAACTCTTCTTTCAACAATTCCAAGGCGCCACAGTAGACAGAGTTGAAATAATAGAAATTAAAATCAAGACAAATGGTGCTTACAGAGAATTTGCACAAGTGGACAAAACAAATATTAAATATGAAAATAATATTTTGCTGGATTACTGGAAGTGATTACCCTCTTCAAACACAAAACAGAGCACCAATTAAAAACAACTGAATAATCTCCTTCAGTAGTGTCCTGATGTGAAGCAGCAGCAAAGAACGACTCAATACAAATACTACTGGCTCTGACACGGCAGCCTCATCCACAAGGACTCCAGACTGTAGCTCTGAAAAGGTGACCTTCACTTTACTGTTACACAGAAAAAAAACATCCACTTCTAGATCTGCCACAGCACACAAAGACTACCTTGGTTCAACAAAGAGATGCATCAGCCTGAGTGGTGTTATAGAAAGCGTAAAAAGGTGAATGAAACACCGGATCCTCACGTGCGATGCAAGTCTATTATTGAGCTCCACACAGGAGGCCGCACTACAAGAGAGATTTCAACGACACAACCTGTAGTTTCCTGTGGATGTTCAGGCTCCAAGACATTCATTTCTGAGAAAGTGTGACTGTGGAAAATGGAACTAACAGTCAATCCTGCTCTCAGGCAGACACACTGGATGTGATTGTATGTTTTATAATTTCAAAGAAGACAATAATCTCTGTAGGTGTATAACAGCACCAGCAGGGAGTTTCCTCCACAACAACCTTGAAATATTTCAAAGTGACAGAATAGTCCTTGAGAAGAGGTAGTAAAGACCTCCCCATGGTTCTGATGTTAGCTGATGTCAGTTATCATCATATTCAGAAAAACAAGAAGATACTCTAGTTGTATGATCTGTATCAATAAGAGACTATAAATCCTAATAGTCAATCATTAAAAGAAATGTTTCTGAAACTGAAATGGTAAAGTTTGCAGAAAGTTGATTTAATGTGGGAATTTAAGTGTACAGCAGAAACAGACTTTCTCTCAAGTGTGACACATTACAAAGGACAAAAAATACATTATTCCATCCAATTTGCACAATAATTAAAATAAACACACTACTGGCTGCATGTTTGCACAACACCTTATATTACCTCTCCTTCAGAACCCCTCCACTGTGTTCCTTTGATTCTGTCTTGACTTTGTTTTACAGTGTTTAATACTAATATTAAGACAGGAAAAATGATGATCACCTTAACAGCATGTGAAACACACACATCTCTGACAGAGGAGAAGGTCTGCTGGGCTCCTATAAATAATACCAACTGTGAACATGGAACAGTCATTTGCATAGGTTAATTAAAACAGTGTCTGACTTCTCTTTTTCATTTTGATCAGAATACTAATTATAAATTACTAATGCATCTGATAACATGGTGCCATGTGCCTCGTCGGATGATTCTTTTCCAGGTGTTGATGACTGTATTATGAATATATTGTCCTATATATTTCTCGCAGCTGTGACATGAGGTGATTATGAGGCTATTATTTCTCCCACCAGACAAAGTGCAGAGGAATATCACAAAAATAAACACAGTCAGGAAGCCAGTTGACATGTGTGTGTGTGTGTGTATATATATAAAAAACACACTTTACCACATTATCATGATGCATCATCTAATGATCAACTGAATGATCCCACATGATTTGGATTTAGAGAGACAGACACAGGTGTATTTGAATGTATGAATATTACCAGTAGAGTTATGATTTCTTATTAGCTGTGATCTTTGACCACCCAGATCTTCCTGGTCCATCTATGAGTCAAATGCAAATTAATTTTTTTGTCAACATGGTAAAGGAGTTTTGTGATTTTTTTGTGACCTTCACCTGTGACCTCCTGGTTCTAATAAGTCCTGTGACCTCCAGGAACCAACATCTAGTCTAGACTTCATCATCTAAGAGAACATGTATACAAAAATCAAATTCCCTCAATACACTGTATCCCACCACCCCAGTCCACACACTTCATAAAAAAACAAAGCTGCGTAATGGGTGTGTGTATCACGCTTCCTTTTTAAAACACACGATCTGCCCATTGAGATCACAGCGCGGTGCTGAGGGGGCTCAGCAACGTGGGCAGAAGGAAGCAGCAACAACCGGCACGCTACAGAGAAACTGCTCCGATGGGAACAGCTCTTCAGAAATCAGCGAATCTGAATCATAGTTTTCATCTGATACCTGTTTGTAGTGATTAATGATAAATTCTTCAGGTAACGTAGAGAACACTGGACATGATCCACGACCACAGGCTACAATGTGTGGACAATAAAACCCCTCCCCCCCATCTCAGACATCTGAAAGTGAAAACTTAATGGCTACGTCTTGTCTTTGCTGCTAATTAATTGGAGTAGCAATTATGTATGTGCAGCTGTTCGGCCAGATGCCAGTGAACTCTACTCTGAAGTCATGTTGGAAAATTAAACTTTACAAACACGAGGCATGTAATCAAAAGTTTGTCTAATGGCGAGAGCTGCATCTGGCCTGGCACACACCTGAGGTTCAAAGCCGCACCATTGAAAATGAAAAGAGAAATCCATCAGTAGCTGTGGAAAAATACTTGTTATGGAGAAAATAGCTGTTTTCAAATTGTTATCGACATTTCCCATTTTTGAAATACAATTTATGATCCATTTTCTACCCTCTTTGTCTGCTTACAGGGAGATTTCAACTGGTTATGAAACAGCCTTGTTTTAATATCGCCATGTTTTTATAGCCTACCACAGAAAATGAGACAATCAGGGAGAAAATTGACTTTTTCTGCAAACTAATCTCAATCTGTCTGTTGCCGGATTACCTGCAAAGTCGGAGGAACGATTTACGGCAGCCGGGCTGGAAAAGACAATGCTGAGGCGGTGGGAGAGGAAACGTGAGCAGAGGAAGCAGACCAGGCTAGGCTAAAGGCTAACACTCTTACAAACAAGATGGATGAGATCTGAATGACAACTACGATATAACACCTCAGACTGACTACGGATTCCTACAGTATAAATGTATGCAATGCTCAATGGTTATGTTTAATTATTATTAATATTGTTAAATCCTCCAGGAGGCTCACCACCCGCAGGAGGTCTCAGGTTACTGGTGCAATGTGATTTGGGTGCAGTCATGCTACCCCCGCGACCCGGTAACGGATAAGCGGTTGGAAAATGACATGACATGACATTGTTAGAATGTCTTGACTGAATGGGTTTAGTGTATTTTCATATTTTGACAATTATGAATTTGAATCAACACTGACAAAAAAAGAATCCCATTATTCATTTAGGTGGAAATGATTTATCCAGTGCACATACGCAAACATAGCACTTGAATCTTGTATTGCATGCAGCAGTAAAAGTGCTCCATGAGTCTTCTTCTGTCAGTTCTACTTTCCCTGCTTGTCTCCTACAGTGAAAACTGCAAAGGTCCAATGCGACCGAACTGCAATGTGCTGCAATGCAGATGGATTTTTCATTGCCGTGCGTGGAGCAGGGCAAAAAGGTAACATTGCCTCCATCGTCGCCAGGGTCTCTCTTTTTCTCAGCAGCCTCCAGTCAAAACGCATGATCATCACTCCTTCTCTCTTTATCACCACAATGTACCGCGTCCTCGCCGCCCGACAATTTCATATACTCTGAAATTCATGACCTCATCACAATGTAGAAATTGATTTAGCATGCTGTGATTTCCTCTCGCTTCCACGGCCCATTCTGATTTTTATTTTTGATGGCACTGAGAAAATGATGCACTGAATTTTCTTTCTGTGCTCTGTTCGATCACATTTGATGTTGTGGAGTCTGATTTGTTGGTGCTCAGAGAACACGAGCAGCTAGTTCCATATATGACATTAAACAATGCAGCACAAAAATAAACAGCCCACAGTGTGACTCTGAATCTATACTTCCACTTCTAACGGCTACAATAAATGTGCGTCATGTTTTAAAGGCACTACAAGGCCTTTACTCACATTTATATTCACCCCGGAGGAGCCGGAGGATTATGCATTGCAATGATTGGGAATAGGAATTGAATTAATAACTGGTTGCCTTAATAAAGCGTTGCTGTCAGAGATGACAGGTCGCGGCGATGTATTTGATAGGTAGCGTTTGTAAATCCCATTGAAAGGCATCATTAATCTTCTCATCGGGATGCCATGGGACATAAAATTAAAGAGTGGGAAATTACTTGTCATCCTCACAGCAGTGTGCTGGAACATTTCAGATGGGGGTGTAATTGTTTTCCTGATTAGTTCAGTGTGGGTATGTGTATTTATTTACATGTTCCGTTAACAAGGACAGGGTTTGTTGTGACCTACTTCCCCCTCCCTCCTTCCCAGACCCAGTTGAGGATGAAAAATCCCTTTGAGGAAGCAGCCGCCGACTCTGCCTCTGCATGGAGAGAGGAACATTATGGTAGTTTAAGATGCGTTCTCGCCAGCAAAATTAATGGATTCTATTCCTTTATGAACAAACAAATGGGCATGTTTGTAAGGTACTAAATCCCCCTAAAGGCCCCTGCTGTGAGAGCACACTAATGGAAATGTACAGTAGCAGGGAGGAACAAGCAGGATTAGTGTTTTTAAAGAGACATACATCTGATATAATTGAAAATATTCATCTGTCAGTGAAACATAAATAGCTGCACAAAATAAAATGGGCTTTCAGAGAACAACCACAAATAAGAGAATTCCTCAAACAGATCTAAAGTAGCAGCAATGTATTCCAGTTAACGTGTTAGGCTAAAGGCTAAATGTATAGTTAGTAATGTATAGATTTCAAAATTATTTAAAATCTGCCGCCTCAACGATGATATCTAAACATGCATGATACAGGAATAGCAAAAGTCTGCTTGAGCAGTGATACGTGGGGTTTCATGGGCCATGCATTCACACTGCAAAGATTTTCAAACGATTCAAGTGTTTTCCCATCAATGAATCACTGTATGAAGAAGAGGATAGAGAGAGAACAAAGGATTGAGAGGTGGCTCAGTCAAATATTGTGCCACCTCCTGCTGGTATCATCCTAATGTGTTGTAGGTTTTAGCAGTCATCTGTCCTGGGTCAGGTTCATGGCAGTAAGCGGTTGTGTATATAAAATAATTTGTGTAGCTTCTTCATGATCCCAGGGGATGAGGGAAAACTGTAGCACACACTCAGACGTCACTGCTCTCTCTGTCACTCTCACGGACACAGCTGACATCCCTGACTCACGACAGTTTAGAAATTGTTTGTTTGAAATGCAGCACAATGTCAGCACTGCTCATCGCATGATGATTGATACGTTGCTTAATGACTTCAATTATTCTTCACAACAACACATTCATCAGCCTTCGCTCTATCTCTCTCTCTCTCTCTCGCGAACACACACACACCCACAGTGTGATTTGACAAAACTAAGGCTGTCAATAGACTTCATGAACTTCAGTCAGTGAATAGAGAGCAATGGAAAAGCTGGATGTCTTCATGCAAATATTTTGCAGCCCTAGTTTAAACAATGTTGATTTTCATTTGCCTCACATGGTTGCATGGTGTGCAATATACACACTGCAGCTTCGGCAAACCTGTCAGCAAACTTAGCTACATTTCAAGTTGTCTTTCTGATGAACAAAAGTCAAACATTCACTTCCCTTTTATCAGTGTTTCTGACCACCACCTCTGCACGGTAAGAGTCTGCTCCACAATGTCCACCAGCTATGTCAAGATGCTGTCATAGAATCATGTCACATCTTATATAAATATAAATTGTACCATGCATTGAACTATGCAAGGGTTGAAGCAGAGTGAAACAATCCTGTGAGTTACAGTAACACACCCGCCCACGACCACCCAGCGGACACCGCAACAGCAAGTAATAATGCAGCGCCACTGCTTGAGTAAGGAAAACACACATTTCGAATCAGTCCATCGTCTGCCCGGAATTTTCAATTGTCCTAAAATTGACTGTAAAACATGGGAGTATAGTGCAGGACATTTAGTGATCGATTTCCTCTCCGAGCCTGTAATCACACAAGCTGTCCTGGTTTTAAAGGTTCAGAGCTAACTTGTAAATGAGCAGATGTCTGCATCTGAAGTGCAGCTGTCATGGCTGGGCACCGGCAGCCCCCATAACATGCGTACTCGTGGTAATTGAGAGGTAGTTCTGCTTGTCAAGTGAAAAAGTACATCTGTCATAACAAACCGCTGCTGCAACTGGCAGGATTTATTGATAAGGGCGCTGCAGAAGTTCCCGGCAACCTGGAAATAATTTGAACTTTGTCACGGAGCCCTGAGCCGCACTGTGCCATCGGGCAGGCTAGCCATCCTTCATCACACCATATCTGAACTCTTCGGTCATGGTTGCGCTCGGGCCCCCACTGCGGCCTGATGAAAGGAGAAGAGAAAGGTAGCGGAGAGGGGACACACCTGGAGAAAGAATACTGATGCATCTATGAATGTTTTATGCATGTATCTTCATTAAAATGGGCAGTTCTACAGAGACAGATGTATGAACACATGAGTTCATCACACACGATAGTTGTTGACATGAAACCCTAGAATCTATTGGCGGTCATCTGTATTTTACACATCCGTGATATATTTATTCTTTCATTCACAAATGCATCATGACTTTAAAGGTTTTTGCACCACAGACTTTGTAATAGTAAGAAACCAAGTTTCGTTTTGCTCGTGCACCCTGCAGCGATGTGTTGGTCTCACACACACACACACACACCTGGCTTCATGGTGCAACTAGATCTAAGCACAGAAAGCTGAACCTGATCATTCGAGTGTCCCAGGAATCTGTTGATGTGCCAGAAAGGCTCAAGTTCACAGGCAACAAAAAAAAAAACGCCAGGCACCTGCTGCCGCTCAAACAAAACAACAGGCCAACGCCGCGGGTCGCATGGTTTCTCCTCAGAAGCACTGTTGACTGGCCAGCGCGACATTAGCATTGATCTAGACAAAGCCAGCCCCACACGCCATCAATAATTGATGGTGAGTCACGATAATTACAATGTTTTTTGTTAAGACTTGTTGGTCATTGGTCTTTTCAGGAGCAGCCAGCTGCGTCTTAGGAGAAAGTCAAACCTGAGCTTCACTGCATCTGTGTTTTTTTGGTTGACTCTTTTTATCGGTTCAATATAGAACGCACCAGATTTTCCCAGTAGTCATAATCATGACTATTGTGTTATTTTTTGGGGGGAACAGTACATATTAAAACCAATACTGCATATGGCAGAGTCAGACTTTACTAGAACGATTCATATCTTGCTAAATTGCTACTTACCTTGGTCTAAAGATTGTGATTAACAAACCAAAATAACCAACAATATCACCAGTCCAGTAAATCATTGAAACCTAATAACTTATATAAACTGTACATGTGACCATGTGATGAAGCAAATGCAGTTTCATTTCATTAAAAAATATAAAGAAAGAAGAACTTCCCTCTGCATCATAGACTGTTTATAACAAGCACAACAGCACAAACCATTTGAGGAGGAATAAGTAGTGATTGAGTTTAATACCGGACAAATGAACAGTCTATTGCAAACTGGTGTGGACTTGGGGGCCTAAAATCAAATCAAAATGTATTGATCTATGGTGTACACAATGTTGGTTTAGCAAAACAAATAATGAGACATAAAACAAGACACATCAGGCAGGTGTGTTATAAATGCAAAAGAAAACTGCAGCTGAAAACTTTGGCAGTATTCATGTGAATCATTTGAAATTCACTGCAGCAGCCAGTCGCTGCAGCAGAGATGCCGACCATGCCCCACATTAGATGTGCTCTCTGCTGCTGTCAAAACAGAGCTTTACATAATGCCTGCTATTTCAGTCTGCAGGGATGAGAAACTCGATCCTAAACATCAACAGTCACTGCTGCTCTCAGCCCACATTGAATAAACAGCTGTCTTAAAGGTTCACTGTGTGGGATTTAGTGACACCTAGAGGTGACGTTTCACACTGCAGCTGAACGCTACTCATTTCACCCTCCCCTTCCTAACATGACAGAGAGCCTGTGGTGAATTTAGATCATGATTACACACCAGTAAAAACATCACTCGGAGCATTTCTGCCAAACCTCCTTTCACCTAAATCTCACACAGTGAACCTTTCAATTCACTGCACTAAATGACCTCTTTACACACAAAAGAATCAGAGTCATCATAGCGGCACGACAATGAGGGGAAAAAAATATAGAGACACGTCGAGTTTCAGACCATTTGACTTTAATAGCGGTAGCATTCACAGCCTGATATTAGACTGCATTTCCATTTCATCTCACTCCGTTTTGCCCAAAGCAATTAACAGTGAGTTCCATATCTGCTCTGCCAAACGCTGGCAGCAGTCTGTCGGAGCAGTTACCCTAACTACAATCAAAGAGATGTGCTTGTTTTCTGACTAACCTGAACCTTTACATCTGCGTCTCATTCACACTTGTTCTTGTTATTTCCCGGGTGCAGGGTTATTGTCATTATTTCACGCTCAACTCCAAATGACTGATGAATCAGCAGGTTAAACTCATCACGAATGTGGACAGCAGTAATTCTAGAGTTCGAGCAACTCCAACGTCTACAACATTTCACAAAAACTTTTTCGGGACAACTTGGAAAACCAAAGAGGCTCCAAGCGTCTTTGCTAGTTTCAGACCATTGCAGCTCTGGTCTGCTGCTGTTCATTGTTGGCACTGCAAATGAACAGTACCTCCTGATATAGGCATTCGTCATTTCTCGCAGCTCCCTGCATACACCATCAAACAGAAGATCCAGAACGCGGCAGCTCTGTCGCTGGATAGAAGTGTCTGCTAAATGTAGATTTTAACTTGTACCCACAATGAGCTTCACAAAGATTTATCAACAAAAGTTGTGGTCAGTGGTGCCGTATATGCAGCTATGGGTACATGTACTACATGCATAACGAACACACACACACCTTTCCCAGAGGCAAATCAGCCCATGTAGTAATCTGCAACCTGGCAGTTAAAGGGATCGGGAGCTGGTTTCCTGCCTGTCACGCCCAAAACGCATCTATGATTAATTGAGAAGTGAGACCAACCGTTTTGAACCAAGAGCCTGGAGCCAATAGCCTTTTTTTTTTTTTTTGCTGTGGTTAAACGCTCAAAAACGTGTAAAAACATGCCCTAATGCACAGGCAGAACATACGAACACAGTCGTTACTCTTGCGTGATGCACGAGGCAGGTTCGCTAACATGAGCGCCTGAAGTTCCATTATGTCACAGACAGAGTGGAAGCTCATTTCTGTTCAGCTGCCATTTGGTGCGCTAATGTTAAAACCTGTTAAAATCAAGCGTGCACAGTTGGATCTGTGCGTTCAGGACAGCTTTGTCTGCTGACACGGTGCCAGCAGCAGATCTATGCGTATGTGCTTTGAGACACGCAACAGGCTGCGAGCCTCAGAGCGCACGTACGTAGATCTGCTGCTGGCACCGTGTCAGTTTTTACATCGTAAACACCAGTGAATGAGAGAAGGAAGTTGCACCTGCCCCTTTGTTCTTCCCCCTGAGGGGGATCTTTGTGTTGGTCCCAAAGCACCGCAGAGTACAGTGACAAATTTCACTCTATAAACCACGCGGCTGACAACAATGAATGAGGAGTTCATTTCACCTCCCATTCACCACCTCAGTCATATGTACGTTAAATGAGGAGAATTAAGCAGCAGGCAGAGCCATCAAGACATGTTTTAACCGAACAATCTCCACTCCTGCTCTTTTTTATGCCTCTTTTAAAATGAACACACACACACACGCACGCACACAAAAGAAATAAAGTGGGGCACTCTGCCAAGCCTATTGCCATTTTCTCAAAAGCTATCTACTGATTTAAAAGTGCAAACTAATAAAAGACAGAATCAATTAAAATGGATTGGATACAGTATAACAGAGATGTTGTGAATGTGCACACCTCCAACACTGAAAGAAAAAGAGAAAGAGAGAGAGAGAGAGAGAGAGAGAGAGAGATGGGGGTGGGGGGGGGGGGGGCCCTCCCTTCCCTTCAACTGCTTCAGCCCAGTCCTGAGAGAGTGGAGCTGCAGAATAAAGAAGGCATCTGTGCTCTTCCAGGTCAGTCATGCCCTGTTTGGAAGGTTGGAATTTGAGATCCAAGGATAAACATCAGCTCCCCAGAGAGAATGGTTACTCCTGTTTGAATACGGCACTGGGGGAAAATGAATCTCTCCACAAGCAAACAACCACGAAGAACACTTTCATAAGCTCTGCTATTTTGGGGGTCGCAAGTTAATTGTTAACCTGTGGCTTCGGGGTAAACACTGACTGTGTTTGGCTCATCAGTCGTCCAACACAGACATTGTGGAGGAAACAGGATCAATTAAAAAGCAAATAAATGTGTTCTATTTTTCTATAAAATTGTTGGATTTGCACCATTTTCCTCTGCCAATACATAACATATTTAACTCTGATGTGCAACCTGCTCTGGTCCTGCACGCTGCCCTTTTTCATTTTGATTAGCCCTGTTTTTACCTGAGCAAAGAATAATGTCTCCGTGGGCTGAACCAAGCATAACCAGCTGCGCCTTTGTATGATGAGTGGTTACAGGTAATCAACAATGCATCCACTTACCCAGGACTCTTCACAGAGGAGATTGTTTTCAGCTGCAGTCGTTGATTGAAAGCATTAGTGATGAATGGCAAACTGCCCCAATGGTTCACAGACCTCGACTGTGACCACGATCGCGGTGTGATCTCTGCTAGTAAAAAAAAACCCATGTATACCCCTTCAGTGTTTACTGCTGTGGTTTTGAAAATGCCCGCATACAGAAATGTGTCATGTGTGAGCTCCAGGTGTGTGTTAGCAGGAGAATAGAGTGTTTAAGGGCTCATGATGGAAAGATAAAGACGAATCATGTCGGTGAAATCTACATGGCATTTTCTATAATCGTTTCATTTTCGAGAGCTCCTTCTTTGTGCCCACCTCCCCCTGACACAGGCCCACCTGTTTCCAAAGCAAATGTTATCAGATCAGTGACCATCCGACCAAATCCAACACACAGAGCTCCCATGTTGGAGTTTCAAAAAGCTGCCTTGTTTCTCTCGCACATCAAATTCACCGGGCTGAAGCTTCAGGGCGTCCCACCTCAGATTTATCTCCATACAATCATGCAGTTATGTTCTTGCATGGAGAATAGCAATATTAATATATATATTGTGCAAAACATTTGTGGTCTCTCTGTTATTGTGCTGTTTGCCATGGGGACAGTTGTTGTTGGTCTGTCTGGGGCCCTGTGGTGAAACAGGTCAAACACAACTGCAGCACAAAGATGTTTGGCTTTGTGAGTCAAGTTTTTCCAACCAAAATAAGTTGATTATATGCAGGTTGATGAATTTGTGCATTGCCCGTAGAGGAGTGCGTCATTCCCATCTTTCCTCCAGCTGCGTCACGTTTGACGTCACGAACACTCCGACAACTGAGACGCTGTGTCACCTGCCGTCTCAGGGGGATTTAATGTTTCCACCACAGCTGATCGTAGCTGCAGCCGATCAGTTTTGGGCTGGGCCGAGTGTAAACACACCCTTCTTCCCGATGCATTTGCAACTGCTCAACACTGCCCACCACCCATCAGCTCGACAAGTTTAAATCTGCTGGGAATGGTGGCTGACACTCCCCTCCTTTGATGGGCCACTTTGGACGCTGCGGTCCCCAGCTGAATCTCTATGCAAAAACCATTAAGGATAAGTCAGGAAAACTTTGATATAATGCTCTTAATGAAAGTAAATAGTGCTTAAAACAACAAGTAACAGGATTTCTGTGTCGTGTTATTTACAGCGTGATCCAAAAACTTTGTTTGCTACAGATCAGGAAGATCGGGGTTGTGTGCACGTGATGTGGTTTTTGCTCGTGAAAATGACTACACACACTTTTTAAAGCACAGTACACACAGGTTGTCAATGAGATCTGTGTAAAAACAGCAGATGACGTTGGAGCAATACAGCGGCTCATCAGCGCTGAGGTTTTTATTATGGGTGCAGATGGTGCAGTGGGAGGGAAATGGAATAAATTAATTGCTTGTAAATACACACCAAGAAATCAGCATTTTGAAACCGCCTCTCAGCGTTCATTAACGTCTAGTTTCTCATTTTCTTATCTGTCTATGCTGCAGATAGCACAGGGGGAATCAGGTATGATTTTAATTATGAGGATTCGCTCTCTCATTTTGGTCTCTCTCAATCTTTTTCAATTAATGCACAGATTGTAGCAGAAACATATGTTTTAGTTTTAATTAAACTTGCGCAGTGTTTGTGGTAAAATGAGCCTGGATTCCTCCATTACTCTTCAGTGTGGTTTGTACTATAATTGTAATGTGTCCTAATTGTTTTATACATTGCACACTGACATTTTGAGCTCTGTTAAACATCTCCTGACCTCAGCTTTCCAAAATAAAATCCATCATTCTGCACTGCAGCAACAAACATGAGCTTTTCCTTTTGTCGACATATTGCTAAAGAGGAAGTGATTCCATGAATGTTGCTGCCTTGACGGAGATCAGCACCGACGCCACCCTTTCATCTGTCCGTCTAATAAATCACATGATCACAATAATACGGCTTTGATGTTGACCTAGTAGTTCATCAGAGGACGTACAAGAACAACTCAGTGCACAGAGATCCGATGAGGCAATAACACAAACACAAATCAACAAACGTCACATCATGACCTACATTCTCTGTAGACGCCAGTTCAAAGGTCCTCGTCATTATTTCCCTGCAGTTTAGTTGAGTGTAGTACGGCTCGTATAGCTGCAGCCGTGTGAACGTTCCTTAACATTCTGTGCATTATACAGTGTGACGTCTCTCCCAGCACTGCAGGGCAGGTGTAAGGGACGGCTGGGCAAATGAAAAAATAAAATAAAAGCTATTTTGTGTTTCTATGTGTAAGTGAGGGACTAATTACTGTCAAAAAGAAGCTGCGAGGAACAGGCATGTGCCAAAGAACTAATTTGATTGTAAGCAAGCCAATTATAACCTAATTACCCAGCTTACCTTGCCTGAATTAGAGCGCAGCGGGTGAACAGATCATGCATAGCTGAGTTTTAGTCAAGGCAAGTGTTTATTAACACAGATGAGCTAAAGGCTATTTTTGATCTTTCGAAGCTCATATGAACTTGCTTTTCCCTCCTGTGATTTTACAGCCCCGCTGGATCCAACAAACGGCAATCACCTTAAACCTGCGTTAGCCAACACTTGTATAGCAGCGGCACAAACAAGCTGTAAACACAAACTAACTTTATTTAAGGATCCACAGGTTTGAAAACACACTGGTCTTCACTCGCAGACACGGGAGGATGCACCCGATGGTGCAACCACGCTGCTTTTAGCTCGACTTGATTTTTATCATTATTCGTTTGTTCTGTGAGTTCTGAGGGGCCGGTGCAAAGCCAACAAACACATTCATCTACATATCAGTGTAAATACCACAAAACATGTATTAAAAATATCCATATTCTTTACAGTAAGTTAGCACGATTAGCGTGGCACTGTGAGTAAAGCACATGTTGCAATGTATATTTTACAATAGCTTACAGTATTTTTGAAAATAGCAGTATCATAGTAGACAGGACTATTTGTCCATGTTTTACTCTGTTTTTTATGAAGTGTTCATCTTTCCTTCTGCCTGTTTCTGCAGCTCAGATACCAGATGATTCATCCCCCCAAGACTCTGGATGCTCAACACAAGAGTGGGCTACATTAAAAGGCCAAAAGAGGATGATACTATTGTTGTTTACTCAGCCTCAGGTTTTTGTTATTATTTCTTAACATCAGCTCTCAATTCACAAATACTGATGCCTAGCACTGATGAAAGAGGCTTTTTCCTCTGACTCTTAAGCTCTTACAGGGGAAAGAACAGTGTGTTATGAGAAAGAGTACCTGCAAAATTCTGGGTAGTTCCTGTTTGTGCTGTTGATGTTTTCTGAAAACAGCTTTGTGACTGCCCTGCATTTCAATGATACTCAGAAACACGTCGGTGTCATCGTGGTTTTCCAAACAGGTTATGGGCTGAGCGCTGCAGATGTCTGCTACAAAATTCATAAGTTGTGTGGTCAATCTTTTATGTACATGTTGGGCACTTCAATTATGCATGTGTGCGTATGTTAGTGCATGTATGTTGGGATTTCTTTAAGCCATTATCTTACTTGAGATTTGTGACCTCGTTCTTTTCTGTGGTTGTACTGGGACCATGTGAATGGAATTCATTTCTACTAATCCAACCACAAATAGGCTTGTCATTGAGTGTGCTCAAATCATTCCTGTATTAAGTTGATTAGGGAACGATGAAATCCATCCATGTGTTACGTCATAGAATATAGATTATAGTGTAACTGCTCTGAAGGATTAGCGCAGAAACAAAAACATTAAACTATTTTGTTTGTTCAGAAAAACAGAGGATGGGGGGGCCTCAGCTGAGGAAAGGTACTGAAAACCAATGGGCTGTAAAACCCAAACAACGACATTAGAGATGATGAAAGGCAATGTGAGGTAATCAGCAGCGTCACAGGATAATTCTCTTTCAATTGTCACTGGTTATTATATTTTTTTTTTTCAAATGATATATGCTATAATTGCTATTTAGTGTTCCAGGCACTGGATGAATCTCTTTGGAATATTTTAAAAAACAATCGTTGGTTGTGTCAGCTTTGACAAAATAATGCTAACAAATAATTTATATAAACTAGGATCACATTTCCCCGATTCCTGACGCACACGGTATCGCCATGCAGCTTTTGTTGATCGCCAGGTACCCCCCCCCCGCCCCCTTCTCGGCAGTTTGCAGCTCTGCTGCGGTCGGCAGTGGACAGCCTGCAGCAGTGTGTCCCAGAGCTGGCTCCAGTTGTGTTGTGTTACGCTGGATTAGAATCAGAAATGACAGCTCGGACAAGTATGAGGCAGATGGTTCCTAACACGGCATCAGTTACAGGTCTTACAGGGAAAACCTTTCATCCTTTTGTTTGGCCTCCTCCGCCCGACGCTCGCACAGATCACATCATTAGTATCCCATCATCCACAGGCGCCATTAGTCAGCTGTATTGTTGAACTGGTTGTGGGTCTTTTTGTTTTCTTTGTGGAAGGCTAGTTAACGGATCTGATCCCCACAGAAAGGTTGAATCAGTAACATCTGTTAACTCCAAATGTTTCTGTCTTTTAAATAAAGCTTTGACTGAAAGGCAAAAGTCCATGTATATGTTTTCATTCTTGGCTCATGTTGTCACTGCAGATAAGGATAAATAATGGATCCAAATGTTTGCTCGCTGGAAAGGTGAAAACGGGTTGCTGTTAAAAGCAAAGAAAAAACCAGTGAGAAAACCAGTTGACACTGAACTGGGCTGCTGGTGTCCTCACCAGCAGCTGCATAAATGCTGCTGACAATACCCAGTGAGTGCAGCTGCAGCTTCACTGAATCCACCACGAAACGTGTCAGCTCAAAGGGGAACAAACATCCCCACAGCTTCATTACCTCATTTAAAAACGTACAGTTTAACAGAGTGAGCAGAGAGGGAACAAAAACTGGATCAAGTGGGCTCTTTAACACAGGGGGCTGCTGGGAAATGACATCAGTGGACTCACTGAATGAGTCCATCTTAGGTCCTCTTTTCTCGACTCCTGTGTCAAACAGTGACAAAGCACTCTCCCTCTCTTTCGGCTAATTTCATAAAAACCACTGCATTGAAATAGGAAACATATTGTCTGGTATAAAACAAAAGCAAGGGGGCTCTGGATAATATACAGTGGTCCTCCAACACATATTCCCTTTGTTACTATCTGATCCACTTCCTAAATAACAGTCTACAAGTGATCTATGAATAATTATCATTTACACGATATTTGCATAATCATTTGTTTAAAGAGATCATCGCTAACAAAAGGAGTTCCACTTCTCTGCTTTGTTCGGAACAGAAGGAAAAAAAGATGGATTGCATTGTCTTGGTTACAAAAGAGGGTGAGAGATAAAACACCGGTGCTGGGTAACGATGGTCATGCTGAGTTCATTTCTGGAGAAACTCGGCGGCTGCTGCTTCATGAATAAACTGGTGCAGCGCGGCTGGTTGAAAAATATACTTGAACACATCTCTGCAATCTCAACAGTATCAGTTATTAACCTGTTTTATACTGGAAACTGATCCTAAAGTGCCACAGTTTCCATCACTTCATTAGGAGTTTGAGATGATGTCAACATGTAAATACTTCATAGTTATGTTCATTTTCTCCGACTAATTTAAATTGCTGAGTCAAATCGATGAATCGATAACATAAGGGATCACAGAGTGACTGGGAGGAAGTTTCTACTAAGTGTCAGGCAATATCTATATATTTATATTTCAAATCCTGTAATCAGCAGCACTTGCACTGCAGAGCAAACGTCTGCTGCTTCCTTGCAAGGTTCAGGTAAGCGTTAAAGGGAAAAAGGCTACAGCCGTACAGCCTGTGGGTGTGACTCATTTGAGAACTGAGGATATATTATGTGCTAAACAGTTTCACCTTTAGGCGTGAGACATTGACTCATTTCGTTTTTCTCTAGATTAGAGAGTTGACATTAGCTGTAACCACTAACGGCTCCATGCTGGAGAGGATCCAAGACACAGTCACAAGAACGCTTAATCCGTAAAACAGAAATCTTTATCTTCTTTTAAAAACAGCATATTTACAGCCTGAATTATCTGACTCAATCCCTCGGTACACCTCTGAGTGCTGCAGCTCAGTTCAAACACAAAAGATAGTTCCAATCGGTTTTAAACCCTCCCTTTCAGACCGCTAATGACAAACAATGACAGACCATGCTCCCACTCTCCAAATCTTGTCTAAATGGTTTTGCACTGGAAAAAAAAAAAAAGATTTTGTCTGGCAGCATCTTAAACACGCCACATGGCAATATCTTGAATGGAGCAGAGCAGACATTTCTCTAATTGGCATGCTGTTGTAGAAGAAATAATTGGCTCATTTCAGTCAGTTGAGTGATGACTGGAAAACGTGCCCTTAAAGAGTATCCATTCTGCTCTGTGGGGACTAATCTGGGAAGCATTCATATTTATTGTCTGTGCTCAGATAGACATGGATTTCCTTGTCTCACGTGTCATGGGTATGAAAGGAAGGGATGATTAATGATGCAAGTTTCTCTTTTAAGTGCCATTATGGGGCGTCATTCACCAGCGCTATAACCTCAAGCACCGCAGATCTTTATTCAGTCTCAACTGCCTCTGTGAACTCATTCACCGGTTCCTCAGTTGTGGTGGAAACATCAGGACAGTGTTTTGAAAGCAGGTACAGTAGAGGAGCCGAAGGGAAGTCTGGAAAGGGCCTGAAGGTAGCCAACAGTTTGGGTCTTTACTACGAAGCATTCATTGGTTTTTGTGTTAATGATTTTGGTTGTGGAAGTTGTGAAGCATCTCTGGCTCTGCGGGGTCCTATAATATTTCTGAGGTAATAAATTATATAAACCCCACTATCTCACTGAGATCTCTGCTCGCTGTTTCCCTGTAACAACATGCCCTGCAGCACCTTCTTCACAATGGAAAAAATAGCTCACAGTTTCCTATACAGCAGCTCTGCCTCCATAAATTCCATCTATATGTGTTTCTGTTTATATGGACATTTTACAGGTCATACATGCCAGGGTTTTATTAAAGGTGGAACTTTTCTGTTTGTGCTCATGGTGCACAAACAAAAGCGACACACCACACATCCTGCAGTCTGGGAAAAACACAGATCAAAGAGGCAACACCTACAACTGGGGAATGTTGAATGGGTATTGCAGTGGTATGATTACAAATATCTATCTTTTGGTTTGTATACAGTTTTTTTTCTAGTCAAGAAAATCTGAAAAAAACAAGCAAAAATACAAGAATGACACTCAGTTGAGAGAAGATGAAAAGACCAAGCAATCCTCTGAAAATCAGTCAAGCTGCATCAACTTCCAAACAATAGACATCAGTAAGTGTGTCTCAGTCACTACTCCCACCAAGGCCTGTGCTGATCCTTCAAATTGTTTTGGCGTAATCTTGCTAACAAACATACAAACAGACAGGGTTGAAAACACATGGAAAATGACAATTCATAAATCTGCACAACCAACCAACATCATTATTTGTGTTCTCCAGAATATAAAGTATCGTGACCAATAAAGCCATAGTCGGCGCCTAATGTACTCCTTCTTAACGCTTGGTAAACAAAAGGCTGGGTTTTTGATGTGCACATAATATTAAATAATTACTTTTGTGGTTCTGCAACTTTTCCATCAGGAGATATCAAAACCTGCTGATTGGTTTGAACCCATCAATTATTAAAAATTGATTTATGGATTGTCTATATCCTTTGATCATTTGAGCAGTGGCGGCCCCGCATTTCATGCCTAGGCTTCCAGTGACGTCATACTCAATACGCCTCATCATACCATTAATATGATACCGCAGCCTGACAGACGCACACTTACACATTACATCACTTTAATTTCCGGAGCAACGAGACAAAACGACGCAACACTCACCAACACGGACCTCCGCCACGGCGCGTGCTTCTTTGAAAACCGAATCCATCCTCCTTTCCTCCTTTCTTTTCTCAAGAAGAACTCCATGTCTCTGTTGTACAGTTCCATCAATAAGTCCTCTTCTATGGACACGGAGGCTAATGCGGAAAGTGTCCGCGTGCGTCCGCTCGTGCTTCTGCCACAAACACGAGCCCGAACCGGAAGTTGGCCGACCAGAAAACGTTGTGGCCTAAGTTTTAATTCGATTTAATGGCAACAGAGGAGGTGGACACAGGGGACAGTCATAGGCCAGTGCGTTAAGTTGTCTCATACTCTCCGAATTTAGTATTTTTTTAATTATTATTTATTTATTTATTTTTTATCTTGCTTAATCTGATTCTTCTTTCACTGAGCTGCTGTAAATGTGTGTTTCCCCCATGGGGGAGGAATAAAAACGTTCTATTCTATTCTAATTTTTCCGCCGAAGAAAAATCATGGTGTCCTGCGAGACGAGTTCGAAAGTGCCGCCTTTCAGGATCACGAGCGAGCTCATCCAATCACAGGCCGCGTGCACATCCGGTTCAGCGTCAGGTCTCTCGCGGGCCTCGGTGTCGCAGTCTCGAGATCTGATTGGCTGCTGCGACTGACCGTCAGGCAGATTTCATAGCGCCTGATAACACAACTCTACCTTAATACACAACACTGGAAGCAGCACCAAGTAGATGTCATATGACAAGAACACAACTGACTCTGAAGAATAATTTTATTTACAAAATTTACAAAAATTTACAAAAATGCAAAATGCAGTCGTGGGCAGATGGCCCATGACTGCATTTGAGGGTGGGTCAGTCAGCGTGATATTTTTATCTGATCTGAACAAGATTAACTTTATTTATTTAGCACATGTCAAAAGCAAATTGACAAAATACTCTGAGTTAACTCTCATTTTATTCCAGAGCCTGAGAAGGCTGAGTTGCTGAGTCTTTAAAACGCTCTGTGAAAGATCGTCACCTGCAGCCCTAGAGGCCCAAACAAACATGGGCAGCGTTGCCAAGCAACAAGCACATATATCAATGGATTTGAGCCTTCCTTCAACAGAATATTGTAAATAGAGGGGCTTGTTTAGCATGAGCATCAGCTCAGTCACAACTGATCCCTGTGCTGCCTCCTGGATTTCTTCCTGAGCAGGGTACAAAATGTATCTGTTTACACCTCAGGCAACGCTGCGTTTGCTTTTAGTGTTTGACTGCGGTGAAAATGTTAACCCGCTCAACTTCTGCAATCCAGCACACTTTAAATAGACGTCAAATGAAACACAAACACAGAACAGTGTGTATTGAAGTCATTAAGTGTGTTAAGAGCAGGCGCAGGGACTCTGTGACCCGTGTGGAGGAACGGTCGTTGCGTTATTCTACTCTGGAGTTATGAGCTATGTTTTCATTAAGGGCTTCTGTTCCTTTCTTTTCTTGTCTCAGCAAATCTCATTTGAGCGGCTGTGATTGTTACAGGGACTCATGATAGAGTCAGACTCAGGGTCAGGACCTAATGAAAATGATTTGTATTGGCATTTCCCACTCCAGACTTAATTTAACATCTAAATAACCCGCTGACACGCCCGGTGCATAAAGCACGACTTCTACTGCAACTTGCTTTTCATGCTGCAGAACCCTGAGGAGCATTTTCAAAAGTAAACGTCTAAAGAGTGGGGCTGGAGACGGTGTTGTGACATTAAATGCAGCTAATAGACATAAGGGCTGAATGCAGGCATTCTAAGCCTAGTTATTTACTTGTCTCTGTTACACTGAATAAAACTGCAGTCGAGCAAATTCTGGTATAATGCATAAGCGTAATTACAGTAGATTCACTCAATTCCCAACATGACATTTTAATAATACTGCTGCACTTTGGCTTCTGCTGGCAGATCGTATTGTATCGATTTGCCAGAATTTTACTGAACTGCACAGAAATTGTTGCTGAAAATAACTCAACTTCCTGTTCCACCATGTATGGTATTCATAATCCTTCACACAGACGAAACCAGGATTTACAATCTGTTGTATCCCATTACTAAAGTAGAACGCTTAATAGTCAGCACAATAATACATTAAGATAAAGATTGAAAATTCTGTTTATAGTTCCCCTGGAGGTGGCGTAAAGCATCAAAGTAGCTGGCCGTACCTCTATACGTGTCTTACCTGTGGAACTATGTAAACTATTTAGGATACAGTCTTAAGAACACAAAAATTAAAGATTTTTACATGTGACATTGAAAATAGATGCTATGGAAAGGATGCCATCCTTCTCTCTGAGAGATGATCGTGATGATGCTGTCGTTGTTGTGCTTGGTTTGATTGGCGGCTGGCATCCTGTTAATAGTTATAGTTGATAATCATGATATTAAGAAGTTCAATGGCAATCTGACTCAGTTTCAACTCAACATTCTACAGCATCTTGATTTTTTTTATTTATTTTTTAATCGTGGTTGTTTCTAGAAACATATACTGGAAACAATAGCACATTTAAACTGATCCTTTTGGCAGAGGCACACACCTGCAGAGTGGTAATTCATAATTCCAGCTATGGCTAGATGTCAGAGTATAAGAGTAAATATTGACGGGGGGGGGGGGGGGACATTTGGTTCCTATGATATTGTTTACAGTCAGCTGGGGGGGGGGGGTACATTTGGTTCCTATGATATTGTTTACAGTCAGCTTTACAGAATAGAAGTGGCAGAGTGTTTGGACTCCCCTATATACTGGCAGCTCTCCAGGGCCTGATGAGACGAACCGCTGTGAGGAAACAGTTAATATGAGAAGTTGAAGAAGGAATTACACATCAGGCATTCATTACACAAAGAACACTTGAATCAAATATCACAATTTTCTCAGCTGTGAATACTTCCTCTGGAAGTACTAAGCTCTTAACAACTCTACTTGTGTGCGTTTCATTACCGTATGAGATCTGTAATACCGAGGGTCGGTCAGCTATAGCATCCTGCAGTTTCCTGAAACACTAACCTGTCCTTTCTGCTTAGCTGGGCCATGTCCCCGCAGCAGATGGACGGCGAGGCCGCAGAGAGCCAGCGGAGCGTGCAGGGAGCAGGTCCTGCCGTGCTGCACAGAGAGAAAGTGGAGCAGAGCGGAGCAGAGCTCAGGTCCAGCATGTGTTCTGCTGCTCCTCGCTCCAGATGTGCAGTCTTGCTTGTTTAGCAGTTTACCTTCAGACTCACACAGTAAAAACAAAACAGAGCTTTTGTTTCTCCTCAGTATCAAACTCTGTTTATCGTCTCAGTTCGTTTTTATGAAAGGCTTTCAGCTCAGCATTCACTACAGCTGACATTTTTCTTTTTTATGTTGAAATAACCTTGTATTTCATATTGTAGAGCTTTAATGTGAAAGACTAGTCTCATGACCTTTAGCGTTCATATCTTAGTGTTGAGCCAACTTTTGCTTGTCGTAAAACATCGACCTGACAGTTCTGCAACAATAACACAAACATCCTGAGCTGGGCCATGGAAATGTTTTTAGTGCAATGCTCTGCAGAGATAAGATAAGATGAGACGATATGTGAGAGGCAACAAGACCTGATAAGATTTAATGAGATAAAGCAACATGGGATTATGAGATCAGATCAAAATATTAGCCCTGCTTGATTTGGTACCGTCCAGGCACTGATGGTCAGAGGGAAGCTTGTGGCTCCAGAGGGAGCGGCACAGAATCGGAGGATTGCGTGACAAGCTGATGTCATCGAGGCAGCGCTGAGCCAACAGACGACGAGTTTGAATCCGGAGAAAAATTAATCTGCAGCTCTGCAAAGAAGTGAGCTTCACAAAATCTCCGCAGATTCATCTTCACCTCCGTTTCACAGGTTGAGGCTACATTAACAGCTATTAGCAGAGCAGAGCTGGCTGTCTGACCTGGTGGCAGCCATGCATTATGGGTAATACCAGAAGACAAGAGAGAGAGAATAATGCTTATTGTTGGCCCTACAACAGAGGTTCAGATTATTTTTAGTCTGCGCATCTGAAAGATAATTTGGCTATACTGTTTTAAATACATGGCATATTCTGACCATCAGGTAAACATGTTCATGTCTCAATCACATGGTACCTGTCTTTTTGGAAGGTCAGGGCATGTGTTGTCAAGCAGCATACAACAATACACACCCCAACTATTACTACCATTGCACACAGCATTTTACATGTACACATAGATACACGGAAACTGAAGTGGTTGTGGTTTTAATCTGTGGTAACTGCATCGCAGTTTTAGTGACCTAAACCTTTGTGTGTGGAGGACAGGTCCAAACGCGCGTGAGGTGTTTGTATTAACAAAACATCCATGAGCTTAATGAACCTCACGCGTGTCTTTAAATAATGTGTAAACTGGCATCGTCTTATCTCATCGTCTCTGCAGAGCTGAGCCACGTCTCCCGATCACAGAGAGGAATCTGTTGCCAAGGATCAGATGAGTGATGTAACGCGTCAGTGGAGACTTGGCAACCCTTTTGTTTTTCTTGCTACCCTACTTTTGTCAAACGTTATCTGTGGAGACTTGAGGTAGCACTGCAGCAGTTCAAGCTCTTATCCACATGTGAGGAGAGAAACACTTTGAACTCTGCAGCAACAGCAAACAGATGCTAATGAACATGATGTTCTAGTTCAGGCCTCTGGCAACAGCATTCAACCAACTACAGAGCAGAAAGACAGTACTCGGCTGGGTTAGGACCACCCAGGAAATAATCTGTCATTTTAACGTTCTGACTGAAGCCTTTTTGACGTAAATATTTTGTTTTCCTTTCGCTTTTTTTCTCATAATTTGAATAATAACATTAAGGTTTGGATTCAAGGTCTTTTCATCCTTGGTGAGTGACCTTTTGTTTTGGTGAATTTTCATCAAGGACATAATATAATGGGTTTTCAAATTACAACAGTCTATTTGTTTAGCTTTGAGAAAAAAATAAATGGAAAATATTAATCACACCAATTACGGGTGTGAAAAAAGAAGGCTGCGCAATCAGTGCGCAGTACAACAAAAGACTGTTTTTCCTATTTATCCACCTTGTTTTCCTCATTGGATGTCAAGTGCCAGAGTTGTGTCCATTATCGCAGTGAACTGACCGTCCCCCTGCAGCCTCCCGGTCCCTGTAACTGGAGAGCCAGGTGTAATTGGTTATGTGACCGGCCTAGTTTATCTGTGGTGGGACTGTGATGGATGCAACAGTGAAAGATGAGGCATAAAATAACACAGTGTACACTGAGGCAGGCGGCCAGCTGTGGGTTTTGTACAAAAGGTTGGAAAATGTCATGAGCTGTGTCTTGGTGTAGCAATAACAGGCAGCAGCACAGCACAAACACAAGCATGAATAATGTATTTACATGTGCACGCCACCCCCACCCTGCACAGGCACACACGTGCACGCGCACACAAGCGCGCACGCAAAACAAATCACGTCAAATAAATGCTTGATTATAATGTATGAAATGTTTCTGATCAGTCAGCTGAAAAACTAATTTCATTTTCTCATTAGAGGTCTCTGCCTGAGGCTCATTCTCATGTCAGTGTTTATTACTCTGAAAACAGAAAATTAAAATCATCAGCTTGGTCAGAATCAGCGCCGTGAATCACTATTTACGACTGAGAGGGAGAAAGAGAGGGAATGAGAGAGGGAGAAAAAATATTAAAGACTGGACAACAATTGAAGGAATATATCTCATTTTACTGCGGCAGGGGATTTATAGCCCACATGACCTTTCCCTCTCCGGAGATTTGTTGCTATGCAGTCATCCATCATGTTTGTAATTTGGCATAAGGTACAGTAGGTTAGCGAACAGTTTCCATTAGGTTAGTGAGTAGGTTTTGGCAGGTTAATGAATGGGTTTCAGTGGAGAGGTGAAAATATTGTATGAGGTTTAGAGCTTTCATTTTATGGCTCGAAATCATTTCTTTGAAAGAGTTGAAAATTAAATATGTTGCTGGTTAAAAATGTCCATTATAACGTTATAATAATCGTCATAATACACTGTCCCTGTTACTTGTTGCTGTTATGATACTGTCAAATATTCACAAAGCAAGACCAGCACACATATGAATATAAGCACACTCACAATGTTTAAAAAAAAGAATTCAAATTATATGACAAACATAATCAGCGACAGTTGAATTATATATATATATATATATATATATATATATATATAGCCTTATTTTGTCAAGTATATTGGATCTAACGCTGCACGGCTGCTGCTGTGTTTCAGTGACACAACTCAGATTATCAGAGAGGCTGCAAACGGTCCCCATCCACCATTCAAGATACAGCATCCAGTTCACATGGCTTTAGATCAACGCTAACGTTTGTTCATACTTGATAAGTATGTATGAGTTGTACTGCCTCCAATGGGTAGAAAACAGTCGAGCAATGCAACTTTGAAGTAGCTGCTGTACTTTGTATTATGCAGCTAATCACTGAGTAAAAATGGTAATTATTACAGATTTATTCATGACTCATCAGAGCTAACAAACGTCGGGTGGTGTTTTCATTCCTTCATCTGGGATCTTAGCTCGCGTTTCTCTTTGTGCCTCAGCCTGCCACAGTGATGCTCTCTGCTCAGAGAAATTAAGGGAACACTTCATCACAATAACACACCAAGTCAGTTGAACTTCAGGGACATCAATCTGTCCATTTAGGAAGCCCAAGTGATCGGGAATCAACGTCACCCGCTTTGGTGCAAATGAAAGTGACAACAGGTGCGATAGAGGCACAAGCCAGACAAGCGCCCAAAAGAATGATTTGCTTATAGTGACACAGACAGATGCTCTCTCCTCATCCCTCCTCACGGATTCCCTTGTTTTGTTTTCTGCTAGTGTCCGTGTCACCGCTGGTAGAACAAGGCGGGACCTGCAGCCCCATCAGCCCCGGAATGACAAAGGCAATGATGCCATTTAATGACCTCCTGGATCCAACTGAACACCTATCCTCTTCTGGATCTCTTGGTACAGTTAAAGCAAGGTTCTCCTTCAGTGTGAAAGGCTTTTGATATTATTAAATAGAGATCAAACCCTTTGCTTTTCTCTTGGGGGGTAGGGCCATACTCTCTGTTTGTTTTTAATAAGGTTCACCTGACCTCACACACCTGAGGCGCTCACATTGCAGCTTTACTATTATAAAGTCAAGGATGAATTTTATTTTCATTTGGTGAGAAACTAAACACCACAGAGCCAATTTATGAAATACGGCAACAGATTTAAACAACACTGTTTTTCATTTTGCTCTGTGCTGATTCAACCCTGCAAAACTGACATTTATACACACTGTACGTGAATCAAATGAGATACCGCTAAATCAGCTGAGTTTAAATTTAAGATAATCCTGCTTCTCTCTACTGAGGGATACATTTGCATCTGGGCCATCATTACATTACTTTGTTTTCTTTCTGTCATTGCTGACTCTCCCTTTATTTGTCAAATGAAGGTACGATGAACAACACTCGACATCGTATTATTATTAAAAAGATATCATCATAAAATATGTGAGAACAAACATGAAAAAAGACACTGAGCACATTTTTACTGTATATGTCTGGTTTTTAACACACAAGGTATTAAATTCTTCTTTTAACAAACCTCTGGCCACTAGGGGTCTCCTATTCTAAACAATAACAAGTCCTGGGAGATCATGACGTTCTGATGCTAATAATGATCGAGTGTTAATGATGCATTCATGTTATGCAGCAAACAGCAATGAATAACCGTGAGTCATCATGAGAAACAAATCCAAACAGTAGAAGGAAAAAAAACACAGACTGGCTAAACGGCTAGCAGCGTCTTTGTCCTTTGTCATGGAAGTTAAAGCGTAAAGTAAAGAGAATATGATGGAATGAAAAGTAAAACAAAATGACATACCCTGCTCCATTGTTGGAACATTTTGGCTAATGCCAGTCAATGAGTCAACACAATGCATAGAACATGTTTTAGACATTTTAAAGAAGAATTATAGCACATCATGTGTTTACCATGATCATTAAATCACTTTGTTTAACTGCCTCATAACCTGCTGGATGTGCAGCCTCCTGCATTGCCACATTACGTTTCCTCTGTACAGCAGCAGAGCGCCGCTCACATTAGGCCAACATCTGGTCGGAGCACATCTGCTCTATCTGCTGTCTGCAGGGATTCATCCACTTTTTCCCCCTTATCTCTTCAACTAGAAAAACCAACGAGAAGTGAAACATAAAGCACACAAGCGCAATGTCCCAGTCCTCCTGCCAGTGCTGATTATTATGAATCCACTGATGTTGGTAAAATAAAGACTTCAAATACCTCTGTTATGCAAGTCAAGGGTTTTAGCATTAACTTGTCAACCACAGGATGTTTTATAAATTCTTCAGATGTGGTCATTACAGTACACACAGTATTTCACAGAGGGCTCGATGAGCCTGTGGTTTGTCGAGGGCTCTTTGTGTGGAGGTGCAGTCGGCCAGACCTGGCTATAAACAGACTTTATTCCACATCACAGAAACATGTGTCCTGACCTTTTCGCCAAGACCTTTCATTTATTTTCTAATACACTTCCCCTTGTGAGTTACTCTGTTCTCATAGTCATAGAAAAGGTCAAAGCAAGAACTCATGTCTGACGTCTACCTACTGAATTAGCTGTGTCACCTTTAATTCTCCCAGAATCAGACCTCACCACGTTGGCGCACCTCATTTGATTGCACTGTGTGCTCAGTGGCCATGCTGTATTAGCTCTAGTGATTGTGCTGTATATATGAATATGAAATCAGGAGGGTCATAATAAATGTGCATTCATATTATATTTAAAGGTCTCCATATGTTCTAAATGCAAGTGTATAACTGGTATTTTATTTTGTGGATTAAGCATGAGATGAATTAATAAAGCCTACATGCAACATCTGAAATGTAATGCAATTCATAACTGTATCATTTCAATAAGTAGGCACCCAAAAAAAATGATGGTGTGCATCAATCTCTGTGGATTTGGGTGAGTAAAGCATAAAGGAGCTGCCGTGTGGTGCATCTCTTCTACAGATCCCATTCATCCAAACACACGGACGCGCCTTTAATAACCAAAAAAGAATGAGGGGACGTGATCACCCATTAATCAGCAGTGTCACAGCACCCTCATTTATATTGTTACCCAGTGAAATCTTGAATTTAGGACATTGTGAAGAAATGACCCCCTTATGCATGTGAGCAGCCTCGGAGAGGGGAGGTGGTGGGCGGGGCTTGTCACTGCGATGTTGATCGATGATGCTGCCTTGGATTATGAACACAGAATTAGCACATTAGTACTTGTATGATAAATAGACCAACCTCCGGCCAGTTCCCGCATCACCTCAGAGAGCAGAGACAAATCGACTGAACCCACAAGCTCAAGCTAAATTTCAGCTGACTGGCGCTGTGTTTGCACAGAACCTCTTGCTCAGCTCATCCTGGTTACCCAACCGGCCATGGCGGCGAGTTAACCAGTAACAGAGGCCAAAGTTGATTGATCTAACTACATACAACAGCAGCTCAATCAGCAGCTAAATCAGTTCATTATGCCGCAAGTGGATTCAACTTTTTTCCATGTCTGGTTCAACATTCCTAAAATGTGAACTTCACTGGTTTGACAACTCAAAGGCACCTTGAGATGGTAACTAGCTGCCTATGTTGCAATGGTCCTGCAATAAAACAGCTCTACGAAACAACTGCCCTACGACCTGTTTGTGTCTGTTCATTTGGTGTCGGTGGAATAATCACAAAAGGTCCCACTTGGAAAACAAGAATATATGACTTTCAGAAAAGGTTCCTCCAGGCCAATGTATTTCTAAAAAAATAAAAAGGAGTTTCTGTCAATGTAAATGTCAACTTCCAGATCTAGTTTTCTTGTGGGAATATCCTATTTCCCACTTATTCCTAAACAAGCAAAAATCAAATGTGACGGCCATGACAACGGTCTATTTATGAAGAAACAAACAAGCATTTAAAAACAAACAATGCGAAGAACTAAGATATCACATTATCTTATCCTGAGCTAAAAGCAAGCTAGCTAGATTAAAAAAGGAATAAATAAAGAAATTGCTCCTTCAAAACTCAGTCAACATCCAGGCAGTAAATTTAAAAAATACCATTAAAGCTACAAAGTGAACATTTTTAAAGTTCAACAGCTGCCATGCTCATAAGGGAAATAAGGTCTTCCAAGGAGCGCCCCCTCCTGGACTCACAGACATCACCAATCAATCACAAGCTGAGATCTCATCGAGGAGTGAACAGGTCGTTCTTTTGTTAAACTTTTTATTTGAACCATTCCAAACACTTTAACCCCCACGTTGAAACTGGACTGTTTTTACGAGACATTTTACATTCACAGTTCAGTCAATTCATCACCTGTTTATGATGAATCCCATTTCCTCCCAATGGCTGTTTCTAATAACTTTCGACAATACAATCTGTCTTGCGAAAACATTTTTATCCAGACAATCTCCAGCTGCGCTCTTCATGTGTCGAAGGCAAACTCTGTCCAGACCCAGTTTTCCAGAGTCCATGTCTGACACCACATTTAGAAACCTGACAGCAGCAGACGACGTGGGATGATTTATTTACTTTCCAGCATTTCACATGCAGACCTTTCTGGCTGCTCTTCCCTCTCTTACCTGCCGGGACACTCACAGGGTTCATGTATAGAAACATGTGACCTGTGGCGTGAAGTGAAGTCCGCGTGTCTCTGTTACACAACACCGGAGCTCATAATCAACATGAGGCCGCGCTGCCTTGCAGGGCTGAAAGGAGCGTAGGTGAGAATGTGCAGAGGGTTAGTGCAGACCCCTTGCACCCGGAGAGACCCCGGCCCGGCTCCTTTCCTCCCCTTTAGCTGGCCCCTTCACTCTGTGCAGGCGAGCGAACAAAGAGAGGACCTAAACAATGGATCACTCTGAGAACTGAATGGCTTTGCGGGTCAAGCACTACCCCCCCCCACCCCCTCCACCCCCACCCCCTCCACCCCCCACCTCTTTGACAGAAACACAACCCACACTTGTTCTGCTGAAGAGAGGCTGACCCTCCCGGCTAAGAAATAATGAACGCTGCCTGGGCATTAAACTGATAAAACTACTGGGACTGGAATCAGTTTGGCAGACAAATCATCTATAATGGTGCGATGCTGGAGCCTGTCTTCTGTCCTGTCTGTCTCTCCCTCTCTCCCCCCCTGTCCACTGTACACTGTCCAGGCATCCACGGCACCCTGTTCAGTGGAGGCCGGGGCTGCTGTCCAGGCAACGCTCGTCTAAATCTTCGATTTCTGTTTTGTTGTATGCGCGAGGTTCCATGAAATCGTGTTGTGAACACAGAGCCCACGTGTGCCGCCAACTGAAATTGTGTCGGGGAGTTATTTGTTAGGCAAATTGACTCATCAACTGCCACAGGAGCTTGTGTTTATGAGTAAAGCTGCTCCAACATCCACCGCACACAGCAGCAGGTTCCAAAGATTTGCATGTCACAGTCAAATTGCTTTTTCTTTTTTTTTTTACAAATCATCAGCATCATTTATTCTCTTCCCCCGTCCCTTTAATGTACCAGCATCTGGAATATCAGATAATGCAACTTCTAGCTTCGACCATTCAAGATGACGAGCGTAATCATGATTTTTCTTCTTTCTTTCGTTTTTTTTTTTTGCTGTAATTGTCTGAAACTTCTCGACGGCTGGTTTTACGGCAGAAGAAACACACCCAACCATCTGGCAGTGCAAGGTTAAGGAATTATTTTAATGCAATGAATTATGTGGAAATGCATTTCGACCCAGGTCTGTTTGGAGTCATCACAAGCAACGATAAGATAAAACTGAATTATCCCCATGGGGACAGTTCATGTAAAAATCCTCATCATTTACTAAACCCCGCCCCCCTCCTCTGCCTCCTCTCTTCTTTAACTTTGCTCCCTCTCAGGTTGTCGTTGTCTCAGGTGTGTTCCAGTCGCTCCTCTGTATGTGGCTGCCGTGTCACAGCTCAAACGGTGAATGTTGCATGGGCAGCTGAAGTCTGGAGGCATGCAAGCTGCTCGCTCTTTCACCTTCGCTCGCTGCCCCTCCCCCAGGTCAGGAGCCATACATTAGATCAAGCTAGGCCTCACAGGGTCGAGGACCGGTGCCAATCACGCCACAATGCAGCATGGAGCAGGGGAGGGTGACAACGATAAACCTGACTGACTGACGCAAGGACGCATTTATTCTTTTTTCCCTTATATTCCAGTTTGTGTTTGTCTGGCTGATGTTTTTTTTGTTAGAATTCTTAATGTTTAATGCCATTTTCCGTATAATCAATTTGGGTCTTAATTAACTAGCTGCTGTGAACAGGCTGGAGCATAAATCATTTTGTAGCTGTTGTAACAAGAAAGTTCACTGTTGTTAGAAAATGACGGAGCATTGATGGACAGATTCCAGCTTCTTACGAAGGAACCATTTTTTTGTCACATTCACTTAAATAATGTTTGTAATTACTCTATTTCAAATAATGTAACTTCATTTATTTCAGTGAAACTTTGTTGATGAAGATTTTATTTTCAATTACAATGTTACTTGTTAATAATTGCATTCCTAATGTTAATGTCAAAACATGAGGAGTGACATGCTGTGACACGTTCAATTTCAAGACGTTATGATGATGACTTATAGTCTGATTACACCTTCTACACCTCTGTGCTAATGGTCATGAATAAAACCAGTGATAAGTCAAACTGGGCTCTTGTGAACATTCATCAAAAGTTCAAACTTGAAAATTAATTTACAGGAACAGCTGGCATTTCCTGGATGACCTGCAGCAGCAGCCAAACACTGTGAACACTCACACACTCTGTGGCTGTATGTTTCTCTATAAAGGGTATTCATTCCCTCACAGTACATTTAGCTGGTACCAGTTTGTTTTCAGTCTGATCCCATCACATGTCCTCCTTTAGTAAATATACTGTATTTTCTACTTCTGTATGCAAATGAGTATTTTTGGATAGAATCAGTCCTCAGGTTAATGATCACAACACAGCAACCTTTCAATGCCAATATGCATGCAGTATAAAGAGCAGTACCAGTATGCACAGTGTGTTTTTTTACCTGCAGCAGCTGAACAGACTCTATGACTGTGTAAAAGAATCATCCTCAGCTTGAATCTATAATCACCTGATCCTGCACTAGTTTCACGTCTGCCGGCTCACACACACGCAAACACCTCACGTTTAACCCCCCCCCGCCCCCAACACACACACTCAAATGAGTAATTTTCAGTGTGGAACTTGTCTCTAACCTTTTCCTGCTCCCTTTTGTTTGGCTTTTGTTTGGCAACAGCTGTTATCATGGATTTCTTTCTTTCTTTCTTTCTTTTTTTTTTTTTTTGGTCAGCTGTGATTGCTCCGGGCAAAACAGGAGCAGATGGTGTTTTGCTATGCATGAATGGAGCGTTAGAGGAGTTGGACTGAATAGGCCAAGTTTTGAATGGTGTCTACACAGCACCTGCCTCTTGTAGCAGCAGGGACATCCTAGTGGCATGATCTGTCTTGGCTTCGCTGGCATCGTCGGGGATGAAAGAAAGAAACGGAGGGGGGACCTCGTTGGGTACCGTCCATATTTATTGATTTTCCTGCAAGTCGTGGCATAATGTGGTGTACAGTCAGTTTGAGTTAATTGGATGTGACACAGCGTGCACGTGTAATCTATCACTCTGGTCTCCTGGTACACTTTATCAGTTTTGTTGCCATAGAAACATGTTGGCTGTGTAATAGTCTATATTAACAGGCTAAGCAAGTTGCAATAAAAGACAGGGGGGGTGTTACACGCTCAAACCAAACAAAGTCCCAAGTAAAAAGGGAACTGCTTTCGTCTCCATGCAACGCTGCGACATCTGTCAACCTCTGGGCCACGATGATCTGTCACAATAAAGGAAGCTTGCGCAAATCACCGACAGCTTTTTCTCCCCTTCAAATCGACTGTATAACTCATCGGAGAGTAAATGCCCCAGATGCATTTGTTCTGCTAAACACTGACGACGCACAATAACAGAGTGAGCTAACCACAACAATCTGAAACAAACCAGCGCCTCCCATGCTCCCTGCTGTTATTGTGATGGTGATAAACAGTTTTTCTTCAGGCTTAAGATGTTTATGCCTCAACCTCTATGGCTCTGACAGAAGAATTATGGTGGTTTGCTTATTTTCCCCCAGTTCAGCCTCAGCGCTCCACTGTCTGTTACATCATACATTCAGGGAAATCTGTTCTATTAGCAGGAAGATGATGATCCATCAGAGGAAGGGTTGGTGAAATGTTTCTGAAACACTTTTTAAATTGTATTTGTAAACTTGAACATCTGTTTCAGGCTTTATTGTTTTCTTTCCCTTTTATGGGCTGAGATTTGAATATGTGTTTCATACTCCACAATGTTTTTGGATGTGTGTGTGTGTGTGTGTCTTTTCCTCTTATCCATGTTTGGGTGAGCTTGCCAAGGCAAAGTGTAATTAACTCGTAATATTGACAAAGCTCTAAAGTAGGAAGTTAATTTAAGTTAAGTTGAAATCCTCCTCAAGTCCCCATAGCCATTACCAAATTGCAGCAAGAACAAGAAAAAAGCTGGTGTCTGTGTAATGAACATGCGTGGCCGGCCAGAGCAGAGAGGACGGTCAGAAGTGAGCGAGCGAGTCGTGGCTTCCAGCACTTGTCAGTCAGCGCACGTTCATGTGTTTTGTGCGCGTAGCTTTGATGAGAGGCCTGATGGGAGGAGGTGGGATGCATCAGATGCTAACGTGCTAACAGGTCCAGGATTCCCAACCCTTGATTTAAGAGCACCTTCAAAATCATTAAAGCGCTGGCGCCTCAATGTGACATCATCAGCTCTGCAGCAGGTTCGTGATGGAACACATTATGAGAAGATATTCTTCCTCATTGTTATATCTACATCTGCCCCCCCCCCAGGTCAAAGACAGTCGGGGGGGGTACGTCAAAGGGCTGAATCAGAAGACAGAGAGGAAAGAGACGGTGATCTGTGGAAGAGCATGATCACTGATCGTTGGTGTATTATTCTGACAGTGTGCAGCCTCTCTAATTGAGAGCCGTTTTAACTCACAGGTTTAGATCAGATTATCAGAGCACTCGTCAAAGGGTATGATAATATTTATACTAGTCCCCTGAATGTACCATTGACTTTTGCTCAGAGCTATCGTCAGTGGACCTGCTTTAGTCTGCTGGGTCAAAAGTTCTCTAAACAAGCCTTGCCATTGGTCAGGGATGTCAACAGTCCAACAGGCCTACAGGCCCCCGAACAAAGTTCACCATTCATCCCAGGGGTCAATAGTTCCCCCTCATGAAGCTCATCATGGCAAGGTCAGGAATTCCTTAGAATGCATTTGACTAGGGGCCCGTGAACGAGGCTTGGCATTGGACTTGTAGGTTCAGCTGCCTCTGCCCTCGACCAGGTCTTATCAGAGAAAACAGGCCTGTTGTTGTTTTCTCTCCTTCGCTCTTAAGGGAGACAGAGTTTAGTGTCGGAGCAGAGTGGCAGCTCCTGCATCTGTGACCTGAGAGTCCAGACTGTGAGATTGGCCGCGGCGTGGGTCTGATGGTCAGATGGTCAGTGTCAGCAGGGCCTTTGTTATGCTCACATTGTATCTGTGCACCGAACGGGAAAACAACAAAAGAGCCAAATAAATCATTAAAAAAAAAAAAAGTAGCCAATCCCCCATAGCCTCCACATCTGACTCCTTAGTCATCGCTGGCATGGCGCCGAGCGACTGACCTCAGTCAGGAGGGAGGAGGAGGGAGGACAATTAGGTCACCTCATGATTACATTACTCAAATGACATATTAATGTCATAGTGCCCTTCATGCATTTCATCAGCGCTGCTTAATGATGAGGACAGAGGAAGAGAGACAGGCACGGCTCATATTGATTGCTTCATGCCTCTGTGATCATATTGCACTGTGGTTAAAATATATATTTATCTTGCAGATACAAGTGTACGGCAGCAAGCAGGTGAGATTTATTTATTCACCTATTCAAATTAAACCTTCCTCCATTATGGACCCAGCAGTGTATTATCTTAGTAAATTGTGTGTGTGTGTGTGTGTACAGCAATGTTTTGAAAATATCTGTAACCTTTTTATTGCAGAGTCCCATAACTCCAACCCTGGCTCTGAGATATTTGTACACACAGTGACCGCAGTACTGAGAGGTTATGGAATAACAAGGAGCTCCATGCATTATTAATGGGCTCTGCTGTGAATCTGTTCAGAATAATAACAGCCATTTCCCAGAGCCTCATTACTGTGTGTTTTTAAAGCATGTGTTTGGTATCCATGGACACCCCGCTCTCACATTCTCCTCTTCACCCCTCGTATTGAGATTCAGGTCATGCGCGGCACTTGCTGTTTTTAATTTTCATTTCATCATAAGCACTTTAAGACTGTTGCCAGCACTTATTTGCAGCTTTTCCTGCAGACCTCTTCACTCGGGCTACTGACAGGACAGATGCTGCAATTAATCAAGGCAGAGGAATGGGCATGGTTTCTACACTCGCAGCTGATGAGCCAATCGCAGCGGCGTCAGCATCCCCCCCACCCCCTCGGCCGAATTACAAAATGTTTTTTTTTTTTTCTCGAAAAAAATTATCTAATTGAAAACAAACTGAAAAATTTAAATTCTATCAAGCTCCTATCACAGAAATGTTTTTTTTTTTTTTCTCGAAAAAAATTATCTAATTGAAAACAAACTGAAAAATTTAAATTCTATCAAGCTCCTATCACAGAAGCGCAGGAGCAGATTTCCGCTGCTCATTTGTAACTAACATTAACTCATGCCTCAGCTGCGTGTGGAAGGAGGGGGAAAAAAAAGAAACTAAGGCCCTTCTTTGGGCCAGTGGATTCACAGCCTATTGTGAAGATATGATAATTATTGTTTGCCTGCCTTCCCTCCCCCGCTCAACATATTATTCAAGGGAGCTCAGCAAACCCCTGGGGATGCCTTGGAAATGAAGCGATTTTGAAGGGAGTAAGAAAGAGGCAGAATCCAGTGCACTGGTGTGTGAGAAGGGGACTGTTATTGAGACAAGTACCAGTTACATGCTGACCTTGTCCAGCATCAACACGGTTTCTTTTTCTTACACACAGATACAAATGGACTTTCACTGAAATCACTGAGAAACAGCACACACTGGAATAATGCCAACATTAATGCTCATATGTCCCCGCAAAGGATTTCCTTTTCCGCTTGTAGATTTACTGCCATGAAATACAAATTGTATTTTGTAGATGTTGAAAAAGAACTGAGCTCCATGAATATTGATCCATTTCATCTTCAACGGCTAAACAAGGAGATGCAGGAACTTTGTAAAAAATATATGGCAAATAGTTTTTGAAATAAACCGATTCCTTCAAATAAATATTTGTGATTGATAGTTTAATTTTGAACAGCGACACAAAGAAATATATACTTCATACAAAATTATGGCTACTATCATATTAGAGATGGAACGTCTCTGGATTCCACTTCATGGCCCAGCAAAATAAAAACCCTAAACATTAAGTAAATTTCTCCCCGACGTCGGCGGAAAACAAAACTTTTCTAGAGCTCTGTACCAATATGCATTTTTTTCTAGGGACATTTTCCAGAAGCAGTTGGGTTTGTAAGCAAAAGTACAAAGAAAATGAATCGCTGCTATTGTAACTCATAAAAAAGTATAAAAGAGCAGAAATGCACTATGTGATATAGCAATCCACAGGTCGTTTAACAATGTTTTAATTAAAGCCTCACATATTAAAACTTTACAACAGGTGATATGAAAAATGTACAACATCTTCATTTTTTTTCAGGGACTTCTGTACAGCTGGCAAAAATACCTCCGACGCCTCTTTAGTTGGCTTTGGCAGTGCAACAAACTGGCTCTGCTAGTTTTTTTTTGTTGTTTTTTTAAACAATGACGGTATCAAGGAGCAGAGTAAAAATACATCAATCCCCAAACCACCTTCCTTGATCCAGAAATTTGTATTTCCCATAAAATATCCCCTTTGTTACACAAAATAAAAACATAATTTAATCGTTAAACATCTGAAGTAAAAACAAATAGATTCAAGATGTTGTTTTTCTTAATGGGGGGTGGGGGGGTGGGGGGGTGCCAGTTATACGCTTTTGGGCAAATCACCTGCAGGGTAGATTACTGGATGAAGGAGGTGTCTTCTCTCCCCACTCTACAAAACATGTACAGCAGATTACAGCTACAGTTTGATGATGTGATTACATAAATGATTTATGGCTGACTCAGTCTGTTCAGTCCTTCATGTTTTCTGTTCCCGTTTTTCTTCACCACGACCGTCTGTGCGCACGACATTTGTCTGAATGTGTTCAAACGCCACCGGGCCTCCGACGATTTCCATGATTTCCTCTAAGCTGTTGTTGCTCAGTTACGTCTGCAAGAGCTGATTGTTACGAGAGGAAGGTAGAGTGAAGAAAGTGTCATTATATACTGGCCAGTGTGGGAACAGCGACGTGATGTGTGGCTTCGCCGGATTCCACCTGCGAGTCACTAAGTCCAGGCGACAGCTGATAAAAATCCTTTTGTGTAAACGCATGCAAAATGTCCTTTTGCAGCGGCGAGCGACTCTGGCCTCATAAATAAAGCTTTATTGTTAAATAAAACAGGGAAAGACGCACGTCCTCCAACGTACCGTGTGCCCAGTCAGTTTAAATTGACAACTGAAAGACCTCACAAACAAACAAACAAACAATCGCTGGGCGCTCGCCCCCAACAGGCTTCTGTCACAGCTCAGCCTATTTCATAGACAAAACCCCAGCTAACATGTTTTACTTCCTGTACACGCGTGTGCATATCCGTCTATAACAATGGACAAGTTCTTTGTATAACATTCTAAATCTTACACACTTCTTAAGTGCAACGTAGAAAAGCAACGTGGAATGATGCTTTTATTTTTATTCCTGTTCTTTGAGATTTCCATTTGGCTCAGTAGATGCTGACCTGGGACAGGACCTGAGCGTGGGCCTGGATTTGGGAGGGGTGTGGTTGCTGCTGGGGGGCGGGCTGGGGGCTGCCGAGCGACGCAGACCCTGCCACCGAATGTGGCGTTCCAGGGGAGTGCTGGGGTGGGGAACACTGGGACTGGTGCTGCTGTTGCTGCTGCTGCTGCTGCTGCTGCTGCTGCTGGAGATGTTGAATCTGCTGCTGGTGCAGCTGGTGCTGCATCTGCATGTGCTGTAGCTGCATATGCTGCTGCTGCTGTTGTTGCTGTTGCTGCTGCTGCTGTTGCTGCTGCTGCTGCTGTTGCTGCTGTTGCTGCTGCTGCTGCATGTGGTGCTGCTGCAGCTGCTGCTGGAGGTGGTGCTGGAAATGCTGATGCTGCATCTGCTGCTGGATTTGCTGGTGATGCATCTGCTGCTGCTGCATCTGATGGTGTTGGAGGTGCTGCTGCATCTGCTGCTGCTGCTGCTGCTGGAGCTGCTGCATCGCATGCTGCTGCACCGGCTGCATGGGCGGGCTCATCTGAGCCGTGGACTGGGCACCCGCCACCATGCCCCCTCCTGCACCCATCTGGCCAAGCAGCTGCGGCGGCATCCCGGAGGACATGTTCTGGTGGGAAACTGTGACGGAGGTCACGATCTGATTTCCCCCCAGTCTCATCTGCAGAGGCTTTGGGGCTATGGCCCGTGGAAGTGCTTGTTGGAGGGCCTGGGACACCGATGACATAGAGGGGTGCTGGTTGAGGGGGGAAGGCATCACCAGGCCTGGAGACAGGCTGGTGGAGGCCAGGGTCTGCTGCACAGAGCGGATGGTCTGAGCCTCAGCTGATTCTGCTGCAGCCTGGATGAGGAGAGGAATGCTAGACGTTATTTACAGAGCCAACACTGTCGCTGGTGAGGAATGCATCCATGTTTAAGCACAACATGCTTTTTATAGACCTCACATTGCATGTGTCATTGACAAAGAGCTTTGGACTAATTTCCATATTATTCAGGTGAAAGAAAGCAGCAGTTTCTCACCTTGGAAACCAGACTAGCTCGATACGCTGCAAGGGCTTTTAAATATTCTTTCTTGGCAGCTTCTGTTTTGCTTTTGTAAACCTGTGATGACAAAAAGAAACGTGTGAATGGACATGTATTCCTACTACACACAGATATCTTCTATACTTAGCATATACAAACAAAGTTGTATTTTGAAGAAGTGCAATTTGTAGTACCTGCTTCTGCTCCTCCCCCAGGCCGTCCCACATGGAGGCCACGATCTTAGAAACCTCTCCGAAGGTGGCGTTGGGGTTCTGACCCTTGATGGCGGCCTGGGTGTCTCTGAAGAACAGGGCGTAAGCCGACACCGGCTTCTGAGGCTCATTGGGATCCTTCTTCTTCTTCTTCTTAGGGGTCTTGGGCTTCTTTGTGGGATCTATGGGAGCCGGTCGCTTCTCCCCAATGACCTGCAATAATGGACATTTTTTTTTAAGAAAATTATCTTTTTAGATTATCTGTCACTACCATACAGCTCAGTCCTCTTGCTCACCCTGTTGCCATCGTCCTGGTCATCTTCGTTTATGGAGCTGGAGGGCGACGGCGTGGCAGACTTGCTGGCAGGCGGAGACGGGGAGGTGTGGGTGATGTTGGGCCCCCCCATGTTTAGGCTCAACTGTGCGTTCAGTTGGGATTGGTTGATGGTGGTCAGCTGATTCCTTGGTATCATGCCGTTGGTGCTGTTCATGTTGATGATGGACTTCATCACCATGGCAGGGTTTGGAGGGTACTGACGGAGGTGGCCTGGCCCCATGCTCTGTGGCACAAATGCAAAGACAGAGACAAATGAAATAACATGCAGCAGAAGGTTTCGATATATCAGGGACTGCAGAACGCGGCCGCCAAAGGCTCTGGGTCTAGAGGAAAGAAACTACGTGGGCCCCAGTGTGCTGGTTCAGCCTCAGCAGAGGGCGGCTGAAGGCTGAAACCCCTCAGATGACGCAATGGTACAACTGGTGATGTGTCCCTTACATCTGCTAGGGGTCGCCAACATATACAGACATATGCTTTCACACTGCTGCACAAAGATTCCTCTGTGCTTGCTATGACAGCTCGCTGCCCCGTGCACGGAGATCACAGAGCTGTATCCCTTTACCAGGGAGGAAATCGGGTCATTGGATTCTTTGGATTGTTATGTGGCAGATCACATGTCACAACGTCCTGGGTCTTAAATGTCTCTATTACAGGCCATGATAAATTATCTTGACACCCGAGCAGCCAGCTTTATAAGCCAGTAATAGATGGCTACACAGCTCGGTTGATTCATTTCAAATCTCCATTGTATGGAAATGTGTGGCAGCTTTTGCCCACCCGCTCCCCAGAGGGGGAGAGGTGCACTCAGTCCTCCCTGCACTGTGGTACATAACTTCAAATTCACTACACAGTCACCGTTTGTGAGCACGCACCCACATGTCAGTTCAGTCTGAGGTGGCCACAAGCCTATATGCTTTAGTGTAATACAACTTTAAAGCAAGAACCCTGAAAGAGGAGCCATTCATAAATCATGTCTGAACACGTAAGAGAGGAGAAAAAAATGCTTCTATATAATCAAATCCATAAATCAACCAGTTGAAGGTATGACGCTTTAAGAGCTTTGGACGGCTGCCCTCCCCTCTACTGTCGAGGGTAAAATGTAATAACATTTTCAGAATCTCTCGCACTTTTCTCCTGGTAAAAAACATTCAGTTCTCGAAAGAGTCTTAGAGAAGGTGTCGGCAACGTGTTTGCATTGATTGGGGCGAGGATGAAATTACGAGACCTGCCAGCTCCCCAGAGGGGAGACTGATCAGAGAGCCTGCAGAGCTGACATGGAACGGAGGAAGGGGATGTGAACACAACAAGAAAAGGTGATTTGTTCTCCCTGGATACATCCATCTGGTATTCAGCAGCACAAACTCAATCTCTCCCAACATCAACACATCATAAACCCACGCACCTGGCTTTATTGAAAGAACCTTATGAATGCCCGTCTTCCAAAACAATATTGGAACAGTGTTTCAGACAGAAACATATTGGATCTACAATCCATTCTCTCTCATATGCCACGTCCACTGCTTATCATAAACACAATCTATGAAGTGAGAACAGATTCATATTTCACGTGTGTGGACGATTCTGCGGAAATAAGGTGGAGAAGAAATCGAAGACATATTGTTGTGATTCTTTTTCTTCTTCTTCAAAAAAAAAAAGAAAAATGAAGAAAAGGAGGCTTTCTGTTTTCTCCCAAATAGAAGCTGCGATAAACAAGCCTGTGACCAAATGACACATATCTGCAACCTGCCACGTTCCAATTGCTATTGTCATCTTCATTACCGCAAACACGGAGGCTCGCAGTTTGCCCTCTGCTCGCTGTGAACATCAAAGCAGCACATACTGAGCTCATTAGTCGTGGCCATCTGTATAATCTCACTTCTGCCCAATCCCAACGACGCAGTTTCCACTAAAAGAAATGGCCCATGCTGCCATTTTGTATGGAATATGACAATTTCTTCTAAATGCCCTTTATATGTACAAAAAAAAATATATGCACCAATGAGCAAAGTTAATTTTCAAAAACCGCTCATCAGAAGCAAGAGAATGCTAATGTCTTTTAAGTGGAGCGGTATTAATGCTCATGTTTCATAATGGTTACGTCAGTCATGGCAGCATTAGCACGTCTGATCCGAATGAAAAGATAATGGCAGAATCCTAAATAACAGCCCTGATTGTGAATATGAATCCGGCACTAGGATGTTTATTTATGTCCCTCTGCCGTCTCATTTGCATTTTGATTGCAGCATTGTCAGCAGTCACAGCAGACATCCAAGCAGATATTTTGTTAGTGATCGTAAATCTGCAAGTAAGTCCTTATCTTGAGTACACAGTGGCCAGATGTGCCCTCCCCAGTCAGGGCTGTGTGTGCGTGTGTGTCTCTAGGTGTGTCTTTGTGTTTGCACGTCAAACACTAACAAGCTGAAAACTACTCTGCGATCGATAAGGTCTCTTTTAGTGCAATATTCCCCATTGTGTTGTTTTTAATGTCAAAGCTGAAATAGCTGGCATCAACATAATGCAGTTAACAATACAAGAAGGACACGAAGACGGAAATGTGCTTGTTTTTTTATTGTCGGCCTCCAAACACTTCATGTAGTCACATAAAGCATTTTGAAAAGACGACTGTGAATGTGTGAAACCTTCTCCACTGTTAAACGCAGACCACTAAACACTGCGGCTGGACTCTGAATGCAGCATTATGCATCCACCGCCTGATACAAATCTCAGCACCGTTAGGAACCAGTCTGTTCTTTAAGATATTGGAAATCAGAATTCTTAAGGGGGGGGGGGGGTGAATTTGTGAACAGTGGCACTACGGACTAAGCTGTAACAGGCTGAAAAGAATGTTAACAAGTTCAATTTCCATTCAATCAATGCTCAAGCTCTTGGAAATGTTCCATGGCAGGAGAGGGGTAAAATCATCTATATGGTAATTATAAGGATGAATCCCCCAGTAACTTTCGCCAGCATGAAAGGTCAGTCCTATTAAAGATAGTTTATCAGCACTCTGCACATATTCCTTTACTCGGTTTTAAACGGGTACATCATTTTATTTTTTTTTCCACCCTCAATTTTCTGCAACCTGCTGAAGTCTGTGCTTAAGCCAAATGAGAAAAATGGAATTGTGAATGCTGGTAAAGGCTATAATAGCATGAAGATAAATTGTTTTTCTTTCCTCTGCCCGTGTCTCAGTCAAACACACTTCTCTCTCTGTGGCGTGCAGACTCAGTACATCTATCTCGCCAACCTCTAACCCCCCACTTATAAACAAATCTCTCTCTCCCCCACCCCCTCAGAATGCGAGGCCACGGGCCCCCCCCCCCTCTGTCCGCTGCAGCCGCTGACCCACACCTCTTCCAACCATTTCTCCCAATGCATTATGGGTATTTAAAACTTGTCCAACATGACATCATTTCATTTTCGGAGCTGCCTGGGAAAAGTAAATTACAGAATCAATCATGCAGAAGGTCAAGCTGAGTCTTCATTACAAGCATTGCATGCCTGCATGAATATCTTTCATTTCTGACTGACCCAATATGTCACAATGGTTGTCAGTCGAGGGAGAAAAGAAGAAAGAAACGAAGCGAGAGAGAAAAAAAATCCACTCTCTTAAATTGATGTACAACTCATGTCAGTGCTTCTTGGCTTGGAAGGGAGATAAGAGGGAAGCGAAGAAAAAACATGCTTTCTGCTACAGTGCTCACATTTTCCATTTGATTCAGGATATAGTGGTTTCTGACCAGTCAAAACTGAGGCCATTATACTCACTGGTAATCTCCACTGTATCAAAGCATATCAAATCATGTGAACAACAAACTGCAAATGGTTTTCTCAGCCTCACTTTCATCTCATTGCATGGCGCACGCCGCCTGTGTTCGCCATTAGCATATCTTTGCTGCTGTAAAGCTAATCACATGCGAAGCTGCCACGTTTGTAATGAAAAACATATAATGTGTCACCTCATTTCAGTAAACCTAATAAGACAGCAGCGCTCGTATCTCCTAAATATTGATTTTAACGTGAAATCCAACTGGTTGTCGGCTGCAGGTTTCGAATCCAATCACGGAGGACATGGGGCTCGGTGCATCCTTACATGTGTCGGGGAAAAAAAAACCCTAAAAAAGTGGCAAAGGCACCAGGTGTTTTTTGAAATAGAAGCTAGAGACCCTTGCTGTGCAGTGCAGAGAAAATCGAGGAGAAATTGTGAATAAAGCAATACTGGCAGCTCTAACTCCAGTCCTATTTGGCACTATTGAGACTCAATCACAGATCAGGAGGACACATGCTGGGAGACAAAAATGAGAGTCAGAAGCTTGTTAGGAGAGCAGATTAAATAAATAATGACTTCAGAACCAGGCCTTGCCAGGCACAGTGCAGTTGAGAAAATGTACTTCTCTTTGTAGGAGCCCAGCATCTGTGGCCAATTTGCCAGACATATGCTGAATGTTACAGGGGGGACAGGAATTAACAGAACACTTGGCAAAGCTGTGACATGGAAGAAGCTTTTGAAAATATCCCAGGTATATTCTCTGGCTGGGTTTCTCATTAGGTTGTGATAAGAATACGTGAATACGTTCACACGTGCTGAATAGTCTCCAACAGCATACTCATGCAACAAAGAAAGAAATCCAGGACAACTGTGTGGGAAACGTGAGCTTGGCGGCTTGATGAAAAATGTAATTGCAATAGTGCACGGTTTATTTGTTTGCCCCTGCAGCCACAACAAATAACACAGAATGTAATCATGTATATAAGGTTGTCATCCCTTTATCAGTGTGCTGACAAAATGACAAAACACCCCTCTTAGGGCCTCCGTAAATCATTGTCTCTGTACATAGAATGAAAAAAGGAACTGTTACTTATCTCATTTAAAAAGTTGCGTTCTCTTTTCAAGATGGAGATAAACGCACAGATGAATAGAATTTCCACAGGCATTGTCACAGGACTTTTGGGGATCAATCCCATTTACGGGGGAAAATGAAGGGCCACCACGAGCCGTCCTGCGGTACAATGTGCGATGACTGATAACGAGTGAGTGGTGTGCCAGCGACAATGCCACAAGGCAAGGAGCAGAAACCCACATTCTCTCCCTCAGTTTTTAATAGAGTCTCTGCACAATCAGAGACATGAGCCATGCAAATGGCGCTAAAGAGGAATAATGTTTGAGAATCAAATCTAATCCTCCAGCAAGTCGTGAGAAAAGTCGGGAATGTAATTGTGTCAAGGTTCTGTTTCTTCCAGATGTAGAAAGCTTAACTGACCATGAAATGAAAATTCTTTAGGCAAAGGCCTTGTGGGGCTCACTTACTGTATGCAGCGGAGATATTTTAAAAGCTGCAATTAATTTACACGCCAGGAGCATGGGAGCAGGAAAAAGAGCTGTAAAATTTTATAGCCTCTTCCCATATGGAATGTAAATAAATATCTCTAATATCAGTGCGATTCAACAAATGTGTTACAGAGAATGGAGGGGGGGTGGAACATAGCTCATTTATTCACACAGAATGATCATCTCTTCTGTGCTTCGTGGTTCACGGAGCAAATTCAACACCACTATCATCATCTCTCCGCTCATACCTTTGTCCTTTTCGTTTCTTTTCTCCTAAATGAATCGTCCGTTTTTCTAATAGCTCGGTAAGACAACTAGTCAGCCAGTGACATTTCCATTTTTCCTCTTCAATGCTTCCGTGATTGTGGCATTTGAAAATGCCTTTCCAACCCTGAGACAACAATCTCACAATCTATGGCACATAACAGTATCAACATAAAGAGAGTGATTACTTTGGCTGCTGCTCCCTGTGTGACCATCTGGGTCACTGAGAATGAGGAATAAACCAACTACACACACACGTCTTATTGCTTTTGGGCCTCTTGTAAACATGCTGACAGTGTTTAGGTCCAAAGAGCATTTGTGGAAAATGCAGGACTCAGAAACAATGACATCAAAGCTGACTTTGCACGCTGGCTCTCTGTGTTTCAATAGCACTTTGGGCCGTGGACCAGAAAGCACTACTGAAGAGTGACTCTTGTTTTGATTTTGAAGTTCCAAATTTCAAAGGAGAGCAAACTGTGCTTCTCTCATGTCTGGCCTCGAGGTTGTGCCGTCACTGCTACCGCCCTGGCAGCAAACCTGGGTTTAAGCGTTTGACGACACGGTGAAATACAAAGTAAACTCCACAAATACCATGTATGTTCTTTTCAGAACACCTCTTGAGACATTGTCCAGAGCCATGTATCAGCACCTACAGCACCCCCCCCACCACCCAAAAAAAAAAAAACACTTCCTCGGGCATCATGTATTAAATATGAGCATATGAAACGGTGGCACTTCAGGGTCCTGTTTTCACTGTCTTCTGGGGCTGAATGGACTTTGTGCTGCAACACCTATGATCCATTCACATCTGCTCACCTGACACAGAGGATCAGCCACACTACTATGTGTGCGCTTCACTTAAAAAAAAATACTGGTGTTGAGTAACATAATATCATGACATTTACTCAATGTGATCATATACCTTCTGTGTAGTAAACAAGGCCAGATGCTGCGCCAGACGCACTGACAACAGGAGGCATACAAAAACTGTGAAGGTGACATCATGGTTCAGTAAAAGGGCTCATTTAAGGACTTAATGCTTCTGCCATCAGGGATCTTCAGTAGTGTATGCTTATAAATCATAGCTTTGAGTTTGGTTCCCATATCTGGAGCTGCAGCCACGAGCAGGACACATGCTGGTGCTGTGCAAGTGCACGGTTTAGTGTGTCGACAAATGAGGATTTCTCTAGTCACAGGGAATAGATGGAGTGCTTGAGTTATTAGTTGTATAAATGCATGGGAGTGCTCACCACAGGTTGCCCGGTATTGACAGACATGCCTTCGTGGTCCATCATGTTGCGTGAGATGGTAATGGAAGGCAGGTCCAGGCTCTGAGGGGGGAACTGAGGGATTAATGGACCCCTGTGTGGACCTGGGGGCTCCGGCATCGCTGGGAAAGGTGAGTCCACATCTGACAGACCCAGACTAGACTCTGTCTCTGGTGGAGGTGTAATGGGAGGAATTTCAAACTCCTCGTCACCCAAGCTGGGCGTATGGAAAGTCTGAAAAAGAAGGAAGGAAAGAGAAAGTCATGAAATCCACAAACACAGCGCATTCACTGAGGTGGGCCTTTGGGATTCAATCAGGCAACTTTGTTTAAGACGGGGGTGTGTTTTAGTGGAGTTCTAACACACTGTCTGGAAGTGCACAAAGATGTAACATTTACTAAACCTATTAAAGTCCACTTTGACTAAAAATAAGGGAGAAAGGGCGAGTGAGGAAGAGAACGTCAAAAGCAAATATATCAAGCAGCAATCACAGGAGAGAGCGCATACATGATAAAAGCCCTTAATCTTGGGGATGGAAGATGTTGGGTTGAAGTGCAGTGAAAATACACGTCACAGGGAGATGGGTTTAAAGAACATTTTCAAAGATTATTACGCTTGGCCAGAAGTGTTTCTTTTTGTTCCCCTTGCTTGCGTCCTTAAATCTGCTCATCAAACAGCCTAATCCTTCTGCCTTTCGAATTAAAGCTTTTGGTCACACTTAATTTGCTTATGTGCCTTCTTGGAGATGGGACTGTTCACCTACTTGGGTCTTGTCATCAGTACACTGCATTAAGCCAGACTCTGGAAAGCCAGTGCATTTATACCTTCACAATGACCACGCTGCACGTCAGCGTAAAAACGCAGTCCAACACGGGGCCAAGCAGCGGGCCGTCCGGGGCGCTAGGCTTGGCTGCAGCTGCTAAGTCAATGAAACCCTCTTCAAAGGACACAGGTCCCTTACTAAACGTGATATGGTTTGAAGTGCTCGCACAGCTTCTGCTCGAGAGAGCATAGTAGTACAGTGCGTAAAAATAACATTGAACAGCCACGCTGTTAGAAAACCTGTTATGAGCAGATACAGAACGCAGCCCTGCTTCAGGACTGCATCCGGCTGATGTCAAACACTACTTCCTTGTCTTCATTTCGCTTTTCCAGCCGTGTTTAGGTTCTGCCTCTGGGGACCTCATCAGCAGTTTCTCACTCTTAAAGAAAAATCTGACAACATTACAGCGCATGCAAAGCACCATAGTATCAAACTCCTCTCGCAGCAGAGGTGAGGTTCAACAAATCTCGACGGAAACTACACTCAGACAACAAAGCTACACAGGCCTATCTCCTCCAGCTCTGTCTCCGCTTGTGGATTGAATAACAGGAGCGAGACAACGGAGGGAATATGCCAACACAGCCCTTGATTAGGGAGTATTAATGTTCTTCTTGCTTGCTTTAGCACACAGACACTTGAAACTAATTCATTGCCTAGTCAGGGCAGCTGTCTTGACAAGCGCTGATGAATTCCTGTGGCAGAGGCAGCTAATAGAGTTTTCATTCCTCCCTCTTCCTGCTGCCTACCACTGCCTCACTTTTCATTGCTTGTTTCACAGCTACAGAGTCTGTTCTCCTTTCACAAGGAGCTATGGTCATATTCATCACCCCTGGCCTCTGGCTCGCAGGATGTGGAATAAATCACGAGAACCTTCAGCAGGAACGATTTGCTCCGAGTCTTTTCGTGTCATATTGTGCAACTCGGCTGCCAATTTACAGCAGCATGTAAATAAAAACCAAAGACGCTCATGTTAATTTAAAGTCCAAACCAATCTGTACTGTACAAATATGAGCAGCCATGCCTCCGTCATGCATCTGGCCATGTTTCCCACATGAGCTTACCCAGGGCTTACACTTTTATACAGACAAATACCCCCATGGATACTCTTTGCCAAAGTAGGTTTCCGGTGATGTCACTGTCTAAGGTAAATCAGGTCAGAACTACTGTATATAGGCCACTGGATCCTATAGGCGGGTCCGCCACGTCCTGAATTATAGAGTCAACCCAGAGATTTAAGACAAATGTCAAAGAGACAGGTGGGTTGAAGCATTTCTGTGACCTTTAAGTGAAGCCCAGCCATGTACGTGGAGCAGAGGAATGCTCATTTTAGAGGCCGATAAACAGAATGCAGAGGACCACATCAAATCATCCGATCTCTATCAAGCACTGTGCTTGTATGCTTTGTCCCGCTTTGTTGAAAATGATACAAATTACCAATCTGCACCAGGGGCCCTGATAAAGGAGACACGGCGTCTGTGTCTCATTTGCGGGGCAGAGCATATGTCAGCAGTCAGCGAAGAAAAGGCCCTCTCCCCAGGGAAGAGGTGCCAGATTTTACTGGAACCCACAGAGTGTTACATTTTAGCACACTGTCTGGTGTCATTTCACATAATGCCAGTCTAATTCTGCACCAGGAGCAGCTTAGGGGGCTCTGATCGGAGATTAAGAGATGCACAATCCACTTTCTTTGCATCAGCAGCCCGATTATCCATTTAAATTGTTCTGAAAAGCACAGCACAGCCAAGTGCCAAGCCACATACCGGATTGGAATGTGCAGGCACATTCACAGTGAGTGGTATATACTGTATGGGGCCTTACCATTGGCCACCGCAAGGTTCAATGAGTGAGAGCCTATCATGTCCCGACCGGTGTGTCCTAGACGGAGATGGTAAACCTGAACTTTACTAAAACGAATGTTGTCTTCAAAGCTTGAGGTTACCAGTTAAACAACTGTCTTCGATTATAAACCGTCAGTAGCACGGAAATGATTATTCTTTACACCAACAGGACCAGGCTAACACTAACATGCTAGTATGTGGTAGGCACAATTTTTTAAACTGAAGTTAACAATTACAACCTAGACCATTTTAACCGTGAATTTTTTTTTTTTTTTACACATTTAGACGTTTTTAAAGTTGCAAATAAAAGCATCAGTTCAAAGTCATAGAGGAGTTTAATCATTGTTCAGAGTTCATGTGTGAAATGATAAACATGTTGGCTTACAGTATATAGAGTATGTAAACTTTTAAAAAACTCTTTATAAATAACACAGAGAAATAATAATAAAAGGATCTGGATCAGTACATTTTTCCGCTGACATTTTAGCTCTGTGCGGTCATGATTCAATATGATGACAAAGACCATGAAAAGGCTTTTCAAGCAAAGATCTCTGTCCTTCAATAAACGTAGTAATGCAATGATCATGACTTGTTAAAGGCAGCAGTACCCAATTACTGCATATAATAGGCCTCGGAATCAATTGAGGCAGGATTGAGGATCCAGTTTCAAATATCTAGACAGGCGGAGTGCAGCTTCTCAAATGACAACATCAACCATGGCACCCCTAATCAACATTATTTCAAATTTGGATCATTTGTAGTCCATTTCTACATATTTATAGTTCATTACACGATTCTAATTTGATTGGGCAAGTAAAGTGATACATCTGAGTGGAACACTATCTCCCAGTGCAGGATCCTTTTCCTGAGGGAAGCAGTCAAGCTTTCTCTGCTAGGATGTATGCTTTACCAGGCACTCCAAGGTCATCTTATCTCATCCACTAAGTGCATAAGGTAAATGATCCACTGGCCATCTAAACACCGAATACAGGGCTGCTGTGTGGATGTGGAAGCATTCTGTCTTGAGCGCTAACAAAATTTAGATTTACAAAAATGGTCAGTGCTGTTTTTGGAATAGGAAAGTAAGTTTATATTATTATTATATTGTATAGTTTTAAGGCATGCAGTGCAGCGAGACCTAAAATATTGAACATCCATCTACTTTGTCAAGGCCCTGAAGACAACCTAGGTAAAACACAGCCTTCCTCTTACAAAAGAGGTTAATTCATAAGGGAAAAAACATCCTAGGTGAATCTAACATTCTGTTGTCCAGGCTACATCCAGACTGACACACATGCCTGCCATTGTTGTCCCAGCGAGTGTGGGGTCGTTTCAGCTGGTCCTGCCACTCCCAACCCTGCTGCACGTGCACTGCAAGAAGTGCTTGAGTGTGTAAACATGTCTATCTCGAAAGAGATCGACACACATCTTATTAATGTAATCACAAAAGGCAAAGATGAAGAAGATGATAGAGACTGGTCATTAATTGTCAATAACAAAGCTTCATTGCTGTCATTAATCAGGGTGCATAGAAATCGGCAGACGGCTGCTGGAGGAAGATCACAGATACAGTTGGTAAAGACGACACATTCTACAGGAAACCACAAATGGTTTGTCATGGCAAAGCTTACACAAGCCTGGAGTGGGGGTCCTGGAGGAAACAAGCCACTCTGTTTATGTTTCCTCCCCTTCTTTTTCCAGTGCCTCAAGCACAAGTCTAAAAGACAAAGGTGTTCACTGCACCCCCGCTGGGTGTCCATGTTACTCCAAAGTTTTCAAGCCCCTAAATCAGAGACTTAGAATGATGATGGTACCATTTTAGTTTGTGTGTATATATATATAGGACAGGATATGTGCATTGCAAGTCTTTTATTGACAGGTTAATGGAAAAATAAATAAATTAAAAAAAAAAGAAATACTGTTATAGGACAAATCTTGTTGTGTTCAAACCAGTAGACGTGACATATGTGACAGGATAAAGGCTGCCCACCATGTGGGCTGATCCTTGCACTAATCCAATTAAATCTCATAACTAATGGTGATTTTTGAGACATAACAAACAATGAAAAACTGGGTGTATCAACATGACACATAAGAGTGCACCATCATACAAGGCACAAAGAGCTTCTAACCCACTGGTTGTATTGGAAAACAAGAGCTAACCAAATGTGGTGGCATAAATCTAACCTTGCTGTCAAACATAGCTTTTCATCAGCGGTCCCTCATAAAGAAGACTTCCTCTCCCATTGTACCCCCAGTCCAATGCAGCCGCATGAAGTAGATCAATATAGAACTGCAGTTGAGATGGTGCGAAGCTTCACGACTCAAAGAGGAAGCCACTTTAATCTTACTTCAGCTCAGGTTGCAGCAAACAACACGTTGGACACTCCATCACAGGAAAATGTGAATCCAGGCTTTAGACTTGTTCTCCTTCTAAGCACAATACCATCTGTGCCTTAACACTGGACACAGTTGTTCCTTTTGATAAAATGCAAATGAGCTGAGCTGTTTTGATCAAGGAGTCTCCCCCTCACCCATCCCCCTGTTCCCTGACTGCCACAGTGGGCCCTCACAGCTGGGGGCTGAACGCTCTCCAAGCAGCTTGTGTCGGCGTGGTCTCCGCTGCAGTGGGCCTCAGCAGCCCGCGGACGCCGGGGATGCGTCCGCTCAACGTAAATGTGGGGGAAAATTAAACTCCTTCCGTGACACCCTGTGGCTTTGTGAAGCGGCCACTTTCTGAACATGAGGTCAGACGCACTCCCAGCACTTCTGAGGCTGAACATCCCCCGTTGCTGGCGAGAATGATAAAACAATGAGGTTGACGATGACATAGAATGTTGGAGCGGCGATGCTTTCGCTGTGGGTTTTGAAACCAGATTAATCTCCTCCGCTAAACTGGATGAGTTTGGCCCCTTTGAACCACAGAGGATGTTGGGTATTTTTGGTGCACTTGTCTCTAATGACAGGGCTGCAGAGTGGGTGGAGGGGGACATAAAACAAGTAAATTTAGCCAACTGTTAGGAATACTATCGCTTGCAGAGGCGGTTATTTACCTCCAGAGAAACAGCGCTTCCCTTCTTTTATTCTAATGCAACAGTACAGTTCACAGAGTTATCACGGCAGCTCTGCAGCCAAAGATTAGTGGTGACATTTCATTGTCTCTGTTTGCCAGCAGACAGTGACAGAAGCACAGAATCTCTTAAGGCTCCTTCATTATGTCTTTAAAAGAACAACAGGATGAAAACAAGTGTTTATATCCTCGGCTTCCTGAGTTATCACTTTATCTCAGAGAGCACAGTCGAGGCAGTCAGGTCACATCAGCATCAGCTCTCAGAAGTTACTACCAGACAATACAGGCAGAGCGACAGCTCGTCTTTCTGTAAGCTGAGGGCTTTGTGCAGGTCTCATTTCAACAGGCAACATTTCAGGTAATAAAAATAATGTTGCTTATAATAAAAATGGAGGAATTTCTATTGAGTTTCATTACGGATAAATCTGAGGGCTTTACAGTATGAAACAAAGGGATTACGCTTCATGATATTGTTTTTCCATTCAAATGTAAAGTTCCCTAAACAGTGTGTCACCAACAACACAAACACAAGTTCAGGTTCACAAAATGAAAAATGGGGGTGTGTGTATGGCACTATATATGGAAATGAGACGCTGTATATGGTTATATTTGTAATGGGTGAGAATGAGAACGATATATGGAACAAAGTGAAGCATACTCACATCTCCAGCAGCGAGCAGCGCGCCGTTTGCCTCCGCCATGTTCATGTAGTTGTTGTTGTTCTGGAACTGCACAAGAAAGAAAAAGAAAACAACACACAATCAGCCACCAGTGTACAGATAACACTGTTTGCAACTGACGCCGCCACCTCCCTCTCCTAATAGGCACCTGTCACTCAAACAGATTGTCATACTTGGCTCGGGATGTTTACACACCGAGTTAACCCCTTTTCTCTACGTGCACCGCCACTCTGCCATGACAAGAGCCACGAGAGAGGCCCCGGCCAATTCGAACCGGCGTAATGAGAATCTGGCCTGACTATTCAGCCCTTATGGGATGGCAATTAAGGATATGTTTGCATCACAAAGCCAAGTATCAAGATGCAGTGGCAGGTTATTAACTTCAAATAACCTATGGGAGTGCAGTGATACTGAGGGGAAATAAGGAGGTGGAGTGTTTTAATGTGGGTGGAGTTGGGATTTAGACTTAATGTAACTTTTTTTAAACACTTATCCATGATTACCAGCAATCCAATTATGTTTTGGGTTCATACTAATTAGAATGACGGAGTAATCAAAGTATGTACCTGTCAATATCAGAAGTGCTATGAGATTGACAGCAGTGAGAAACGGTGCCACGTCCCACTGCAGGACAGCTGATAAGCTATTAAAACCCTGTACTTTGATAAGAAATAACATGTTTTCACAACATCTCTCCCCGCCCCCCCCCTCAACCCACACATAGCCTGCTGGCAAAATGGCAGCCACTTCCTTTCTTCGGAGACACAGCCACGCTGACAGGTAGGAACAATGGGACATAGAATGAAGAATTATGGGCTAGCAGCTGGGCCCAGGAGCACAATGCACCTCTCTGTGAGTGAGGAGTGCAAAACCCCAGCCTACACGGCTCAGAAGAGAAAGAATTGCAGCACGTTTGTGTCTCCGTGCGGTTCAACTGAGAACGCTCCTTGTTTTCAACAAAGCTCCGCAGTAATCTCCTTTCTGTGTTTATTACAAAGTCACTCTCTTAAAACATTATGAGCGATGAGGAACTCCAATAAGACGGAGGAGGAAGGGGAGAAAAAGCTGCTTCTTATCTGAGCAGGAGCTAAACAATAGTGGGAACAAATTAAGATCAGAGTGAACTGAGAAGTACATTAATATATTTTCGAGCCCTTTGTGGTTTTTTCCCCCTTTTCTCCTTTTCTTCTCAGTGGTTAGTATGCGAATGTAATTACAGAGAGAGCTGCTGCTAATCAACCGCGAATGGTATCCATTAATTAGTCTATGCCCTGGAGAGAGAGAGGGAGAATCAGCGGCAATGTTAACAGTGTTATGCATCAATGAGAAGGGGAGCCACAAGCTCTGCTAGCAGTTGCTGAAGCAGGTGGTTTGCGCTGTCTAGGCCTCTGGTGCCATCTTACCTGGAGCTGCCCCACTAAACTATATCTGACTCAACGCTGGGGTTTGCATGTTTGCACAAAACACTCCCACAATGTACGAAGACGAGCGCACGCGCAGGGACTCGCAGGCCTCAAGTGAGAAACAACTGTCAATAGCTAGTCCTCCCTCACTTCCCAGCTGTGTGTAACTTTGAGACATGACATGGCTGGGTTACATCAGCCACTCGGCTGGTAATTAACCTCATGCCAGGCTTATCTGGGAAGTGTTACCCCCACCTTTTTTTAGATAACAAATTGAAGTCTCGGAAATATCCCTCTCTATTCAAGCGCTAGGAACATTGTTCTGATGGTGGGGGGAGATAGGGCCTCGGCGCTGTCTCCGATTCTTCTATGCCCGTCGCTCTCGGGATGAGAATAAAGGTTTAAAAGAGAGCTCTTCATTGTAAATACCTGATCACTTGGGGAAATCCCTGAAGAATACAAAGACATGTGATTCTCTAACAAAGATGCCTAAAGAATAAATAAAATATCAACAACTTGTTTTGTAGCTTGCACGATATGGAGAAATAAATAATAATAATAATGATAATAATAATAATAAATAAAAGTTGTTACAAGGGGTTGAGTTACGTCACTGCCAGGTGTGAATGTCGATTAAATCCATTCCCATTGCAAAAGCCAGATGTTCCAGTTAGTTGAAGGCATCTTCAAATCAATTACTCGCCATGTTACCTCAACTGGTTAAAGTGCAAGACAAGATCAAGTGTTTGTACATCAGAAAGCGAAGCATCATTAAAACAAAACAACACATTAAGAGGTATGGCTGAATTACATACTGTAAACACGGAGCCTGATCCGAATCACATTAGCTTCATTAGAGAAAACACAATCGAGTGCTAATTAGCAGCGTGAAACTCCCCGGGCTCGGTCTCTGTGAGTCATGTTTGATTGTGTTTCCAGGGCCCTTTAAGGGCAGCTCCACCTCTCTTCTGAGAGCTGTGACTAACATCCTAAGAAATGTCCCCAGCCACCGGTATCAATCTTCACCATTAAAAGCTGTTCCACGTTGTGGCACAGCTCGAGCTGGAGGCCTCGGCGGACGACTGGGGCAGGGAGTGGAGACTGTTATTGTTATTCCCCAATTCATTTTTACGGAGGGGGGGGCATTTGCACTCATGGCGGCAGCGCCGATTGAGTCAAACGCCAGATGAAATTAAGAATGATTGGAGCGGCCACGCAGCTGACGGAAAGGAGCCACACTAAAATGGGTCAGCACAGACAATGACGGCTCTGTAATTAAAATGATGTGACTAGCAAGAGAAGAGCTGCGCGAGGGGGCCAAACAAGCATGTGTGTATGTGGAGAAGCAGTTTCGAAACAGACTTCATGTAAAGTTGGGGAAATCTAAGCCCCGGAAACAACATGATTTCTAAAAGATAAAAGGCCCTGAAACATATTGTAAGCAGTATTAAATGTCTACAGCACCGGAGCAGAATCCCAGGCAGCGACGTAACAGGCAGGAAATTGGCAGCTCACTTTTTCACATTTCCAAAAATCAACCATACACTTCTAGAAGGGAAATCAATGGGGAACCATAGAAAATTCTCTTTAAATTGCTTTAGGAGGCTTTTATTAACGGAGCAAATTCACAGTTTAAGGTGATCTGTAATACGAGCCGCAATAAGAGCCAGACGTGTCTGCATGGCAGCGCAAACAGTGGGCACTCTGTGTTTTTATTTCTCTTTCTGCACCACCAGCACATTTCTTCAATAACTGTTTAACAGGAGAGAATTAAGAGCTTACATGGATGCTGATCCTGAAGTGAAAAGACTCCACTGTCTGTGTAATCGCAGGCAAGCAGGAAACCAAGCAGCCTTGCATATGAATGGGCATGAATATGAATTTCTGCGTTTTTCTGTAAAATGCACAGCCCTGCCTTTTCCGAGTCGAGGGTACTCTTTACAACTCACAACCTAAACAACAAGCATCAGCATACACTGTCCACGTTTTATTTTTCCCCCTGACGCAAATGTAATATCGATGCTTGATTTCTTTTTCTTCCGCTCCCATTTTAAATCCCGTCTCAGGAATATTTGTACGAAAGAATGTCCAGTGGGAAATAAGGTGTTTTACCACTATTATAGCAAACAAAATTATTTCAACCTCAGGGCGAACACAATATTGCACCAACATGACCCCATCCCACCTCGAGTATGATGGAGCTACCACACAGACCCTATCAGTAAACATGATCTGGACAACCTAGATCCACAGGACACATGACTGAAGAGCTGCCATCTCTGCATGCATACAAATACTGTAGCTCTACACACAGTGCTTTAATGTTTTTTTTTGGAAATGGAAACAACACACAGAATGACTGGGAACACTTATTGTAAAAAAGACAAGTCAAAGAGATTTGTTAACGTGTGTTAAATTCCTCTTTAGGTGACTGCCCTTTGCTTTTACAGTGCAGAAAAAGTCACAATACCAGGGCTGTCTGTCAGCAGGTAACCAAATTGGACACATTCTTTCTCCCCACTGAAAGCCACCAAACTAATTCAATCAAGCGCCCGGGCCTTTCCAGAAACATATCAACTGCTGACAAGCGATTTTACAGTTCAGCTGGAGCTCAGTAATCACAGCCTAGCATGTGTTCTCTGGAACATGACACTTGTGCTAATATGGTCTCCAGTGGTCTCCATAAAACACAGCAAAAACACCACATTTAATACTCAACCTCCAGTCCTGAGAAAACCAACAGCAATTTGCAATGTATTATTCTATGCAATTTCCTTCAGAGCTTGGCCTTTCTCCAGGTTTCAGCCCCTCTCCTTTGCCAGGCAGATCGGAGCCTCACAAGAGCTGTAACTTTTTTTTCCCTTTTTCGGCGTTTCAGGTCAGGCCCCGTTGAAGCCTCTTGAAACGTTCTATCTTTCTGACTCCTTAGGTCCTCCTCATCAAATACATTTTACATTTACAGCCCAATTCAGCATAAACACTCTGCAGCTGCCTCTCTAGCGATCACAGGCCTATTCACACCCAGCAGGCCGCCGTGCATGTGGCGCAGGGCTGACACATATAGATATATTCCCTCCTATGTGTGCAGAAGTCAATTTGTAAAGCGACTCCACAACACAGCATGTCCGCACAGTCAGCTCACAAGCTGTGTTCTGATCTGTAGGCCAAATCGATTGGTAATTCAGTTTAAAGCTGAAATCATTACTCCCCCAGCCCAGCACTGTCTTCCACCATTAGGACTGCTAGTCCTCAACTACACGAGGTAGCACCGAGGAGAAGTTTATTGTAAGCATCTCACTCTTCCTCCGCCTCTCAGCGTGAGTACCTCCGCGGTCGTGCAGCGCATCCAGCCTGAAGGAAAGTGCAAGTCTTATCTGGGATGTGAATCAAGCTGATGACAGTTTTGTTCAGGCTGCGTGCTGATGTGTCTCTCCTCTCACAACACACTGACCACTGCGGTCCGAGCTGCTGTCATCACAGCTTGCTTTGCTCGAGTAAATATAAACCTGAAGGAACAGTTTAAACCCTTGTGGATCACTCATCCAGGCATTACACTCCCATCAGGGTACAAATACAACATCAGATGAATGCAATGCAATAGGGGCACCCCACATAAATGTGTGTGTACAACATTTCTTTAGTGCGCTCCGTTCATTGGGAAATTTGACAGTGTGAAACTAACAAGACAACACAAACAAGGAAACCTGAATGTATCATGGTCCAGGCTTCTAGCCAGTAGCCATCCAGTCCCCCCTTTAGGTCTCTAAAGTTTGAGGGCAAGGTACTACAGGGAGAGATTAGCCAATCCTAAAGCAGAGCCGCTGTTACACAACAGCGACAAGAAATATTACAACAGTCTCAGTGTGACACTAACTCTGTATCCAACCTAAATGAGAAGACTGTCTATGGAAACAAAGACAGAAATGCAATTGATTTAAATGTGTCTTGTTTTCATAAGTCTCCCAGTTATTGTAGCGGTGCTGAAAGACGTTAAAAAGCACCAAGCACTCAGCGTATTCATCTGGGCTCAATTTGCATTCAACACTGACACAGTGTCTAACATGGAGACGGAAATAGAGCAGGATGACATAACATGTGTTAAACCCTTCTTTTAAAAAGTGTAAATAACATTAGCTGCGTTCACTGCATTAGTGTCGTTATAGAGAGAAGCTGCCAAACACATGATGGGAACTTTGAAAACACAAGCGTGTTTGACTCCGTGTATCTTCGACTGAAAGTGAGTTTAGGCAAAAAATCTGAAATGGGAACCTCATGATAGCACCACATGAAAGACTCTGCAAATTTCACGCCAATGCAGTTTTCTGCTATTTCAGATTTTAGGGCCAAACTGCAAGAGCGACCAAAAATAAACCCCTCTTATTTGAACTGTACTTTAGTACATCAACATTTCCCACATCAGCCAACACGTTTTAATGCATAAATGTTAATTTGAGAGCCAACATCACAACAATGCAGTATCACAACTCTGTAGCATCGCTGCACCCACAATTACACAATGGACCCAAAATACACTGAGGTTCACCATAGCTCCTGTTTTCTCTGAGGCCTAAGACTTGCAAATGCTGCCAAAACAAAGCTGGTCTCAGCATTTGTCATAATAGACCCGTAGCCTGAGCCCAGTACTCTCAATAATATGCAGGTCAAGTTTGCTCTGTGCTCTCAAGAGCAAATCCTAAAAGAATGCACGAGCTAAATGGGGTGCCATCTTTGATCTTGGCCCAGAGCCACAGAGGGGCTTAGACGACGGAGAGGGCCTCAGAACCACGGTTGAGTTTTCTCACAATGGCCGCTATTGCGTAGAGGAAACAACATGAGAAAGGCTCGGCTTGCTGGTGAGGCCTTGCTTTTGCTGCTAAGCCACGTCTCAAGACTTTTTACTCGCAGCAGCTTTGAAGCAACTGCTACTCAAGATGGTATCAGAGGTGAGGATTTGAACCAAGCTCCCTCTGCTTTGCTTACTGCTCTGCTACAACAGAGCGAGCGGCCGCTGTGGGGCTGAGGAGGCTAGTGAATAAAAATGACAGGGCTTTCAACAGGGAAGGAACAACTTTCCGTCACAAGAAATGGGTTGGTGTTTGATGGTTGCAAACGTTCGTGGTTGTAGTGCTTCTCTTGGTTTGAGCTCTGGGACTTGAAATCACATACAGCTCTGTTGAAAGCTGCTGGGAGTAGAGTCCTTTGTTATTGCTTTAGCAGCAGAGATGCATTTTTCTATTCCCCGTGTGCCATTACTGCCTAATACACTCATTATAACCGGCTTTGACAATGTGCACAGTCAAGCGCTTTCAGCGATGGACTCACGACACGAGCCTCGATTGCTTATCAAGTAATGGCAGCAGAGGGCAACGTGATTTTGTGAATAAAAACAATGTTCTGTGATGCATTTATCGAGCAGGAGGAGAAGCCCACTGAGTACAACATTCTTTAACAAACATTTCTATTTTACTTCTATGGCAACTGATCCTGATTTGCATTATTAGAAATCCAGTGCTTGGAAAATTAGTCTGCACCACTTAAAAAAGAATGCGTTTAATAAAATCATGATTTGTTTTTATTGTATGATTTAAAAGGCATTTGTAGCATTTTTCCATTTCAATCCACTAATAGATTATAAACCCTCTGTGCATGACGCTACTTCCCAGGTCTGTGTGCAACCTGTGTCTTTCCTGTTACTCCTACCATGAGTCCACAGTAAGCATAAACTGACCAGTTGTTCAGTCTCTATAAATCTGAAAAACACAAACTGCTGAGCAGTGACTCATATATCAGTCTATTATATACTACAGGGCTGACTGTATTAAACAAATGTCTGGGCCTGCAGCTGGAAAAGAGAGGCAATATAGAGAGAGCAGAGGTTATTGTCTAATTTAAATCTTGGCTCCTTTCCCGGAGCTGTACCACATTCCAATTTGTGGCTGTGTTGCTTGGCGCTACTGACAGAGGTCCGGCTGCAAATACTCTCGGGCTGCTCTCCAGAAATGTGTCTCCGAACTGACAATCAACAAGTTGGCAGAGATTAACGGAATGACTAGGGCAAATTAGGTGAAATAATGAAAATGCAGAGATATGGATACTGCCCTTTGTGCTGTTTCAGCACATGCCTTTTTCTCTCCCCCCACTGTTGTTCCAGTAATGCATCTATAATCATTATGACTTGATGTGCAACAACACACACCCATCAGGAACTGCAGCAAACTGTAATGTCTCTGGGCTCCGTAATGAAAAAGCAGCTGGAAAAGACATCTGTGAAAACACAGTACTTACCTAATGGTTGAGCGGGCTCTTAGAAGCAATTAGCTATTTCAAGCATCTCCCTGGCACACTATTGTCCGTTCATCGGCTAGACTGACAGCACACCAGGACGTCATTAGCAAACCTGACGGCTGTCGAGTCGCAGACATTGTTTTCCCCGTGACAGCAGCCATCAGGCTAAGTGCTCCGCTAATGTTTTTAACAGTAGTTAAACTCAAAATGTCACTTTAACATTTCCTACTTCAAAAGCGCTGTGAGATTAAGACACCAGCTTTGAATAATTACAAACACTAAGCTTCAACTCTGATTCCATATCATTGGGCTGACATTTAAAGAGATGGGGAACAAAGACACGCTGCACATCTTTTAGTCATAATGCAAAACTCATTCCTTTCGTCTGGGTAGGAACGACAGGTTGGAGATCAAAAGCGTGTTGGAACCTGGAGGTGTTCCGTGTTTTCAAGTGGTGCTTTCATAAGAACAAGGCGAGTTAGCAAAGTGTTCAAATGTTGAAAGAAAAGAAGATAATAATATTTTCTGCTGAAATCACTTCACTAAATTTTACATTAACACCTTATGGCAAAACTAGCGCAGTTCTATTTTTCAGCACAAACGTGCAATACATGCACAGCATCAATGCAGTTATAAAACAGATGAGTCTCAAAGTACAATGGCCACCTACACGTCAGTCAAAGCTGTTACAGAAGAAAAGAACGCAATCTGAAAACATAAATTATGTATTTTGCTAATTTCAGACTGCTCTTGTCATCATGCAGCTTCAGCAGTTCAGCATGGTATATATAAGTATTTGTACATACTGCTGATGCTGTATGCAGTTTCCACCTATTAAGCGTGCATAATATTTGTAATATTTGTAATGTTCTGTACCACATCATGAGAAAAACATTAAGATCTGTATAATGTTTCACTCAACACTGAACTTTTCTAAGAATGTGTTATATGCTAAAATATGCCACAACAACATAACAATCCTAGAGTTGAAACTTTAACCTGATCCAAAATTTAATTGGTTCACCGTTCCCCCTCCACACCCCCACCCCCCTCCGAGGGCGGTACAAATCGGTTCAGTAGTTTTTGCATAATCCTGCTGACAAACAAACAAACATGGGTGAAAAAAATGACCTCCTTGGCAGAGGTAATAATTCATAAAACGCACAAAGTGTCTTGCGTTTTCATTTCTGACAGGTTCCTCCAGTGTGAGCAGGTGAGAGTGTACAAACAAATAACCCTGAATCTTTCTCTTCTTATAACTGAAAATAATTGTGTATGTTGGATTGGTACAACGCTCCTTTTACAGCTGTATTGATTTCCTCTTTTGACCACCGCTCCCTTCAAAACACTTCCATCCCATTTATCTAGTGCGTGCAGCCCAGGGGTCACTGACATGTTCTGTATTTGAGTCTTGACCTCTAGTTTTGGGATCACGCTGTGAGCTTCTCTGCTGAAATAAATGAGAGCAGGGTGCAGTCCGCTCTGCGCTCACACCTTCCCCTGCACATGTTTCCCCATCACTCTCCACTTGTCTTCATTAAGCTCATTCTTGACCCGGTTGTCTGACTCTCTGCCAATAACCTACAATTTACAGAGAACGTCAGAGCATCAGAGAGTGTCGCACAAACCTCCAGTCATCTTATTTCATACGTGGTGGACACCTAAATAAGAATAACTTGCAATCAACACTGTTTTACAGCCTAAAATATATAAATATATTAAATACAGTCAGTCAAGAAACCCTGAGAGGCAAATGTCACTAATCCAATTAATCAATAAGTAAACAAAGCATGCGGTGAGAGACCCAGTGATTTCAACAGGGGGCACCGTGCTGTAAAAAATAAAATAAAATTTAAAAAAAAGTCTCGTGTTTCCACTGTCAACTTGTCATCAGCTAATTTACCTGCAGCCAGAGGGAGAGATTCACTGGACACACAGGGAGAGTTAATCTTTTCATTCATCTTCGCTAAAGAGATCGACCCAATTAGCTGACCACGTTGACTGACAGCCCGTGTGTTTGCTTTGCCCATGTCCTAAAATCAGGAATCATGCAGTTTATGCCGGCTCCAGCTGACGGCTGTAGAAGTTATTGGAGGGTACTGTACAATACTGAAATAATCATGATGTCTTTATTCAAATCTGTTGAGCTTGAAATATTCACCACTGCAATTTGCTGTGACTGATTAGCCAGTGGAAGGGTTGCTCGGGGATAGCTCTCCAGAGCTCTGTAATGGAGCGGATTTGACTTGAGAGAGGGTTTTTTTTTCCCTGCTGATAACTACACACATTCCCTTTTTTAATATACTTTTCTTTTTTTAGCCTAAGAGTCAGTGCACATCAGAATTATGACGCTTGCTGAAACTGCTGCATGTAGGAGAGAGTGTATATTTCCTGAAATGTGCTTCGGCATCGTGTTTCATCCGCCGATTTTGCCACAGTGTGTCTGGCTTTGTCCCAGAGACCGCTCAACGCTGGTGTGCACTGGTCACCGCAGAACTGTCAGATGTAGATAGTCAAAGACCGGGGACAACAATGGCCCAGAGGACTGCCAGGGTGGCCTCTGACAAACCCCCAATACAAACAGCCTACAGCACGTTGATGCAAATAGTAATTCTGAATTACAGGATGTTGAGGCTTAAAATGCTATAGAGGGATTTTGCAAAACTATTACATGGATTTCATCATTTGGCATCTTTTAGATCTCGGTGGTTGGGAGAGTTATTTTGAAAATCAAAGCAGAGAGAGTTTTGCTGGAACAGCCTTCTTCAGTCTGGAATGAGCCGTAGTTTGTGTTGGTGGATTGTAAACACAGCAGGACCATTTAGCCAAAATGATATCAAGGAGAATATGTAGGTTTGTTGTTATTTCTAAATATATATTTATTTTTATTAGGTAGGTGATGAATTGCGACACGTTCACTGAAATAGGGAGCAATGCTGTAGCTGGCACATACATGTGAGGGATTACAAGGCTTAAAGAGGATGATAAACAATACATTCAAAAGGCTAAGCCATCAAATTGTGTCTAATAATGAGCTGTTTCATTATAACCATGTGCGGATAATTATGAGATTAATACGTTAGCCCCGTTTTGGCAGGTTCTGCAGCCAGGAGAGGCTGAATTCACCACAGTCCCTCTGCCACAATGCACTGAGAACAGTTTTTTTTTCTTCTCTCACATTAAATCTCATTTTATTTGGTACAGAACCCAAAAGTCAGATGCTGTTATTATTCTCACAAACACAACACGAATGCTCTGGGGCATGATTTGTCATTGTTATTCAGTGCTCACTCACCTACACTTAAAACATGATCCTTCTGGATTTTAATTAAGCACCAAGGTACCTCCCAGGGGGTTCTGCCTTGGCAAAGGAAACTTTGATTTATGTAGTACTTTGTTGTCCCTGCTTGAAGCTTGCCTGTTATGGGAGACTGTGCTGATGATGGATTTAAGAACAGGGCAATTATTGTTATTTGTTAATTAGTTTCTGTTAGGGATGTATCCCTCTGAAAATATGAACATCAACCGACACTAAAGCTGAGCATACAGCTGACAGCATACAGCTAAAAGTACACATAAAGGAAGGTGTAGCTTTACAGATCGGTGGACATAGTGTAATCATTACACTTGTTTGCCAAAGCTAATTTTGTTGCTTCTCTTTCTAAATGTGTATTACTTACTCAGTAATTGTATACTGCAGATAACAGAGAGTTTTCAATATTAAATGTAACGTACGCACAAGAGTATAATCCAGAAAACCCAGGAGTACAATATGCTGCTCTTTTTAATAACAGGCCGCATGCTCTGCAATAACAGATGACAAATACTCACTTGTGATGTGATAATGTGCTGAGACCTTCCCTTTCTTTGTAAACCCCGTAATAATGCTAATGTTATAACAGGCCCTAAAGCTCTTGATATCACTATGGTGTCAACCACAGGACTGAGGTTCCTTCCACTTCTTATTCCTTCATGGCTAAATAACAAAAATTTAAACATTTTTTATGGCCCCGCTATGCAAAAAATATCCACATCCGACAAAACAGAGCAGCAAAAACGATGAAAAGAGTTGTAAGTGATGGTCAGGCAGACTTGACACGGATGGTTTTTAGAGGCAGACCTTGTACGAGGGCTGCTCTCCTGGATGCAGAAGCTAATGGAGTCTCAGAACTACGGGGGTGCTACGGGATCGCTACGATTAGCTCGTGGAACTGCTGAAGGTCACCACTGCTGAGCTGAGCAGCCACAAGCCTTCATAAAACCATGCAGCGTATCATTATTTTCAAAGTGTTTCATTATGGACGGTTAACCTTGGCTAACTCCGACCTAACGCTTTAATCAGCTGCCTGTAATGCCTTTGAAACAGTGTAATCATTCAGCATCTCATCTTGTTTATCAGCGGGAGACACAGAAGCATAAGGCAGGCTATTTAATGAAAAGAGAAGTCTTTCCCAAGGCCGCGCAGGTATTTGAAAAGTTACACCATGATTCACAACCTGCAGATGAGGAAGTGGATCAGTTTCCTTGAAAGGAATGCCAGCTGAAAAATACAGGAGCTGTCCAGCCAGGGAAACCCTGCCAGTGCTCACAGACCTTGATCTTACATCTACTGCTGCCATCCCGCACTATGACCTCAAGTGAGAAACCACACGCTAGAAAGAAACACACACATCACAATAAACAAGACTGTGCCTTGAATTACGCTCGTGAAAATATCAGCGGTTGCCTCAAAAATTTCATGGACCTCGCTCGCAATCACAGCCGAGGTTTCCGGGAATGGATGTGCATTATGTGAAGCCTTTACTGAGGTCATGTAAATTGTTCTTCTTTTTCAAAAAATTAGACAGATAAATGCATTAAATACATTTTTATTTCAAGTAAAGGCCACAGTTGAGGTGTAAAAAGCACTGAACTGAATATACCATGTAAGAGGTTGGTTGGAGTTTGTTCAAAAGATTGATGTAATGAGTCGACTGTGTTTAAAACATATTTCCTCAACAGTGTCCAGATCTGACAACTGCAGTTTGAGCTGAATCTTTATGCTTAGGGTTGTTGGTCAGGAGATAATAACAATAACAATCCTCTCAGATCAATATTGAAACGGGCCAGCAGAAATTCTGCATGCTCAACTGTGCAGTAAACACAAGCACAGGGGTATTTTAAGGCACTGTCAAAGAACAAGCAAGGTAGTCAATTACAGAACAGAATTAATGAAGAACACATCCCTCACATGACATTTGTTTCTGGATTCACATTTCTGAGGATATAAAAGGGCAAACATAGTCTTGAAGGAAAGCTGTTTTCACTGTGTGCTCAGTTGATATCACTTAAAGTTGAATATGACTCAGTTTAAGTGAGCACACACTACAAGCAAAGACTATTCATGCCAGAGAATATAACAGCATTGTCTTAGCCAAAGTAGACTTCACGCTACAAAACTGCAGTCTAACAAAAATGCATGCAACGTTATACGACGCCAAATCCAACCAGACTAGCAGTGATCCTGTGGTGAAATAGCTACATATTGGATGCTCCCCATTACCATGGAAGACTTTCCATCAATCAGTTGTATAACAACGTGAATGTTTTAGCGGTTATAAGGTCGGATAGTCTTCCTGGAACCCTGCAACAGGTTGCTGCAACATGTCGCCCACTTCACCATTCAGATGACAGTGAGTTTCCACCCATTTGTACGCTCTTTGTCTCATGGATATTTGCACACCTGCTACTATTGTCAGTCCTTTTGGCACAACCTGGCAACAAGCTGCATTATCGGAATGCGTGATGTAGGTGGGGACCAGTGAATGATGAATTACTCATAGAGACACATGTACATGTACACGCACATCACATCAAAGTGAGAACTTCAGACTGATAAATGAACAAAGGCTGGAAGAGTGACTAATATCTGTATGATCAGAGATAAATCAAACCATGAAATGAAACCAATTCCTGATCGATTAGTTTAGTTTGGTCGACAGGAATAGTGACTTCATTCTGCATTTATGTGAAGCTGACTGAAATCAACATGCTGCTAGAGGAGGATGTCTGATACAAAAAGAGAGAAGCAGTGAATTCCAGAAAATATCACCCTTAACTATTCGTCAGTGGCCTGTGCTCCTTGAAAGAGCCAAGGGCTTAAGTCAAGCAAGTCAAGTTAAAAGGAAAACAGCAGAATGTTTTGATACAGCTCCGTGAGCCCATTAAGAGAATTGGACATTAGATCTATGAAACATGGAATGGGAGCCTCTCTGGAAAGCTTTAAAAATGAATGTGCCTTAACAGCGAGGCTAACCACTAAAGGGACACAACACTTATTGAACCAGCCAACCAGAAGTGATTGACTGGTCCTTTTGAAAACTGTTTAATTCACGGTAAAAGCAGCTTTCTGGGGCACAGGGAGTGTTTTTTTTTTTCTTCTCCCCTTGCCTTTTAATAAGTCAGCAAGGGTGAGGCTGTCAAAGATGTACTGAGCCAAAACCAGATTAAAACAGTTTATCATGGTGGAAATAAAAATCTCTTTTTCGATTCACAGGAGCTCAGTATTCACACACAGTGGATAAGACTCCATCAGAGTTCAGTCTCTGTGTGACTCATAGTTTTGATCATAAACTCACAGACAGCCACATTTGATTCTATATGTTTGGATGTGACACTGCAGCTGACGCCAACGAAAGCTCTTTCATGATACAATAAGCATGCTTTGATCATAAAAATAAAGGTAACATCCAATATGTGAACACGTCATGTTTAATTTTCCACTGAAGCGTCCAACAGTTTTGCATCTAATCTGATAATCTGAAAATATCTTGAAGAAAGAAACCTTTAAAACAAATGAATGATCAGTGGATTTAAATACCCTTTTGTTGCCTTTGGCACTACACCTGGAAAAATTACTTTTGAAGGATGACTTTGAATGTCAAAACAAACTATCTTTCCTCAGGCACTTCCATGGTGTGACGGATGGGGGAGCAGCATTGTGTACATGATCGAAATCCTATGACAAATGTGTCTCCCCTGTGCATTCATCCTCTTTGCATCCCTGAAAGACTTGTTTTCTCTGACAGCCACGCACATGTAGCTGCATATTTTCCAGCAAGGGACAGCTACTTGTGCTCAGTGGGACAAGGCCAACACACACACATGTCGGCATAGATTCTTCTGATGGTTTGAATGTACTAATTAGTCCCTGGTCATTAGATCACAACTCAGGCTCAGGACATGGTCTTTGTCTGCCGCCATGTCAGGTGGACACGTGACACCCAGTGTTCCTCAAAACTCACCCGTTGTTAAACTACTGTCGAGTGTGTAGTCTGTCCTAAATGAACCGTGCTGAGTAAGGCACAAGAAGTAATGAAGAAGATTTACGAGCAGCGATGGCAGGATAACAGAGGGTCTTTACGAGTGCTGATCTGGGTAATGGACTATGTCTGTATAAGATTTCAGAGCCTTATTGTCATATCCATCTCATAAACAAAGCAGACAAAGTGGTCTTGTGTTTCTCTCAGGTTCAGACTGTGGATGCGCATCATCAGATTATACTGGAAAAACCGGCGTAATTGCTCGTGCACATGCATTATGTCATGTGTCAACACCTTAACAGGATCAGCCAGGTGATGAATGGCAGCTGTGATAGCGTGGTGCCACAGGAATCAGGAAGGATGACGCGCTCACATCAAACTCGATGCACTCGCGCTTCCTGCGCCGGATCATTTGTTTATTTGCATCGCGACTCACAAGTAAACACTCCTGGCTAAAGCGAGGCGCTTCATACGCCTCATTCTCAGCGCTGTTCCAGTCCAACCTTAACATGAGCAAGGTGACGATGCAAATTTCACATCTTTGCATCATTTGGGCTATTTGACACCGCCTGGCACAAGTGCCATGAAAATACTTTGTATGTGGGTCTAACTCGGTGTTAGGTGCGAACACACAGCAGCAGCTCTCAAGAACAAAGCTGTTTCACCTCCTCTTGTGAGGATGTGAAAATCACTGTGAAGCCCTGAAAAGCCCGTTTTCAGCTTTCATGCAACATAGCCTGGTGTGGCCTTGTAAGGTCAAAACAGCCATCATTAACTGTGCACTGAGTTAAAGCTGCTGTGCATCAGGGAAAGGTTAGCTCATGCTCTATAGAGACAGAGCCCTCATTTTTAGGAAAACTCTGAGCTACAGTGTAAAAATAACACACTGTAATCTGGGTGGGAAAATTAGGTGTTTAACAAATCTGTTGATGTACAGCTCCTGACAGGCTACAACTGAGGAGACTCAGCCAAACTTGCAGCTATTAGCTTTTAGGACATTCAAACATTTAACATGCACCTCAGAGTCATATCCATCAACGGCTGAGTTTGACAAAGCAGGCAGCCTCTGAGGTTAAACACACACACACACACACACACACACACAGGCTTTCAGTTGTGTTTGGATGTGTTTAGAATGTGTGTGATGAAATGGCACCAGCTGTGTACACTGGAGGGATGCACAAGGCCCCCTGGTTGAGCAGGGAGTTAACCCCTTCCCTCCCAATGGAGCAGGAGGGGCAGCAGGGAGAAACGAAGCTGGGCTCATGATGGTCTGGACAGCAACAGTTTGATGCTCTACAAGTTCAGCATTTCACTTAGTTCAATGACCCAGTTCCTTAAAACGTTTAAATTTGGTTTCTGTTCATTTACACGGGTTAGTCTGAGCCACACAATTCATGGTGTGTGTGTGTGTGGGGGGGGTCTATTCAAGGCTCCACAGACTCATCTGATAATTGCTGCTGCAATCCTTCATCACACTGTCATGTCTTACAGTGTGGACAACTTCCTCATCATTGTTTTCATATCGCAGTGAGTCTCTCATATCACGGGTGAGCGGCCAATAAAAGGCAAGGCAGATAGAACAGCACATAAATCCTCCAGAGGGCTTTATCTGAGGTCAGGACTGAAAGCGAAAAAAAAAGAATGAATGTTTACAGCAATAAAGAAAACATTTAACTCTAAAACTGCATGTATTAAGCTTCCAGCACTGGTTGCTGGTTTAGTACAAACGCACAATGCGCAGCTAGAACACAGGAGCAACTGGTGTTTACATTTATGATGCAACCAGTCAAACTACTGCACCTTGCTAACAAACACATCTAAATCAATAGTAATTAAAATGTGAAACTCCTATTCATGCTGAAGGTACCATGAGTAGTTGTTCACAGCAGTCATGTAGATTATGATCAAACAAAGACCATGACCTCAACCGAGGAGGTTGTGTTTTCAGCCCTGTCCGTTTGCTAGACAATATTATACAAAAACTACTGAGTGCAAGGCTTCTGCGCGGGTCAGGGAGGAACCAATTACATGTCGGCACAAATCCAGGAATGTATAACTTCAGCATTGATGGATAGGCCATTGTGTAACATTTGCAGTGACTTCCATGGGAATAATTCATGGTATTCAACATCAACGCAGCAGCTAAATGTGTCGCAACGTTCCATCCTAAATGTGCTGTGAAGCTACTTGTCCACATACCTCTGCTAAAGTACCATTGACGTTGTACCAACAACAAAGAATTACAAGGACTACATGTTGCTGGTGCAAGCTTTGCAAATGAGCCTGAAATGCTTGCAGCCGCACACGGGAAGAGCTGTGTTCACATCTGTTGGTGATTTCAGGCTCTCTTTGACTGCAGGTAATGAAAGCCCACACTAAATGGATACTGTATCTGAAACCTTATTAAACCTGAAGAAGAAAAAAAAAAAAAAAAAAGAAAAGGCCAGATGGCAATAAATATGGGAATAACACAGGGTCTCATTCATGCAACCATTAAAGTCAATCAAATGCGACTTTAACAAATAGCTAACCCAATCAAATCCCAACAGCTCTCTGCCTGTGGCTAACGCCGTGTCTGACTGAAGAGGGCATAGCCACTGACATCACCAAAATAATACCATGCCCAGTTATCTGCACTGCTGCTCCAATGAGTCCAGTTCATTATTTCCACACATATGCATGCACGTCACCTCAAGTTACCAATAACAAGTCAAAGTCGAGTCCTGAAGTGGAACTGATCTGTGCACAACCTCAAGTCAAGATGGTTTAAGAGAGCCCTGGACCCTGCTGTGACAGCGCAGTCCCCCACCTGCACGCTCCCGCATTTAATGTTTAAAGATCACAGACATAAACCTTAATGTTTGCTTTGAGTCGATAAAAAAGAGCCCAGATTCATTCTGTCAGATTTCAGCGGATGTCAGTGATGTCTTCCTGAACATCACTCATCTGTGTGAAATTTGTGGCGTGCAACCCCCCCCCCATGAGTGTGCCAAAAAGCAAGCGGCTTCATTAGTCATGACTGCAGCACCTAATTAAGTTTGTGCCACTCGTTTGGATTTTCTGTAAATTTAAAAAGAATCTCTGATGTTTTCAAAGTGCCTCTGGGCCCTTCTGTCTCTGTTGTCATTAAAATTGAACATTTCCTGTGCCAGCGTTTTTTGAGGCAGCGTTGCCTGTTTTCAAATCAAAACTGTGAATCTAGTGGAATGTTTGGGGTTTTTTTTTCCAAAAAGGTGCAGTGACAGCTTATAAATAGATGTAAGAAGTGGGGCTTTAGTTCTCGGGGACTTGTAAACACGCCATCTTTTGGATGACTAAATGCTCGTCACTGCGCATTGTGCTACCTTTCAGCAAGTTGATTCAAATTAACTGGAGCCTTATTTGAAAGATGCATGCAAAACAATCTATTTGTTCACCATGGAAAGGCTTTGTCATTTGAATGAAACGCATGCTTTGTGCTCTCCCTCCCGGTCTCCCCAACATAACTGCTCAGAGACACTCTCGCGCTCTGCCTCCTTTTTGCATTGTGGCCAATTACTGTTGCAGATGGAAAAATTTTGCTTGACCCGGGGAATTTATGAGTGAAAATAAAATTGCACTCTTGCACCGATTCAAAGCGACGTAGTTAACATTTCTCAGGGCTGATGAAGACATGATGAAATTGGGCACATATGACAAGTTGGCCACATGACAAAGAGCTGATGAAATAGTGAGAAACCTGGTAACTGTTTTGAACAGCATCAGATTGCAAGGGGGCTGAATAATTTGGGAGGGGGTGGTGTGTGTGTGTGTGTGTGTGTGGGTGAGGGAGTAGGGGGTGGGGGTGCAGGGGAACCATTGTTTAGAGTTTTTTTTTTTTTTTTGGAAAAGCAGCATGTCGCTGTTGTGTGATTTCTGCTTGTCAGTCACTGCAGTCGCACATGGGAAGTCCAGCCGCTGATGGATCACTGGCTCAAGTGTTACATCACTGACAAAACATCATCAAATGTGTTTTACATAACCTCTGCCCCACGACTGAGACTTCAGAAAAACGTGCCGCACCTCACAACAAGAAAGTCAGTCGGCCGTGATGAAGTGGACACACTAACACACCACGGATGCAGAGAGTCGGCTCAACCACAAACATGGTGCTGCGTTCTGTTGGTTTGACTGGCTCAGCGTTTACTGATGCCACTTTTAAGATTAAGTGCACAGCAAAGCACAATGCTGACAATGAACGCATTCATAACAGAGCAGAGTGTGTTTCTCTGACTGCCAGAGTGTGTGTGTGTGTGTGTGTGTGTGTGTGTGGAGCTGTTAAGTTAACAACTGACAATCAAAGAGAGCACTATCTGCTACACTGTCACACAGCAGCCCTGACGTTAACACTGGTTAGATGCTTAAAATAACAAAGTTGCCTCTGATGTGTGAGGACGACTTGGACGTTAAATCGTGTGCGTCCAGAGCAACCCAACGAGTCTGTGGCACTGTTTAACCACAATCACGCTGAGGGTCAGGAAACAGGCTCACAGTCCTGTTGGAGTTTATCTGACACCAGATCCCCGGCATCAGACTTCCATCACATTTTAATGCTCCTTCATTGCAGGCTACTGATGCAATGATCCAGTAGCGTGTGGAACCGTGCAGTCCAACGTGCGCTCCTGTGCACGACAACCAGGCTTGTGCAGATACTTTTAGAGGTGTTGTTCATTAAGTGTTTCCTGAAACACTAAATATTCTCTCCATTGCTTCCCACAAGCCCGTGCGCTGTGCAGCGGAGCCCGTCCACCACTACGCTTTGAATGTGTGTGCCATTCACAACTAACAGGTTCTGAATTGTTGTTTTTTTAAAGTCCCTTCAGAACAATTTCACAAAGCCTATTGTTTCTTTGTCTTCTACTTAGTTGTGTGATAGAATAACAAAACAAGAGCAATGTGTAAAAAAAAGATACTACATATGTTTTCAAGTATTTGAACCATATCAACACAGGTGTGATGATCATTTAAATGGGTAATTTTGGAAACTTTCCACAGCCCCCCAGTGGTCCTCAGACCCACCATTTGAAAACCACTGCTTGCGTGTTCTTTTTTTTTCTTGTTGCAGCTGCAGGTCTACATGTACAGTGCAGTGTAAGCTCTCTGTCACTGCACTAGCACCGTGTTGTGGTCTTCCTTTAATACATAACAACAAAGTTTGAGGCAAAGCAGGCAAACGATCATTAACTCCAGCATCAGCGGTCAGCCAGCCTGAGGCAGCGGGCGACGGTCACAGCATCTCGCTGCTTTCTGGACGGATCTCCAGTTGTAAAGTGTCGGATGAAGGGGCCACAGGAGCCCGATGGTCTCACACACAAACACACAAACAACAGGAGGCTTCCAGAACTCACCTTGTTGAAGTTGTAGTAGCCCAAACAGTGGGCAAAATCCATGTTGGCCGGCTCTCCGGGGATAGAGTTCCCAGCAGCGCTCGGGTAAAACCTTACATCCATGGTGAGTGTGCGGGTGTCGGAGCAGCTGGAGCCGGAGCCCGGCGACTTTCTGCCGATTTACAATCCAAGCGCACGGGGGAGAGAGAGACGCGGGAGGAGGCGTCGAGGCTGACCCCAGCTTCTGCTCTCTTCTGGGGGTGGGGGGGATCAACGAGACGAGCCGCGGGCCAAAGTTTGGATATTCCTCCTCTTCACGCCTGGTTCATGTCTGAGGGAGCCCACGTGAAGGGTGGACTGTGCCCAGCGCGCTGTCTGTCAGGGAGCTGCCGTGTATACAAAGGAGCCACGAGACCGGCGACTGCGCGTGGGTCCACCTCCTTTTTTCCCCCCTCCCTCCTTCACATACACGGAGAATGAATAAATAGAAAACTACTCGTGATAACGAGGGAGACAAAAGCTCACGCGGGATCCGTGCGTGTCCTCCGCGGCTCTCACAACTTCATCGCTGCAACTTAGTTGACGAGTTAGCAAAGTGTCAGTCCGCACGAGCCCGAGTGGAGTTTCTGAACGAGCACAGCGGTGGTGCACGCGCTGGTGTCCCTGTCCGTACCATAGGTCTGTACCACAGGTCTGTACTGGTCCGTACTGATGAACAGCCAGGAATGTGTGGACAAGCCAGCCACGCCCCAAACACACAAGCCCCGCCCACGAAAACACTGCATTTAAGTCCATGTGACAGGTCAGAGTAGGATCTTTATTATTATTACTCTAATCATTATTATTATTGTCTATAGTAATAGTATTTTGTTGTTATTATTGTATTATTATTATAACATCAAACTGCAATGTATGTCAGAGTTAGTTCTTTTAAAACTATCAAGTTAGTCCTTGTGTGTATTTTGTGGTCGGATTTGTGTTTTGACTTGGAGACAGATGCACAGATATCTATGCTAGCTAATACACAACAAGCACAAAGTCAGGAATTGGAAGTTGCAAATGAAGCCGCTCCTCAACTTGAAATGATGTCGGTGTGTTGGCGGTAGTTCTGGAATAAGTTGTGCCGTTCAAGACATCAGTCTCAGGCTGTTTAACTGCCATCAATGAACCAAGGCTAAGCTAAGTATGTGGAAAAAAATGCATAACAGGCTGGTGAGGAAACAAAACGATGGCTGCCGATGTCTACCTGTAAACACTTACAACAACGGCTTTCTATTCTATGATGACGTCTCCCTCTATCCTGAAATATCTCAGATGCGCCTTCGTACACGTTCTGAGCCACAGTGTGTTCACTAGCAATCCAGGAATGAAACAAAGGTAGTAATAATTCAATATTGTGAGTCACACATATCCCTGGTACCACTACAGCTGGGCTAGTTTGCTAATTGCTTGCTGGCATCTTCACGTTCAAAGATTAATGTGAAGCGCCACCTGGGGTCGAGATCTTCATTTGACCTCATTGTTCATACACATACAACTTTGATGTGAGAACACTGTTTTCCTTCTGTTTACTCTTTCTGCACTTTTACTTGTTTCTCTGAACATATATCCAGTTGCACTACCCTTTCATACAGTCGCACAATGTAATCATAGGGACGCGCTATAGTCAGTTCTTAATTTGTAAAATACACAATTGGCATTCTAGATTGAAGGGCTTTTCGGTCTCTCCACAAACCCGACATCGGCCCTGGCAACACCCCTGTTTGAGATTCCTCACCAAAATAACGGTCAGGTGCAATAATAGGCTATTCATGTGGCGGTGGTGGCGACCCTGAGAAAAACAAAACACCCTGTTCTTGTTATGTGAACTCTACTGTATGAAATGTTATCTTCTTTGACATGAATACACGTGTGTGTTTTAACGAGGTCATACTGTGGTGATGATTCAACCAGACGGGATTCATACACATTTACGCTCTCGTGCATCCCTGGCTGCCTGACACTGCCCTGCGCACCTCACCACTTGACTATAAATGCCCACAGTGTATATGTCGTGTTCGTACAAAGCAGTTCTCCCAGCACACGTCTCAGACAAGTTTGTGCAAGTGTTACTTTTAGGGAGCTGCTGGAGACTGTTATTTCCAGACAATCAGATCAGAGATATTATTTTTCTGTTGAAGTACTTTGCAGCATTGGAGGAGAAAAATATGTGCACACCAGGGATCTATAGAAGCCCACCTACTTTATAACCCTCACATCAGGTTTACAGGCTGTACTGTATGTATGAAAAAACAAGAAAAATTGTTCATTGTTTCCTTGTTGAAAGGTTGATGTTACTGTTTACTGGTTGAAGAGGAAATTCTAAAGAAATAGAGGCTTTGAAAGTAAAACTGTGCAGTAAAAAATACTAACATGGTGTTAAAGGACATATTTATGATATGTGAAGAGATTTCAGGAGGAGGATATTTGTCAGTGGAGTAACATTTCTTGATTGAAATGTCTAAAACAATAACTTTAGCACTTGCACTTGAGCAACAATGCTCAAACCCAGAAAAAGCCCTGTATGCATTTAAGGCACAAGGACACTTCATCTCAGTCGCCTCTTAATTGCATTATATCCACTTAACCCACATCTCTGACAGTCTCTGGGCAAATGATGCATGGCAAACACAACTCACCAGTGGACGTCAGGTAGGTTTGGTGGTGAAAGCAACTCCCATGATTCCACACAGTCATCAGCAGGTCTTATCATGAAGGGAGCCCTAATGGCTGAAATGACATATTTAGTGTTGTGTGGAATCGTGATAAAATAAAACATATGGTGCGTTGTAATGAGAGACAGTGAAGACATTTTCTACATTATGTGACTAATAGACAAGATGAGGGGTTCATTAGCTGAACTCAAAAGTGATAATCCACCCAGTCTGTACATAGCATACCCTCCTCCACTGCAGACATTTTGAAATGCATTGTGGGAAAACTGCCGGTGTAATAAATAACATAAGTAATGGCTGTCATATTCAAGTGTTGGAATAAGACACCATGCACAATACCAATACCTGGGAACATGCACATCGAAATGGAACACAGCCATAATTAATGCCATTAATTACACGTGTGCTTTCCCATCAAGACATGTCAGAAGTGTAATAAAAAAAAAAAAAATCTGTCACGAACAAGAAGAGGCACAAATAGGGAAGTGGTGCATTTACTGCTCATAACAGCCCTGTTAGTGCAGCGAGCACACAAAAACGGATTTCGCATTCACCTGTCACATCCAGCTCTCCAGAGTGGAAAGAAGAGGTCAGAATGAACATGAAAATCAATGCTACCAGCCACGAGGAGACATCAGCAAAGCTTGGCTGTTGTATCATGTTGGTCTGTAAATTGTCTGATTTGGTTTTGATTTACTATTAAATATCTGCTCTGAAATGTGTCAAAATACTGTTGGATGCTGTGTTTGGGTTTAATAAACATCAGCAGCTATGTTATATTAACCTTTCTCCCTTTTACATGCTCCAGCCTCAGCAGCATCACATCTTATTCACAGAGGGAAAACCCAGCTCAATAGTATAAAAGCATAAATTAGATGTATTTCCATTGCATTTGCATTGCTTGTCAAACTGCCCAGAGATAGTTGGTCATATATTGATGTGACGCTATATTATGCAATATTAAATGTTAAATTGTTAGGCTTTGACTAGTTAAACCCTAAAAATTAAATATTTGTAATACAATACTTTTAGCTAAAATACTTTGACGTAGGAATGCCTCCTCCTTCGTTAATATATATAAATCTCAGAAACAACTTCTACTTGTTTGGTTCATTTTCAGTTTATGATTTTTTAGGTTGTATAGTTCCTGACCTTCCACTATAGAAAATGGGTCATGTGCCCTGAACCACTGAGTTCCGCTATGTAAGCTAATTCTACATAGCGACTAATATATAACATACATTAGCTATATCCATTTTATTTAGGACAAATACACGGTATTTCTATACATATTCAAGCATTTTTACATGTTTATCTTTGTTTGTGCATTATGGCGATTTGAAAACTATGCAAGTGGGAAGTGTGTTGGCATGTAATATACGCGAGCTTAATCAATGACATACAGTGCTAAACTGCGCTATGCTGTTCTGGAGGAGATAATCCCCATTTGAACACTCTCCAGTGCTTGCTTAGAGATGGTCAACAATCCACGCTAGTGGCCAAGAAATCTACTTTGTAATTATGGACACATTGATGCATATGCAAAACATTTTTCGTCATGTTCCTGTTTGATAGTGGCTCTTGCATGCATAACTAAGCAATGCCTTCACATACTACACACACTGATACGCCCACCCAATCAAATCCCATTCACTCTTTCACATGCAGACACATAAAGAGCCCCACGCACTCTCCCACACACCACATATCAGATCTGCGGGCTCCACTGCAGCCCCAATCCAGCCCAGTTATTGCATGTTTGGTTTTCAATACGAAAAGAGTGCGCTGTGTGTAGTTTGGTCGGTGTTGTTATTTATTCCTGTTTTTAATGTTGTTTGGCTGTGCAGCAAGGGAGCGGAATTAATTTCCTTTCTGATGGTTGCGTATCAGTGTCTCAGCCAGATGAATAATGCTTTCCTACCATATGTCATTTCCTCTCAGCCTGGCAGCGCTGGAACCATTTGGTTACGTGAAAACAAATTATCTTCTGCTGGCTCCTGCTCACATTCAATTGAAGTGGTACAGGGTAATTGTATGTGTGTACAAACGAGTAATAAATGCAAAATAATTGATGAACAAAATCTTTATTTATTTACTGTACAACCCATCCTCACTCTGTGTCATTGTCTGACACCTCAAAACATAATTCGCATTGATGTTCCTCACTGATGAAGTTCTGCCAAGGCAATTTTGCGCAACAAAAACTAATTTAAAATCACATTTAAAGTCAGACAAATGCACTTGTCATGTTCAGAGCTTCAATTATTTCTGTCAACATCACCAGAAAAATAAGTGAGGAAAGTGGTGCTTCGTTTACAAGCATCAAGTCGACATTTGTTGTCTTTAAATTGCACAATGTTAATAAATCAACAAGATGCATTTAGGAATTGATTGCAGGATACTAAATGGGTTTAACATAAAAATGGAATTACTGAAGGTGAGAAATGTCAAAAGTAGAAGCAGTGGATGTCGTAGTAAAATGAAGAAGCTGAAGTTTTGGCTTGATTGTAAGCTCTAAATAAAGTCCACATGTTCATGCTGTAACTGTGAGGCTCTGTTTACTGGCAGGCAACCTGAGCCTCCAACCAGATTGGTCAAACTAGAAAAGGAAGCCAGGAGAATCGTGGTCTGCAGATTCTGCATATGCCCATGGAGAATCTATTCATCAACATTAGCGGGAGCGTGGCTACTGAAAGCACTGACCTCTTAAATTCAGAGATGAAAGCAGATGAAGTGTCGGCTGAAAGTCACTGGAGCCGCTGGAAGTGACTGGTCATGTATGTGAGGAAATTCTTGGTTGGGGAAAATGCTTAACTTGTTCTGCCTTTAAATACGCTGCTCATTATTTGATGATACATCCTCTGACCTGAGATCAACATATGTTTCACTTGCAACCTTTTTTAGGTTGTCATTTGAAATCGGAGGCCTGACATGGATTGGCCTGGGAAATTCCTTCACCGAATTATAAATGAACTACATCTATGATGAGGCTTTCTCTTTGATAGAAAGATTTATGTAATCATTGCAAAGTGTGGTAATAATATAATCATCCAACAGGGAAACCGCCAGCATGTCTGACAAGATGCACAATGAAACCAAGGTGGAGCAAAATGTTACTGCATTCAGAGTGTGAAGCTTTCGTTCTGTGCCCAGACAAAACCATCATACATGCAATTACAGGAGAAAAATGGGCATCGCTCAAAGACATCAGGGTCGGTTCTGTTGCAGCGAACTGCTAAGACTTAAAACACACACACCCACTCGGAGACAGACAGTGGCCTCCAGCTAGACACTGAAACATGAGGGGATAACACACTCTGAGCCTCACAGAAAATCATTATGCAACCCACTTACAACTTCTGTCATTGTTCTGAGACATGCTCCATAAAATATGATAATAATTGCGGCGCTCAGTTATTATCCACATTTAATTTTAAGGAAATTAAAAGGCTGGAGAAATAAAACCTAATCAATGCTGTTACAACAGTGATAATCTGTTTAGTGGGTCAGAGAACATGTCTCTCTGTAGAGAAGGATTTTTTGGCTTTGAGTCACTCCACATCGGCTTCATCCTTCCGTCGCCCTTGTGAAAGGATATGGTTTTACTCAAACTAGTTTTTTATGGTTGAAAAAATCCATTTAGAAAACTGTAACATTTTAGGTAGCGGCAAGTTGAATTAAATTCTTTATTAGTTCACAGAAATGACATAAAAGTGCAGTGATCAATCAAACAGTTCCTGCCAGTTGTTTTGGACCAAACGCCCCGAGGCTTCGGAGCATGCAAACCCCCAGTCTAATGCAATTCAATACAACTGTTCTGCCATAAACTCTACGTCTATGATGCCTGAAGGAATATGTAATTGATTTTTACACATTTCTGACAAAGTCACCACTGAACATAATGAGCTTTGTAAAGATAGATGGTATGGTGTTCCCGTTGTATTGAACTGCATACAGTTTTGTATATGAACTGAAACTGTACATATATATATATATATATATATATATATATACATATACTGTATAACTTGCATGTGTGTGTTTTGAGTTCAGACCACTTCACATTTTGAACCCTTAACATTGTTGTAGTTCATTTTAAATTCCTATAAATGTACTTTCACTTGCATGTTTCATGTTTATTTGCAAATTCATGGGAAAAAAAAAGTGTCATTATTTCAGATGTTAAACTCATTCATGCACAGCACATTTTAGAATTCCTCACAGCAATCAATCCGGGCTTCTTCTCTCTGCACACACAGATTTTGACAGTCAACCAATCTTCCTGAGATCATCTCAAGTACCATCAGAATGAATGGGAGTCATCTGCAAACGGCCATCTTTAAATGCCTAAACAGATGTTCCTGGCATTGGTTGAAACAAAGCTTTCTCCTGAAGATAGTCCTTTGTTGTCTTGGCTGTAAGTTTCAGGTCATTGTACTTCTAAAAAATGGACCATCCTCCCATTCCAGGGTCAAGTGTGAAACATCAGATTTTCTTCAAGGACCTCTCTGTATTGGGCTTCAATCATCCTTCCGTCTATTGTCATTGTTTGGCTGCTCCGTGTCATGGAGGCTTTCCATGTAGCCACTCTACCCTGAGGGCCTGATTGATTGAGCTTGCTGTGATGATCATCCCTCCTGCATGGCTCTCATCTCTGCAGAGGACTTCTGAAGCTCTGCCGGAAGAGACTGTGTGTTTCTTGGACATGGAGGCCGTTCTCTGGTGACACAGTTTGGCCAGAGAACTTAACTCACTCCAGGACCAGTCTTACTGTCCTTTCCCAACACTCAACTTCAGCATCTTGTTTTCACTGGCTTCACGTTCATTAACCCATTTTTCAAGAAGGTCACGGTTGTATTTGCAGTTTTATCTGGAAAACAATAACTACAGCTTGAAACATAAAAAAGAACAGTGCAGCCTGACTGCTGTGCGGCTGCAGTTGTTGCACAGATTGCACACTGATGCTGTTCTTGTTGGTAGCTAGCTTGCAGTCCCAAATGTCACTTCCCAATTCTAGACCAAGACAAATAGACTCTTACTGATAAAATGCAGGGCCCATCATATGACCCATCATATCAGGAATCTGTTTGCTTCATCACAGATCCCTGCAACCACACCACATGTGCTGCATGCTACAAGCAGCGTCTTGTAATATCTCAAGCTGCCATGGCTTTCACGCTCACCTTACCTCCCTGTTTGTGTTTTATGCCCAGCTTTTGGGCCCCATTACCTGCAGTATATTACACTTATCAGTAATGATAAGGGAGGTTAGACATTCAACTAGTTTCCTTTCACTACTGAATCACATATTCTGATATCAGGGACATGTGGAAATACAGGGACCAAATATTATCTGCAAAACATCAGCATTATCAGTTTTATTGTTTTAATTTTTAACTTACTTCTTGATATCCATTGTGTGTAATGACGCAATATGCAAATGCAGTTCAGTCAGCAAATACATGTGCTTATCCTCTTTATGTTAATTAAATTATTTACTTCTGTCCCAAATGAACCAAGAATAAATAACACCTTTGCATCAAAGAACATTTGTCTATTACAAGTCTCAACTCTGTGTGGACCAATCGGAAACAAGGACTTGGTACTGACAAATCTGCAGGACACTTCATTATATTATTCTCAATTAAAAGCCCTCCTCAGCAGCATTAGTCATCTTAGCACTCGTCATTCATACTAATTAGCGGTTGCCTTCTGCGCCTCATGCTGCAAGAGGATATTTCAATATCCCATTAAGTGATTCCAAGATATGCCTTTGATTGACGTTCCAGCAAACCCACTAAGTAATTACATTATATGCCTCAATTCTTGTCGTATAAAAACAAATTTTCTTTTTTTATGTTTAATGTGTTAAATGTGTCTTCGTCTGTAGAGCGTTGTGCACAAAAAAGACTCACATACGGAAAATATAGATTAATAATTGAGTAAAGCTTTAAACAGAAAATGCATCCAGGTAAATGCATAACTGGCTCTTCATGCACAGATGAGCGCCCTGATTTTGCATCCACCTCAGATTTCATTTATCATTGGGGTAGCAGGTATAACTGATCTCAAATTCTGGAAAATGGCAGCCCATGTTTTTGGTTATGCAGATAAATCAGTCAGTGTTGATTGTAATGTTGCAAATCTCATTCTGTAGTTTTTGGTCTCATTAGCTTTTTATTTAACATGGTAAAACACTTACGTTAAAAAAAAAAAAACTGAACAATAATTTTCATGGCTTCTCCGTTAAAAACTGAGATAATGCCAACAACATGGTAATTACTGTGTGTTTTGGCAGAACATCTGTTACTTTAGAAAGCTATGCTCGGGAAAAACATAATAAATGTGTCCCACACAAATTCTAAATGGTCTGGTGTAATGGGTTTTTCTTTTATAATGAACATCTTATGCCCGATGATTAATAGTTGTGGGCTCTTATTTGTAGAATGCAATCTGTTATTCTATTACATGTCGGGGTAAAATTCTTTTTGTTTTCCTTACCCGAAGCAGCTCTTTGTTTTGCTTCACATGTAAATTACAGTGTTCACTAGGTAACGATCAACTTATCACACGCAGAAAAGGGAAGTTGTCACCTGTCTCACAGATTATTAGCTATTCTCAGCACAGTGTGAGCGTCAAAACACCGGGAGGGTTTAGAAAATGAATCATAGTATTTATTTTCTTCCTCTTTGGAATCAATCAAGGTACATTATTGTGGGTTGGCATATCATTTGCATTCGAGCAGTTTGTCTACTCGCTGACTGTGGTTGTTTTTAGATGCTTATCAATCTGACTTCATTATATAGGAATTAAATAAGGAACTAAATCTCAATATTCTCTATCATCTTGTACACAGGATTTTTCTATACGAGCTATTTTCGCTGCACTGCCATTATTCGTGTTAGCACAGAAGTGGAGCAAAGATCTGTGCTGCAGCAAACTGCTTTTTAATTTAAGACAGATTTCTTCCATTGCAGCAATTTATTTTTTGCAGAGTGGCACATGGTCCCTTCCAGTTATGTTTTAACGCTTTGTAAATGGATGGTGGAAAGATGGAATCAAGTAAGTGTGAGAGAGGAGTGATGACATAACAAGGAACATAAAAGTCATTACAGTCATTGCACTGCTGTGTCACATGACGCTAACACACATACTTTTGAGCGATAGCTTCAGTCTACCATATTTTGAACAGTCCTATTGTTGACACTGCCTGGCCCTTTCGCCGCACAGCGATACCTTGAATGGTATGGGAAGCAATTTGGGAAGGAATGTTGATATTTGAAATCAAACCAAAGCATATAGGCTTCTCCCCTCCCTGGACCTTTAGAGGCTTCACCCTTCAACATGTAATCTGAAAGGGTTTTTTTTTTAAGGCATAGCTCTGTGTTCAGTAGCTGTGGTAGCAACAATGCTGTTCTCCTTTCCCTTGATAGTACAAGGCAAAGGAATGATTAGATTATGTGATTTAAGATTTAACGGGTGATATGTCTATGTTTTATTTATAAATCGCCTCAAGGAAGAAAATAACTGCACTGTTAGCATAGGTACTATATGTAGATTTATTGCCATGGAAATCGCAGGTGTTTCTTCCTAAATACAGGGCGAGGGTTTTCTCTGTTTAAGTTTGGAGGCCTGACCACTGTTGGATGGATTACATACCGTACAGATATTCAAGGTTCCCAGAGGATGAATCCTTATGACTTTGATCATCAGGATTTTTCCTCTTGTGAAGTGTTGCAGAAACCTTTTTCTGATCAAGGGCCATTTCAATTTTAACTACATCCTTTGAGGGCCACGCTAAATTATTGAACAAATAAATCTGTAACTGCTTCTTGTCTGAAAGGATTTCAAAGTCACAACTGATAATGATGTTACTGATCGTTGGTTTTCAAGGTTTGTTTGAGTCAGTTTAAAGTCTTTACCAGGGTCAGTTTTTAAAAGAGCCGCTCACAGCGATAGCTTTAACAGAGGACTTTCTTTCTACCAAAACTCATTCTACATGAAGAGTCACAGAGGGAGAAATGTCAGATTCTACTATATATATATATAATGTATACATCCTTTAATCACAGTACTAATGCTGATACATCTGCAGCATCAAAGACAGGTTATTCTGTTTGATCCAATGTGACCATTCTCTAATGCCTGTCACTGGTCATATTCTTATGTTTATATCATGGGTTTGGAAGAATCCGCATGAATATTTATGGCCCAGTGCAACTGAATACTCACCATGAAATGAAATACTGCGCTCCTTGGGGTTGTTTGCCTTCAGACACAAATCTAAGTCTACATATTGCCCATCGCATACAAATAGAAGTACTACAGGCCTGAACCTGCAGGCTACTCCACTCTAACAGTCTGGTCCAATTTGAGGACACCAGTTCATTTGTGCACGTTGTGTCTGCTGTCAGTTCAACCATAGCAAGTGTTATCATCATTTTTGTATTTGTTTGAGATTTATGATGTGAATAATATTTGGGGGAACTGGTAAATAGAGTACTTGTATAACTCCCAAACTATTTTTGGAGATGCATGTCTGTTGCCTGACAATCACATCAGCTCTGAGCACCTAGGCGGACACAGTGAATGGGCACTATGAGCACAGCATCATTTTCCAGCTACATTAAAATAACTGCATTTTCTCTTCCATGGTCCAATAACTTAAGAAAGGATCTTGATTTGTTTTCCCCTATGGCTGCAAATCTCATTTTTATAGCACAAGATATTATGTGCAAACCAATTCCAAATCCACTTTTCCAGTCTACTTTTCCATTATCACAATAAAATCAGGGCTCGATTTTATGATGGCTGGATGCTGAAATACATTAAAATGGGCCTGAGAATAGCCTTGCCCTCTTGGCCGTTGTCTTATGAATTAAATGTCAACACACGTGTAAAGCAGAATGTAACCTCATATTCTGTTGAATATAAATGCGCCATTTGCTGATATAGATGAGTCTGGAAGAGAAAGAGGCTCATCTCAACGCTCATAAATTAACGAGGGGCTGTCCGTGCTTGAGTGACACATCTTTGATTTGCAGCAAGCAGTTAATTTCAATCCAAATCCGCCGCGCTGTAATTCCTTGCAGTATATTTCTTGCTGGACCGCCACGCGGAGGCAGAAAGGAACACACCGCCGTCAAATAAATGACTTGTCATGCAACCTTTTAAACCAACCCTTTGCTAATTTAAACTAAAGCAAGCCACACAACTGCAGGCCATCATTTAAGCACAAGTCAGACAGCCAACTCCTAAAAATAATAGCTGATGGTACCCGGGTGACAACCAATTCAATGATTTCCACCAGTGATATTTTTCCAGGGTAATTGATTTGCACAGTGTAATTATGTCAGGACAAATGCAGTGTTTTCACAAGAGCGCTGTAATAAGTTGTGCGAAACGGGGCTCAGGAGGGCAGCCGGCTTGGACAGCAGAGAAGCAGAGGGGTGGCTGGATCCGAGCCATGACCTCTCTACTGTCTCTCTCCAAAACTGTCATTTCCATTAGTGTAGACGCACCAGGGCCCTGACAAACTCTCTCATCCCTTCCAACTCTATCTGATTGGACAAGCACTGAACCGTGTCTTTAAACTCTTCATAAATGGTTGTGTTTTCTGAGGCATGAATGGCTCCACATTGCCAGTAAATGAAATCAGCATTCAGTATATAATGGAGATGCTTCTAATAATGCTGTACCTTTCACTGGAATGTGAAACGTAAAGTGGTTGTGGTCTCCTATAGCTGGAGCTCGTCCAATATGGGGTTTTGAGTGCTGGAATTTAGATTTGACATAATGAGAGCTCTAAGATCATTTTGGATACGGAGTATTGGGACCATAAGCATGTGTTGTTTTCCACTGATAATGAAAGAGCCATTACAGCACTCGTCCCTGCAAGATGTACGAGTGGCTATTTCTCACCAGATTCATTTTTATCTCAGTTCAAATTAAAAAAAAGCAACTTCTCAGTCATCCTGGGAAGTGCTCCACATAAAATATGTTTAAATAAAACTATAGGGGTTTTACGTAATTCAGGATTATAATGACAATCTATATTATTGCTTTGCTGCTTTGAATGAAACAGGAAATGACAATTTTCAAATCATGTGAAATAAAAGGCATTAAAAAAGCAACAGAAAAAAAAATCTATTGCCTGCAAGACTGAGGAAACGAGACAAGAAAAACAACAAAATTGAAGCGAGGCGAAGACAAGAGAGGAGAGGAGAAGGTTTACAAAGGATGAAATGCTCTCTACAGACAATCCATTTACTCCCAAACACACCTTGGGTTATTGAGAACGATAACAATGCGGTGACGGCCTTTTGTATTGCAGTGCGCAGACACATGTTTCTTCTAGCCTGACATAATTGCCATTCTTCCTCTATTTTCTATCTGGGCAACATCAATCTCAGTTGCCAGTCTGTCAGAACTGTCAGCGGCACAGAGAAAGTCAGGCTGCTAGTATAGCGGCTTTGCGAAGTGCCAGAGCTTAGCACAAGATGCAGCCCAGGATCAGAGAACATTCAAACAGCTCAGTAAAAAGACTGTGTCCTGCTCTTTGCATCATGCGTTACCACAGAGATTTGGTGTAAAACTTCAGTGCCGTAAAGGCTGACAGTAACAAATTGATTCTTGTTGTCTTTGCGATTTTCTAATATCACATCAATAATGTTTAATGGGATGGCAAAACCAGGGACCATGAGACAGTGAATATGGGGTGCTCTAGAATTGATGAGGACATACACACATTAGACAGAAGAGTGCATGAGGGAATCGTGTATGAGATCATCAAGTGTGAGTTTGTGCAGTCGGCAAAAAGCACAACAAATGGAAAAGAATATCCTCTGTACTGTGAACATAGACTAATCACTGTTTCAAAGAAAAATTCACAACTTTGGGATGAAAAAGATTGTTTGAGGGGAGAAGCAATATTTCACTGGGTGAAATAGGTGCAGGCAATCTGCCTTTGGAGTGGAGAAGGCAGCAGTGTTTTATAATGGAAGAAATTCAATGTGACATGTCGAGAATGAATTGCTCAGTCAACCAGAAATATCCCTTGTTCTAATGGCTTGGGACATTCAGTGGCGTGTTTTCCCCTCCTCCAGCCCTCCCCCCATATTTCTCTATATCTCTCCCCTCCACTATCTCTCTGTCTGCATAAACACAAGAGCGCTGTAATGAATACGATTATAAATAGACCTTTATTGTTGAACTACACCAATATATGCATAGATCTGTTTGAACAGTGTTGAGGGGGTCAATGATAGCAGAACACAACTGACCACATATAAAAACATAGCTTTTTTACAAAACAAGAGAGGATTTAAATTACAAAATAAAGACACAGTTCAAGTAGATGTGATTATACTGCAGAGGTTATCATTATCGTTGTTCATTTGTCAAATAGAAAAGAAAATCTCCAACAATAATTTGTTTTCTAAAAAATAAACATTAAATTCAGTTAGGAATAATTGATGGGTCATCAATATTACAATTTAATAATAAAACTGAGAAATGGTTGTATATTTATTGATAACAGTGAAAGCAAATAAAAAGCTAATTATAGTAATACTGCGACCCTCAGAAATACTCAGTATGCTAATCATCATTAGCACCACTCAAGATAAACAACCACAATCACTGAAATTATTCAAAGAATCAGGGTTACTCACAATAGTACTCACAAAAAATTCACGTCAGAGATTATGGCAGCTCCCATGGCCAAAGTTTTCTATCACTCCCCAACCTGCAGGAGGTTCACTTCCAGTTAAGAAAGTGAACTACACACTAGGCAGAGACGTGACACGACTTCAAAACCAAGCAGGTGTAATATGTAGATAGAGAGAGGTCAAGATGCTCTCTTCTTCTTCTTTATTGCTTAAAGACTGATGGATGCAGGTTGAACCTGTGATTGCTGGGACTTTTCTTGGCCAAGTCCAATCTCATAGGAGAGGATGATGGGTTAAGCTAAGGTTTCAGCCATTTCAGGATCTTGAACTGAGAGGGAGACGGGGCTTTCAAGGCAGACAAAGGATTATTGGTTTTCCTTAGTCAGACTACTGCGCCTATTGCTATGACTTCCCCCATAGTGTTGAACACAGAGGTATAAGTTGATGAAGATGATGATGATGAGATGGTCCATCTCAGTCTGCTCATAGGAATCACTCATCTGCATCTACAATGCAGTGAGAGGACGTTCAGTGCTTGGGCTGGAAGTGGACCTCATAGAACCTCTTGGCCAGTTAGGGTTAGACATGCTTTGCTTTGACATTTGCAGGAGACCCCTCCTATTCATTGCTTCATCATCAAGAGATGGGAGTGGCTTGATGTGCTACCTTGATTAGTAGCTTCAGAAAGATTGGCAGAAATGTATTTATTGCTCATCCGAAGGTAATCTTTTATCCTTGTAGTAAACTATGTTGAACTCAACAGAGATGTTCAGCTTTTCTGCTGCACATTTGCACACATCTGGAGTGTCTGTGGGGAGAAGAGTCGTTGCTGTGCTCCGTTCATCTGCATCCCTCTGAAAGGTGAAGGAAACGGGAGTGGTGAAGAAATAATCCTCCCCTTCATCCTCTGATATGAGGATATCTGAGGTTTCATCTCTCCTTCCTCATAGTCCAATTCCAGGATGTCTTCCTGGTGAGAGGGGCCCAGAGCTTGCCAGAATCAAGCGCTCCCACCAGCACAAGTCCCTGGTGTCTCTTCCACTGCAAGCTCCTTGTTCTCTGCAGGCTCAACAGCATGGTTGCTAGTGCCTCAATGTGCAGATAAAGCTGGCCTGATGCACTAAGCATTGGTGGAGACTTTCAAGTGTAGGCATTGTAGGAGCGACTGGGCCTGTTACAGCCCAAAGCAGCTGGAGCAGACCTGATGTGAGTTTTATGCTCAAAATGTTATTTCCGCAGCAAAGAGGACAGATCACGGACTCTCTGGGACTAAACCAAATTTCAACATTGCTTTGTGGCTGTTGATTCAATGGTCACGCTGTTTTATCTATTCAGATACACGGACACATTACATTTGATTTCCAAATAATGAGCTTGAACTGAAAATTGTATGTGCTTCATGAAGACATAAATAACAATAGTTGCCATTTCAGAAACATGCAAAATGGTCACGTGGTAGCGTTATCTGTGAAGGAGGTAAGTACAACAACAGAGCTGTATTTTCCCTGGGTCAAAGCAACGTCCTGATATGTGTACTGTTGCTGCAGATACTGAGTATGTATTTTCTCCCCAGTGGAGATGAAGGATGCACTGTCAGGTGTTCTTTTGCATTATTGTTTTTTGAATGTGTTCACCTCATGATTGGCACGTGAGATATCCCTCCTGTCCACAGAGCATGTCTTACCTTACATGAAATACGATCTCTAGAGAAGTGTAATCACGGGTTGGGAAATTACTTTCTATTATCCAGGAGTGAAAATGATGAATTGGTGCTAGGAGGAGAATGTTTCAGGTGTCAGCTCGTCACGGGGCTATTTTGCACACAGGCTCAATTTCATTGTGTTTGGTGTCTGATCAAAGTATTGTGCAAGATTGGGATGATTCTCCCCTGTCATCAGAAGGGTTTGTGAGGGCCAGCACAGCATATAATCTGTTCTCGGGATGAGTTAACCTGCAGCCTGCGCAGGCAGCGGATCAGTGCTTCTCTAAGAACACCTTCTTATTCACAAAACTTAGCTGCTGTCCTTGTGTTCACATGCAAACTGGAAACAAACTCAGAGGCTAAAAATATCACAGCATTACGATATGCTATCTGGTTCCTGATAACAGGCCGCACCATACGTTACATATTAACCAGCGTTCGCGCTCTGGAGTTTCAACACTTGCTTAGAGATAGAGGCCCTGCAGTTCTCCACCGAGAAGTGTTCCTGTGCTCAGAGAACTCCTATTTGTGCTATTTTACTTTCAGTATTTTTAACATTAAATATTCAATCCATCAGTTCAACTGAGTTGTTGAGAATTGATCTTTCTTACAAGAAAACCTGATATATCTTATTCCTCATGTGTAGTTGAGATCCAGTGCTGCCTGAAAACCACTCAAACTCTAAATGAACCACATCATTACACAGGCTGTCACGTCCCATCATTATGATGAGCTTGAACACTAGTTCTGAGTGCACGCACACACACACACACACAACACTCTGCTGCTGCAAATACAAGCTAATTGCTGACCCCAGTACGAACATCTATAGCTGTGCTATAGAAACCACAGCACCCAGGTGTGTTAATATTTAACCTTTGGTGAATATACTAGTAATAGGAAATTGACAAACACATTGACTAGGTTTACATGGAGAGTCTGATTATTGACCTTACTCTGAATAAGAGATCATTTCGATAATGAAATTCACATGCATTGTTAATAGAATATTCCATTCATTCATATTCTAGGATTGTGACTCATTACGACTGAAACTGTTTCATGCAACAAAAGCAATAATTCTTTGTTATCTTTATCTTCCTGTGAGTCGTCTAACAGTTGGTAAGTGCTGTATGTCACTGACACCAACTATTACGAGAACCCCGAAAGGATCTTGCAATGCGTTTAATGAGAGTAAGGTCAGAAGGCAACATGACTGAATTACTTCCAGGTCATCCCAGAGTTCATGGCAGTGTCTTTATTCAGACTATTGGCTTAATCAGGTTAATATCAGGTACTCATGTTAACTTAATCATTATTTTTGCCCTTTTAATGGAAGTCTCACAGCCACAGAAAGCACTGCTATTCCAAGAACATTATACATTTACTCTGGCGTGTACTTGATGAGACATTAAAAAAAAAGTCTGGGGCTTTAAAAGTAATGTGTTTCATGTTTTATGCATGCAGCAGCAGAAGAAGTGTGTAGTTAGCATGAGCACTGATATTCATCTTGGCTGAACAATGAGAGGAAAAGAGCCGCACCTGCAGAAAAACAAAACCCACTGAGTCAGATTATACACTGTTTCAATGCCAGGTGATTTGTGGGAAATGCAGTGCGGAGGAATTACATTACGTAGCAGGAATAGGTGCATCGTGCAGACGGCAGCTTCATCAGAACTACGCAAGTAAAAGTGCGATTGTTAAGTGGTGCTGGCTGAAAGCTAAACACCTGCTGTGTCGGACGAAAATAATGCATATAGATGGAATGTATAACAACAGTGCTGTTGATGGTGCATGTAGTATCCCAGCTGTTAGTGGCAAAAATCCACAGCAATCCACAGGGGATGAGGTTCAACAAAGTGGGCTGGAGAATTTGTTATTAGATCGTTAGCGGTGGAAACCCCCTTCCTCTCGGAGCTAATGCACTGCTCTCTATTCACACTGACTCGCCTCCTCCTGAGCTCTAGCTGCGCTGCACTAATACTCTCCGAGGCGTTAACATTAAGCTGTGCTACAATGTCCGGTGGAGCTGCGGGAAAAAAAAAGAAGGGGGCTCCCTGTGCAAGCCTACCCGGCACACAGTTTAGAGTCAGCACACCATTAGTCAAATCTCTTCAGCCGTGAAAAAAGACGGAGGGGAGGAGGGGGAAAAAAATCAAAACGGAATATGCATGCATAAAATTCAAGACATTTGTTCCCATGGCAACCATTCAGCATGTCATTCACTTGTCAAGCCGCATCAGGGTCGATGGGGTCCATTGTCTGGGTCCTGGTGAGCATGGCTGCCTGGAACAGACCCGCCCCCCCCTCTTCGTCCTCCTGACCGACATCCAGGTCATTCATCACGCTGTTATTTCTTTTTAATTCACATTCGGCTCGTTTTTTCATCGCTAATCACACGACAAATGACCACCACGGCTACAAAAAAAGGAAGGAGCATAATGCAGTGCAATTCTGAGGCATGGCTTTTATGATTCCTACGAATAGGGGGCTGGGGAACGGGATTAGGAGGGACATTTGGGGCCACTACCCTCGGAGCAACACCTCAAAGATTTCCCTGCTTTAGTTTATAGATTTGGTGGGTGGTGACGGCCGCACGGAACCTCAACATCTATGACTGGCTGTCAACATCACTTTAACACTCACAATGGCTGAAGAGGCCATTTGACTTCTGTAATCTTTTCCAACATGCTCCAGACTTGCTGCTGATTGGCACCGCTCCAACGTTTCTCTCGCGAATAGCACTCTGCTGTTTGGATGTTAAAACTTGTACAGAGGCTGTAAGAGGCAGTACGTGGTTTTAAACACCTGGCCAGGTTCAGGGTTTCTAGAGATTTTAAACATAAACCCGATCAACACCCAGCTCTCCAATAATTCTTGTTATCTCATTCAAATACATTTGCATTATATTGTGTCCTCTCCAGAGAGTGGCTATTAAGAGGTGCCGCTGTTTTGCCAGATGCTATTTCTGAAACACTGGCATGAGCACGCGGGTATATTAGTAATATATATTTATTTGAATGTGAGTCATGTGAACCAAGCACAGGCTGTCACGATGAGCCTTCACACCCCACTGTCCCGTCAGTGAGGCACAACACAAATAAAAGAAAACACCCTGGTTCGCTCTGTTCCTCAGTCACAGTGTTAATGTGTTAATTTATGCACCAATAAATGTGTAAAATGACATCACAAGAGAGCAGCATCAAACCTGCCAAAAATAAAGAAGGAAAAGAAACTTCACTCAGGTGTTTCTGCTCCATCCCTGCCGGAGCTGGAGTGAATGCTGATTACGTTTATCCCCACTGCGACAGAAGCCAGATGTTAGCGGGTCATGGTGGCACGTCTCTTTACACGAACATTGATCTGGCTCTGCGACTACGTCCACTGCTGGGGTAACAGCCATCCCCCCCCCTTCTATGTCAGCACCTTTTGTGCAGCGAGGGGGAGTAAGGGCACATTGGGCAGGCTGTGTAACCCCACCCACCCCCTCCGCTTGTTTAAATTGAGTTCTTCCTTTGCCCTGTCGGCAGCTGTTTGCTCCTGTCTGTATAATAATAATATTCCGTTCAGACGTGCTCCACAGTGATGTGATATAATTAAAACAGGTTGCATCATGACTCACTTCGTGTGTGCGCTGAGCAAACTTCCTCTTCTACTTCCCCCATCAGTTTATGATCAACTCAACCTTGACTAACTATTAACACTGCTCTCAGGTCAAACCTCTCTGCCGCACTTGTTCCTATGACAACAGCTTGTTACGAATCAGCTAAATGTTCCTCCTCTTGCAGAATAGATTGCACTTATTGATGACCTCAAGTTGATAGCAACATATTGCCAAGTGTTTGCAAAGTTTCCGCAACATTGATCATTAAAATCCTGCGTGGTGGAGGCTGCTGCTCTGGCTCAGCGCATGCAGAGAGCAGAGAGTTGTTGTTTGTTAGCCGGCAGCTCATCCCCCTGATGATGGCTGTAAACTCAGGCTCTTGGTCAAACAACCATCCCTCAACACAACAACATGGCTGCTCCAACCAATCATCTGCCACAGACCAATCAATACCCATCAGTGGAGATAATATATGGTATTGAGCAGTGTATAAATCTGTGTTGCTGTCGGTCCACTGTAGTTTTTATTTTGTCGAACTGAAAGGGGCTACAGCCTCACACACAGTGCAACGTTATTACAGCGGTAACGTCCACAGTAACAACACAAAGTCACATCATAAGTGTGACTGTGTTGAACCAGTGCCATCTTTGCTCATTGTTTTATTCTAGTGCACTCAACGATTCTCTTGGCCTGTGTTAAAGCTCCGCAGCTACTTTGGAATCAATACTTGTCATTAGTGAGTCCTCCTCAAAGAGTTCTACAATATACTGTTGCTTTTTATTATTCCTGTGTTGAGCGCCTGAGAGCTTTGTAAAAACTACTTGGCTATGGTCCAGAGAGACGCTGTGTGTCCATTAAGACCAAATAGAAAATTACGCGTTACTGCTCACCCGTGTGGTCTGTATAAGTTGAATGTTTTTCTCTTAATTTGCATTATTTTCAATAGATTTCATGCCAGACATTTCATAGTTTTTTTAAAGCAAGCTGCAGTTTTCTAAATTAAAGCTCTGTTGATCAGCTGGATGGAGAGCAATGTATGGAGGAAACCAACCACATCAAGCAAGGATGTCACTGTCACAATCTGATATAAATATATTACACAGTTTTTCAAAATCATCTGAACTCAGTCCACAGACGAAACTACCACAACCCCACTGTTAATTGCATTATATTAGAGATATTGCACTGAGAAAGATGGCCACCTTACATCCTTGAGCAATTTAAAATACACATGCCCAGTGTGAAGTGGATGAGTTGTACAGTTTTGGGAGATATACTTTATCCAGACAGACACTTATGGAATTAGTAGGTCGACGCTCGCTCACCAGACACCGGTACGATCATCCTGCTGCCAGAGATCAGACAGAGACGGGGAAGTAATAACTTGTACAATTAAAATAGACATTGTGAAAGGAAGGAAGGGAGATTTTCTTGGGTTGAGCCGTGTCTCGGAGCGATTCGCACAACAGCCAAATGATTAAGTCAGCACAGGCGCATGGGAGATGAATAAATGAGAACAGGTATATTAAAAATTAAACTGATAAACAATATAATAATACACCAGACAATGTTGTTGTAAATAGAGGAGAGATGATAAATTACTGAGCAGCAAATGCACAGGAGGGGAGAATTAATTGAAAATGTACTTTTAAAATTAAAAATGGACACCGAGAGAGAATGTGTTGTTGCCGCTGTGTACTGGTATGAGAGGCCTCGAGCAAAAAAGGCTTAAATTTATTATAATGTGTTTTCATGGATTTTGATAAAGTACACCATTTATTAGTATACAGTCGGAAAACTTTTAAAGGAGAGGATTGGTTCAGAGGGGGTTGCAAACATATTGATGCATTTTCTTGCAAACAACAGGAAATGATTGACTTTTATGAGGTGATGAGAAAAAAGGGTGGTGGGGGGGGGGGGTAATGTACCACAGTCCCTTTAAAAAACAAACAAATATATTCAAAGGAATACTTTAACATGTTCTTGCTGCTATGATTTTGAAACCACCTATCACCAAAATGTGAAATTAAAAACAAGCTTTATTAAAGTGTATTTATTTGTTTTTTTTTTTTTTTTCTCAACACACCAATCTGGAAAAGGCAACATAGGAAGAAAATACAGAAGAGAAAATTATTTTTACAACCTTTTGCCCTCATGTCACCAACTAATTACAATAGAGGCTGCGCTACATTTCACTACAAGCACGGCCACAGACTCAAGTTAAACCTTACATTCGCTATTTCCATAAGAGTCACATTCGTTTTTTTCAAGGCGGCTGACGTGATTGAAAGCAGCATAGAAAAGTTAGACAATCACACGGGGAGATCAGGGATAAGCCTTGACAAATAAAAAAGAGCCCGAAGATGCACTCTGGCCCTGCTACAGAGTGGAGGGTGTGAGAAAAGGATAATGAACACTACCCAGTTTTTCGGGAGGGGTCTTCTTAATAACTTCTCCTCAGTGGTGGAAGCCTGGGTGTGGGAGTTGTGGCTAAATAGGCGCGAGACGTGCCCGCCGCCCCTGCTCACAGCCAGCACCGGGCCTAATGAGGCATTAATCGGAGGTGTGGGATGTTGTGCTAAAGAAAAGCACCGGGTCAGCAAAGCACAATGAAGATGACAACAAAGAGGGGAGGCAGTGGCCCAGATGAGCGTTTCTCTGAACTGTATGCTCAGCAATCACTTCAAAAGCGCGGTGACAGAATATTCCCCAGATTTCAATGGGGAAACAAATGAAAGGGCCTTTGACTGCTTTTGTTTGTAGGTTTTCCTTTTTCACAAGGGTGATTAACCCACCTTCAACACCCCAACCCCCACGCACGTGCACACACACACACACAAACTACACGTCAAGTCCCACGGGTTCTCCAAACACAGATCATGGCTGACATCATTGAAAGCATACATACACATATCATACAGCTTATAGCACACAGAGGGGGGCATCGGTTGGGATGACCAGGGTGTAACTGTGTTTTGCTTTTGACACCTTTCATGCTGTGTTTGCATGGGATCTGTTTTCAGGCAATTTGTTTGTCCTCATCCTTGTTATTGAGAATTAAAAGCAAATGTTATAGAATCTAGTATTTTATCTCCAGTAAAGATACAGAACTAACTCAACACAACAGAGGCTAAACAGCCATAACCCTGTGTTGTACACTTATTTATTTATGAACAATCGCGAGTGAGAGAAGGCACCTTAGACCCGAGGGTGCCACTCTTCGGAAATAACGTTCCTCCAAAGGTACAGAATGTCAGGCACTGGGTCAATGATCGTAAACTAGTTTTTGTGCATGTTATATTTGGTTCATGTTCATCTGCCACAGATGGCTGTTAGAGGCAGCCATCTGGACCTGACTGTTCAGTCCAGAAACCGTGTATCCCAGAGGAAACTGACTTTCCCCAGATTCAAAGAGGGGTCTCTGTGTGACCTGCCCCCACTCACACTGACCATTTACCTTAGATACAAGTATATGCATTATCATATGGGTTTTGCATATACCAGAGGCTTAAGTAACCTATTAGCATGTCAGTTACGTAATAACATATACATGAAGTTTAATATAATACACCTGTTTCTATTTGTAGCACTTTTCCAACCACCACATTTATAAAATCATGTAATTTCATCGAAATGTTTGTAATTGCAAATTGAAATTGTGCACAACAGCAGATGGACAGGAACTCACTCGTTGCTACGTCTGTGGATGTTTTATGGCAACCTGAAGAATGTACGGCATTATCTCTCCTTTCTAGCTCCGATTTCATCTCCATGCGCCGCTGTGTTTACCAGTTCGTCCATAACTTTGTCCGCCTGTTGTTGGGTACTGGGCAGGTCATGCACACTGAGATTTTAGAGCTTCACTAAACCAGCTGCCAGCTGTGGCCAAACATGATGCCAAGAGAATGAACCAAAATGGTGAAGTTGTGGATCATAAAACCAAAGCAATAAGCTGCAGGTCATTAAAATGCTTCATGGGCCTTCAGGAAACTGCAGACTTGTTATGCCTAGTAGTCACTCGATTCCTGTTATTTCTATAGTTGATGAAAACATTGAAGAATTTCCAGTTCCTTTTGCTGAATCTTTGGAAAGGTATTTTTAGTTTGGCATAGGAGTGGCATAACAAAAATCAGAGAGTGAAATATTTAATTTCCTTCAGCCTCTTTATGGTTTAATGGTTGGTTTGGGTGGTAACACATCTGCAAATATAATGCAGGCTTTTGGGCTAATTGGCGCTGTCGTCATCAGTATCGATGGGTCAGGAGCCCTGATATCAGCCGTGAATGAGACCCCCTGCCTTCGACCAAAAATCCAGAAGCGATGTGAAAACATGTTTAAAAAAAGCATCACCTATTAAGAAGCATGGACACATGCAAGATAATTACATCACAACGCTGCAGTAGGCATCTGTGTGGAGTGTTCACCTGTGCGTGTGTGTGTGTGTGTGTCAAGGAATTCCAATAATTTATCCCATCTGGTGCATCCTCTTGGGATGACTACCATCAAAAGAATTCAAAAAGATAACATTTTCCAAGAGCAAATCATTTAATGAAAGTCAAGTATAATGTAAACCATCATTATAATAGTGCAGAGTGTGGCTGTAGTGCCTTTAGAGTATAACGGCCAGTATTGATTCGAATGGCCTTCCAGACACTGCCTCATCACGCCATAAACGACATTAGGCTTTGATTGAAAATGCCTTTAAAGTTAACTGCTGGAAAAAGGTAATTTATTGGGCAGCTACTTAATTTATTCCTCTTCTAATGCACATTCATCAGAGAGATCAATAATCAAATGATTCCACTGATTACGTGAAATGAAATGTACTGAATTAGCGCACGCAGCACTCGGAGACAGCTCCTCAAATCACAGCCATAGTTTTTATGGAGCAAATTAGATGAATCTTCGAGAGGTGTCTTCCACTTACGCTTGATCTCTTGTTAAATGCAAATGAGTGCACTCGGTGGCGTCGCCCAAAGTGCAGAGTGGATCCTTTGAAAAGGGAAACAAATGGCTAAGGGAGAGACACATGGATGGAGAGGTAGATGGTACAAAGGAGCAGACTGCGCTCTTTTTGGCCGCAGAATCTGAAAATGTTCCTTTGGTTTGAAATTATTTTTTACTGTTGACCTTGTGTGTGATCAAAGCAACAGACCCTTCGATATTAAATGGAGGTGTTAAACACTTGTTTCTGATGAGGACCTGACAAAATGCTGTTGCCGTGGCGATACGGACGCAATGCAAAGCGATGCCTTACTCACGATCCCCTGTTTCTTGGAATTAGAATTGTATTTCATTTCAAAGATTCCTTGTGGTAGATTTAGAAAATTCTGTCTGCAAATTGTGAGCAGCTGAATAACACCCCCCCCCCCCCGACACTCTCCTCCCTGTGAACGTTGTGGTCCAAATGTAATGATGATGATTATGAATTTCCACTGACAGATTCCTCTTAATCAGACATGTGGAACTTTTTTCTGCAGGACCATTTCATTCTTCTCAGAGTCTGTTGCAGAAAAAAAACTAAATTATTGAGCACATATTTATATTTTCTATTTACTTTTTTCCCTGTGTTCTCATATCTTTTAAATATTGCTTTCGGTTGCTCTTTAATATTGCTTTTTAATAAGGTTTGTCTTGCTGTATTTTCTTTGCCAACCCACAACATATGCAACTCTCGTTACACACCTCCACTCAAAAGATGATGGCGGTTTTTCAGATAGAGCGCTGTTATGAGTTTTCCCTCGGGCAAGAACGATATTATTACAAAGTCATGTGCGGTAAAACAAACACAGGTGTTGCTAAGACACGCGTCCATGTGACACAACTTAGCAGTCTGAACAGATCTCAGAGGAAACGGCAGACGGATGTGTGTCCATCCAGTCTACTAAGACGCACTTTTTGTTTCAACAAGTAAACTAACTTGATTGAAAACATCAAGGACAAGCACTGATCAGCTCACTGATATTTAGAACATGAGTCCACCTCCATGCACAAATGGGGCAGATACACACAAAATAATGGTAAATCGTCTAAACGTATCTAAAGAAAGCACAACAACAGCTTTCGTTGCACTAACAACTGTCTACAGGTCGACCATTAAACCTGGAGCAGTTTTAAACCATATGAAGTCTTTCATTTGACAGAAGAGCAATCACACCAACATCAGACCAGCGCTGCATCATGCACCACCAACTCCAGAGAATGCTGTTTGGTTCGAGCTCAATACTGTATCGGTGTATTGGATTCAAGGTTTCTGCAGTGCAACCCATTAGGAGGTTGAAAGATAAATATGTACTGAAAAATGCATTTGCACATTGCTACAACACCATTAGCCTGTAAATCCATGACAAATGTTTTATTTAGTGAATGGTGAATAGTAATAAAATGAAGAGCCACTGTGAGCTCAATTTAATTTCTCTTGTCTAAATGTAGATCACTAGAGTTTGTTCATGTAGATGTACATACAGGCCAGAGTTTGATGGAAATAAATTACCTGAAGTGTTGTTAAAAACCATGAAATGAATGCACATCGGCTGCACGCTATAGTATAACACAATAAGCTATGTACACTAAGCTAGTGGATTGAGATGATCAACCCTGTCAATAAAACAACAATAGAGACAAATGAGTCTTCAAATGAACAGCATCATGTCTTCTGTTTATCCATTCAGCCTCAGTCGCTGCTGCTGCTGCACAGCCTCACAACTTGAAACGACTGGAGTGAATGTTCTGTGCATGGCAGTGAGAAGCTGGCAACGCTGGGTGACCGAGCTATAAATACTCAAGAGAACAAAAGAGCAATTGACTGCTGCAGTGTCGGTGTTGCACCATCTGCTAAAGCAACTCATTCTGCCTTCTGGATTCCTTATATATATATATATTCTTTCATTTGTGTGTCTATATAAATTGCATGCTCTGTTCCCAAATGTGATTGATATACCAAAAAAACTGTGTCTATAACTGGTGGAAATTCATTTTGTGTGTGTGTGGGGGCGGGGGGACGTTTGGCTTTCACCATCAACATAAGTCAAAGTCAAAAGCCTTTTTATAACCAGCCGTCTGGACACAGGACAACACAAGAGGAACACAAGTAAGCTGATCTCCACCCTGTTCAGTACGTCCTGTTGTGTTAGCCAGCAGCAGCAGTTCTTCATCCTGGCAGGGACTCACTATTGCAATGCTAATCAGAATCCCTTTAATCACCAAGTGCACAACACACAACAGTGCGTCCAGGTGACGTATTGAACACTGGATTAACAGAGTACAGTATTGTGGGACGAGGGTCGATGTTGGACACGCGGCACCATGAGCAAAGGTGACATTAATAAACTGGCTATGTACTCTTCAGTAATGCATTAGTATCTTTGGTTAGATCTGTGAAGCAATGTGAAAACCTTTTACCAGCAAACAGCTATAAAACACTGTGAAGTGTTTGCTAATAACATTTGCTGCTTTCACTTATTTCAGTTATGCACATTTTCTCAAAATTAGCACAACCGGGATGTTTTGGATTGGACATGATAATATACTGTATCGCCTCCTCTACTGTCTTACACAGAAATGTCCAGTGCACTTGAAGCTTGTCTGTACGCGCTGCTTTAAAGTCTAGAAGCCAGGAAGATCAAATGGAAAAAAAGATCTGGCAGACCAAACACAGTCCTCTACAGGTGCCTAATTAAAAAGCGTGATCTAGGCCATTTCCAATTACATCTAAGTCATCTCCAGCAAAGCGGATACTTCAAATTCCACTTGTAACTAGTTTTTATTCAACATTATTCTTTCTAAACCTTTTATGGGAACAGAAAAAAAATGGACCAAAAATACTTTACTGTCCCTTCACCTCTCGCTGCCAAATGCCTCTCTAGATCCATGAGCTCATCACTGACAAACTGATTGATTGATTAAAGAAGTGTGCAAGAATTTTGAGTGGGAGGCGATGGCTGAGGGGTTAGAGCGGTGCTCCACCACCGTCGGCAGCTGAACCCTGAATGCCTCCTCACTGAGGATGAATGCACTAATTGGAAGTCACTGTGTATAAAGTTAGAAATCAACCAGAATCGCTCAAATATGAGGTGGTAAAAGTGACTGTTATGTAGGAGAATAAGATGTCTTCATCAGACCTCAACTCATATCAATCTTGTTGAAAGGAACCGAAAAACAAGCAGCCTGTGCTGAATGTCCAGGCAATAACAAACGAGAGATGTGTTGGATTAAATAGAAAAAAACAATCCATGTTATGCACAGAAGGTTTTTGTATGGTTTAGTGTTATAATAAGACACAATGAGACAGAGAACAGAGCTGCGGAAATATATTCTGCTCTCTGTTTCTGCCTTTGATGCTTTGTTGCTGCAGTAATGAACACAATTATCAGCTTTTGAACATTTGATGGTGCAAGGCATTTAATGTTTCACAGCTACTTCTTTGAATAATCATTGAATGGTGACGTGTGCTTGTAACTATTTGTTCTCTGGATTATCTTTCTTTTTTTTTGGTGTGTATGTGTTTGTGTGTGTGGGTGGGGTGGGGGTGGGGGTGGGGGTCTAATTCATTAGCTTTCAGGTTTACTCCCGGTCACTGAAATCCATTAAGCTGGTCTAAGATGGATCTGATGGTAAATATAAATGATTTTTGACGAACCAGAGACGAGCTCTACAAGAGAATGTAAATTTGTACATGCAAGACAAATATGCAAGTGTGTGTGTGTGTGTGTGTGTGTGTGTAATCCATGCAGCGAGAGAGAATCAAACTAGGAGTGGGGGTAAAAGGGAGAGAATAGTGAGCAGAAAAAGGTGAGAGAGGGAGAAGTGAGAGCAGTAATATCCATTAGATTTATTGTGCTGCAATTCCCAGTCCCTCCAGTTCTGCCTGAGGGGGACTATATTACATTTCATCACAGTTTCATTTTCTCCTGCAGATGAGAAATGGGACTTCTGTAGCAGTAATGTAGCATGTATGTGCTAAATTTCATCTCTAATAAAATCAAACACATCACAACTCCTGGCACTTTTGCTACAGGTCCATGACAAAATGAAACACCATCTGTTATCGTATCGAGAGCAGCTTATTAGAACATAAAAATCCAACACAGCCAAGGAATAAGGATGAGGATAATGAATACAGAAAGTAATGGGAAGTGATGGGAGGACTGGCCTTAAAGATATGAGATGGTTCCCTCTAAATCAGAGCCACTTTATTAATAAATGCAGCAGATATATACGTTAAAGAATCACATGTTGACACTGCACAGCAACGATTGGAGACACAGCCGGCTGTATCTCTAATATTAGAAAGTAGTAAGGTTGCACAATTGAGTATGATTATATCTTACTGTCCCTGTCTAATTTACTTAGTGATTAAATACAGTATAATGTGTGTATGTGTACACACACACACATACTATAAGGACACATTATTACTCAACGCTGAAGTTTATGAGAATTCAACAAATAGCTAAAGGAAAGTGACATGAATTGTAGGCTAAACCAAATGGCGCTTCGTGTTTTATTGTGGATAGCATGGATAAGGATTTACACTACAATGGATCCAAAATGCTGGCGATTTTCAAACAAAGCACAGCAGAGTGGATTTAGTCCCATCTTATCTATGTTCTTATTTTATTTTCTCACAGAAAGACATGACAGCTGAAATAAAAATGTAACTGTATTTTTTTGTTGTGCTACCTCGCCCTGCCAAAAGTAATAGCAGTAGTCATGGCAACAGCAGTAAAAAACTTCAGGACTGTGGGGTCAGTAGTAGTACTACAGCAGTACAGAGTGCTGGGCTTGCTGGCAGTGGCCTCTCAAAGCAGCTAATTAGCCAGTGGAGCAACAGGGTCAGTTGCTGCGGCTTCAGATTGTGTGTCAGTATCAAATAGCTGACAACAGGTGGGGGATTAGAATCATGGTTGCACAACTAATAATACCAACTGCTTAACATATCAGTTACCACATAAACAATGGTCAATCACCGCTAAAGGGAAAAGCATGTGCTATGACAACAATGCTATCACACAGACCTCAGTGTCTTTGTTTTAACTGGAGCAAATCCAGTCAAACACATTTGATCTACAGTGCGGGAGCTTTGGGATGCAGGCACGAGAACACAAAAGAGCAGCAGCAGCAGAACAAGGAAAAAAAAAACACAGTCGGGGTGAAAATGATTTTCTTTGCTCTGCTTTGTCAGTTTTAGAGTGCCATCTCCCGATAGTCATTAAATAAGTTGTGTTGTTGTTTTAATTATCGATAGTAAAGCAATCTGTTCATAATTACAAACATTTGCTTGTGGCAATTACAAACAGTGGCTGGTAGCAGTTTAATTTGCCCGCTCTAATCTTGTCTGTAATTAGAGCACACACAAGCAGAGCACCCGAGTTGTTCACCTCCAAGGCAAACAAGACAAGACTGAAATTCCCATTATAACAAACTGCTGACTGCCTGCGGCACACAGGCTTGTCTGAGTGAAACATTTCATATATATTTTCTAATCCATTTGTTTAGCTTTACAATGCAATAGCATCGATGGGGCAGGTTCTCATTTCACCCTCTGTGTAAAGAGAAAGTCAAATGAAAATTGGAAAAATGTGTCACAGTATTGCACTACAGATCCAACTGGGACGATGGGTTGTGTTTGTTCATGCAGAAAAATAAAGGCTCATCTTAGATCGTAACACTGAGACAATACGTGCTCCAAAGTGCACGTCCACTAGGCATGAAAAGGGTCATCATTAGCATAATGCTAAATCAAATCCTGCAGGTTGTTAGTGAACGTCTGTGACCGTGACACGAGTGAAGGCTACAATGGACCTGGGATCATGAATAGTTATGAATAGTTGTCCAAACACAAGGGTTGGACACTGGGGACATTTATTTGACATCAATGACGTGACTACCACCATTATGAATAGCGCAAATCTGTTTCTGATTTTTTGTTTTGTTTATAATTATTTGTAAAATAATAAATGAAAAAATGACTCCAGGTCTTAAGACGCTGAGCGAGAGGAATTCCCCTTGATCTCAAACATACTTGGTCTGGTACAGGCCTGAAACTCCATTTACACTGGATGTTCCATGTTGTGATGTGCCACACCTCATGTCTCGCATTCCAGAGTGGCGTCACGCGCTGCCTTATGCAGACATAAACAAGCAAAGCTGACTTAATGGAGGGGTCTTCTCAGCGACAAAATAGTTGGTTCCTTGTTTTACAGGAACTCAACAAACAAACTAACAAACCTCCTCAAGCAAAGAACAGCTAAAAAATAACCATGTGAAGAACGGCAGAACATCTCTCCAGCAATGATGCAGTTGGTTTTCTAACCCTCACCTATAGGAATGGGCAAGAGTGCGACTCCTCACCCCAATGTCCTGGCCCAACATTTCCCATGTTTACAGATACATCAAGTTTCTGTCCAAGCCAAAACAATCAGACCCTACATGAACTATTCATTTCCAAATGTTTGTCCACAGTGTCAGGTCTGGCATCCACTCTCCAGCATGGACCATTCATTACAGCTCTATATATATTCTTCTTTTGGGATTTAGGAGAAAATGAGATGATAGTGTTCTGAATGGTGAGTAAGTGCAATTACTCACAATGTCATGGTTGTTCCCCAAGAGGATATTAACTTTTGTTACGCCACATCTTTTTGTCATCGCCGCATCAACGGACTGGCAAATTTACTGAAGCCACAACTTCTCGTCAAACACTACCTCACTACAATCCCCAGCACCCGTCTCTGGATCCCAGTGAAGGCGAGGGCAGGGAGCAATGACTCTGACAAAGCTGGACATGTGTGTCCATCATGTATCTACGTGCAGTCTCCTCTCAAACGCCAAGAACATGTCAGGAAGTCGCTCTCTGAGGTCGGTCCTGTCAAGCCAGACTGGGAACCTGGAAAGAATGCTCAGAAAAAACACCAGTAGAGGGGAACCGGGGATCAGGTTCAAAGCTCTCTTGTACATTTTGAATGCACATTAATTCACTTGATGCCACCCTGTAAATTCGAAGGGGGGATTTTTGGTTGGTTATCTTCAGTTTGCGCCCACAAACATTTTCTCTCTGCCTCCACTCTTTCTGTCTCTTGCTGGATTAACAATAACTCCAGGGGAACATCGTTCACTGTCGCTGCAGCCCCCATTCCAGGCTGTCTGAGGCACTTTTTTTCCTCTCAGATGATAGCTATTAATTCCCCTCAGAGGCTGCTTGATGGAAGGCTAACAACATTTTATATTGTTGATACACTTCTGACTCGAGCTCCATGCTCTCAATTACAGATGAAAGATAGCTGGTAACCTGGTTACAAATAGGCTTCGCTGTTTAGATGATGTCAGGCACCTTTATCAAGCCGGGATGAAAATAGAAAGGGGGCTGTCTACGCCAACACCCCCTCAGCATCTTTCAGCGCTGATGTTATCCCACTGTGAAGAGATGGTTAACGGCGCATCCAGTTTGGCTTGGTGCCATTCCAAACTGGTCAGAGTCATTATTATTACGGAGGGATGAGGCGTGGGCCAGGGAATAACATTTTGCTACATTTAAAACAGCAGATCCATGAATTTTATTTTATCGCCGTCTTCATTGTGAGATGAGACATTTCCTGCCATCTCTCAGGAAGTAATGTGCAGGTCTTGATGTAAAAATAAGGCATATTTATGGTGCTGAGATCTACGAGTTTGACAATTCTCTGCAGATTATCTTTTGCCTTTTTTTTTTACTGTTATTACTTTATTATACTTATGCTAACTTTATCATAGTGACACTGGCTATCCTCTGAAGCCCTGTTAGATTACAACCAGCCTTTAAAGGTGTGCTAGTTGTGGAAACTGTTGGCTTCCTTGAAAACACAGTGAGGTCTCCTTGAGTTTATATGAGTTGAGATTTATGTGATATAACTGTGGCATCAACTTTTCCCGACACTGTCATATAGGATTTAGTTTGCACTGAAATATCTAAAAACAACAGTTTTTGTCAGAAGTGCATCATGATAGATGAGTAATGTATTTAATAATTGTTAAAGCTTTGTTTACTGGGGGAGAAGTTTTAGATTCAAGACTCTTTGTTGTCATTATACAAGATAACAAAGTTCAGACTCATGACTTGAAAAAGGCACATATCCAAATTAAAGGAGCATTTAGATAATACACATAACACTAACAAAAATACAAATACAAACATACATCATGTCTGTGGATGAAATATAATGATTAGGATGCTTAACAAAGGCTAATGTGTGTTTCCAAGACACATTATCAGAGAATATTGCATATGTGTTTAAAACTATCCATGTATTTTCTTCATGACTCGAGGGTGGTGGGGGCAGGAGCCAATCCCACTTGACGTACATTAATAGGCAGGGTAGACATTGGACAGTGAACCAGTGTAGAACAAAAAGATTGCATCATACAGGATAATAAAAGCAATGACTATATAAGATGTGGAGCCAAAGTGGTTGTGTGGACAGAAAATGTTTACATGTACACAGTAGTATTGTAGCAGTCATAGAGTATTTGCATATTTCACATAAAGCTACAGGTCTTTAGAGTACCCTATACTCAAAACTTCCACGAGCAAATACGTTTGAATATTCAATAAACGTGAGTTCACAGACAGAATTTCAATCAGATTTCTTTCCAGTGCCAACGATGATACAGTCACACAGGAGTGCATCTGTTTTGACGTGCACTACAGGATTAATGTGGCGAGCGCCTCTGAAAGAAGTGTAACAGCACATCAAAGGCTGAAAAGAGATATTTACGGAGAGCCTTCATTTCCTAACTCTCAATATTGATTTCAATTTGAAATTAATTTGAACGCTAAAGAAGAGACTGAGAACTGGAGCAGGAGAAAAAAAAGCTATCAGTTTCATTTTCAAAGCAAATATTTGATGGTCCCTGCGAACAAAGGGATTTCATTATTTATATAAGCCATTTCTGAAGCTCGGGTTTTTTATGCATTTCTTTGTTAAGCAACATAAAATAAAGAATTCCTCACTCTGGGCTTTTTTTTTTTATTAGTGGTAGCGGCTCGTCTTTAGATTAGAGTGAGAGAAAAGAAGGGAGTGAAAAATAAATGGAGGGTTTTTTTTTATGAGAGGCTCTATGAATGTTTCTGCACCCTGGGTCTGTGGCCTGAATACAAACTGTTACATAATGAATGAGAGCTTTACTCCGGGAATAAAGATTAGCAGCTGACCCCTTTTACATCATCATCTTATTTTAGGAAACCAGAACCTCTTGGCACGACAAATTTCTCAGCAGTATTTCTCCTTCATGGCCTCTGCTTTCAGAATACCCTGCCTGGTGAGAACGGAAAAAAAGGATCTGCTTGTTTATCAAATAAAATAGTACATGCATATACACAATTATGACCATTTTTATTATGTTGCTTGTAATTCTGTTTTGCACACGAGAGATGAGATGATGGGCAGAGGGAGATTTAAACGTCTCTCCGGCTTACTGCTGAGGGTCAACAAACAAACACAAGCTCCTGGTTAGTGAACTTAATGAATAAATCATAGAGCAGGACCCCCCCCGCAAGGCCCCCCCCCCCCCCCCACACACACACACACACACCCTCCCTCTACCCCTGGACCCTCGCACATCTGCTTCCATTACATAGCCTGGCCCATATTCACAACGCCATTCATTATCCTGTGTCACGGTGCGCTCTGGGTCTCTGCCAGCAGATATTAAACTCTTCAGAAAAGATAAACATCATATTACTTCATTACCCTTTTAAAACACATGCAAATTAGAGCTATTATGTCCCCTCCCCTCCCCACTCTACCCCACCCTCACGCCAGCGTGTACTTTTCTCTTTATTTTCCCCCCTGATGAAGTTTGTGTGGCCCTCCACTCAGTCATTCCCCCTTTGTAGCAAGCTGACCGTGATTGGGTCAAAACCACGCGGCTCTGCCCTGCTCGTTTTTTCCCCCACCTCCAAATTAAACATTAATGCCGCTTGACAGCAATAAATAACATTTATCACAATGGGGATCAAATAATGATTTGGCCACGCTCGGGCCTCTCATCAGAGCCCATCAACTACGTGACGGCGCTGGCGTGATTACGCCGGCAGCTGTCTGTGACGACTGTATCTAAATCACTCAGAGCGCGGCCACTTCTCTTTGATGTCCCGGACGTGTGGCGTTACTGCCGAGTTGTCTTTCCATTCATCTTTCAAACTAATCACCGTCCCAATCACAGATATCATCCCCGATGCCACGGAAACCACCCGGCGGTTAGTTCCCGGTGCTTTACTGAACCGGAGGATTTACTGAACGCAAAACAAACACAGCCGGGTACGGTTAAGTGTATCAAACGTTCCTCCCTTTAGTGAAACAGTGTGTGGTCGTTAGTAGCCATGTTTGATTAAATCCTGCTATGTATTCTCAGGACCTATTTCCCTCCCTCTGGTGAAAACTGCAAAACATTTTGGTTTTATGATGAAAGTTTTTTTTTTAATTTACCATTCATGAAGTGAAGCAGACATTTTCCTTTGCAAGTTAAATGGCGCTTGTGCTTAGGGTTGCATTTTAAAGAGAGAAATCGTTGGCCGGCTGGACAGAAAATAACCACAAACGGCATTAAAACCCGTCTTCAGATCTCGGCCCCCACAGTGTGCGTGTGCATATTTATCTATACATGGGCAGGCATTGAAGCATAGTCCTATAAGCACATAATGTGGTCGACCCAGTATAGTTGGGCTTGTAACGTGCACAGTAACAGCTTGTGAAGGCAGAGTGAAGTCAAACAGAGGATCACGATGACAGTATTCCTCAGCTCTGCTTTTGATCTTTCTGTCTCATATGACAGAAGAAGAAGAAGAAGAAAAAAAAAAACACTGTTCTCAGAGAAAGTCTCTTGTTTTGATCTCAAAAGGCAGAATAAAAGTCCTGGCTGTGTGCCTTTAAGATAAGATAGCCATCAGGCCTTGAGAAGATGAAAAATATCAAAGATAATTAGAGCGAGGGGAGAAAAAAAAAAGATAATTAAATTGTATGCTGGGAATGTTAACGTCACAGGCTTCTTTTAATAAGCACATTCATTAATAACCACAGTGTTGTATCAGTATTCCATTTGTGTTTGATTAATAATGAGCAGGACCCATTTAATGAGAATAAAACTTTCATCATAAACACACATAAATCAACTAATGATATTTCTTTGCCAAATAGTACAATTGGATCTCATTAAACTCTCTCTATACACTGCTATCCTGCATGTTAATTGAAATGCCTTAGAACCTTTCAAAATGTGTTCAAGTTAATCATTTGGTTTGATTCACAATTAGTCTAATCTCCGTCAGTGGGAAATGGAAAGTCCGTCCAAAGAGTGTATCATTTCCGCCCGACGACTGGGTCTGAGTCACCTTTTGTGCCTGTGATTGGCTGTTAAGTTCCATTGCAGAGGGGATATCAGGAGGCCACACAAAGCACCAGCTCATTAATCTTCCATGAAACTGCGAGGAAATTGAGTTCAGAATCAGGACTGAGAAATCCCCTAAAAATGGCAGAAGGCTCACTTCGCTCCCTAAAAGCGGCTGAAGCAGCTCAGCAGACGCTCCGCAAAGAGGAACTCACACACGGCTTACTCACTGCTTCTTTTTCAGACGCTGATATTTGTGGTAGCTCAAAGTCAATGATGACACAGTCGTGTCACCACCACAGACTGTACATAAAGATGGATGACGTGCCCCCACTCTCCAGGAATGAAGACAGAATATCTGGAATGTGAATGCTGCTGTCTTGCACATTGTGAGCCAGAGGTCATGTGCTCAGGATCGAGATCGTTTGATTGGTTGAGTTGAGTCAACTCTCAGTCATGACATTTCACCCAGTTATTAAAGCACTCAGCAGATCGCATGTACTGAGGCATAACAGGAGCATGACTATATCAAATGACAATCGGGATCTCCATGGTAACGGATCAGGGTCTTGTCTGGTCTATACCATATTGCTCCATCAGGTTTCATTGTTATCCATCCAGTTGACTTTATTCCCATATCTCAATGACTAACATGGAGGAGGCAGGATTTAAGCTCGGGGAGCGATCATGTCGTCTATGTTTACACACAACCGTAAACACGAACAATCCCAATGCAAAACAACTGTGAGGTCATTATGCACGTGCACCTCATTTGAAAGGCATGAGCCTGTAGTAACTATGACGTGTTTGCACAGTATGTGTCCAGGTCATTCATTGATAATATACCTTTTTACTGGTTTGGTCTTTTATAACTAAGCCATTAGATTAACAATAACAGAGGAGTTGTCACAGTGTCTTCACACTGTTTTGGTTTTAAACACGTTAAAATAAACACTCATTAGCGTTGCTGTGAGTATATATACACACACTAACGCTGGACTGAAAATGCTAACAATGGCTCCTAACACAAATGTTTGACAGTTTGCAAAACAGAAAATATAACAAAGAGACACTGTGCATGAAAAGGTTGTTAAAAAAATATCTCCTGAAAGGTCAGACTTCAGCCGGCACATGGATACAAAAACAACATTCATAATAAAGCAGGTTTGTGTGGCGCTGCATGTAATGAATTTAATTATAAATAGCACTTTTAAAGGGTTATTCAAAGCCCACTCAGCAAGAGTAAACATCCCACTATGATAGGCAGCTGTTTACGCTCGTATCTCTCACTGCACTTCACTGGACTCTTCAAAGCAGCACTTAAATGAAGAATGATACAGAGATGCCTGGGGCAAGCAGAGAGCATCTTTGACTGCATACAAACGAGCCTGCACCAGCACACTGTATCTGATGATTGGTGCCTGCTTCAGAATAAGCTTCCTTAAAGACATGGCAGGGGCCTCACCCTAATCTACGGCTCACAATGGAGTGTTCATGGCAAGTCAACAGTCTGATGTTTTATGCATTTAGAATAGATGGAGTGAGTCAAACACTTATAAGTTGTCATTGGTCTTGTGTGGAATTTAATCAGTTTTCCACTGACTCACTTATACCATGGAAATGAGCAAACAGCTAGCGGTGTGAAACGCTAAATGCACATGCCCAGCCAAACCGTCGGTTCCACACACACACACACACACACACACACAGACGTTGTACATGCACACGGCACTAGCAGCTTTGTGTGGCTGCACATCCGTCAGAATATAATTGATATTTATAAATTGAATTTACCGCACTTTTTTAAAACATGCATGGTTGAAAATGTCCTAACTTCAATATAAACAAACAGAAAAAACAAAAATTAAAAATGAATAATAATATACATAATGACAGCAACACATCACTCACTCACTATAACCGAAAATCCCAAAGGTATGCCTGTTTGTTAGCACTTGCATTTTCTCTAATCACTCAAAAAACTCGCTTTAATGGATATGGATCAGTATGTGAAAGAGTCAGTCAGTGATGAACCCATGATTCTTAGAGTTATGGCTTCCCTCAACTCTGTTTAGGTCAATTGCTGTTTTTGTTTACGTGCTGACCAAAAGCCTCTGCAGCAGCCAAACAAATCTGAGGAAAGAATAAATCCAGCTTCCGTCCCAAATGTACAGGTGATTTTTGAACAACACTACTCTGTTTCCTTTTGGCTCTTTAATCACAGTGGGGCAAAGTTGAGTAGAAAACCATTTCTGTAAAAAGTAGACCACTTGAGACAGTGAACTTTGGGATCCCTGGTGGCTGCAGGTTGTGTCATGCCACAGGCTGTCTACCCGTTCATGACTATATACCCACTTACACACAAACACACATTTATACACTTGCACACGTGTTTACTCAACAGCCCTGCACTCCTCTCGCTGATATAAACATAGAAGCTTATGAAAAGTATAGTGGTGACCTCAATCACTGGCTTGCATCAGAGCCACTTGTCAGCCAAGCGTTTTCAATTCCAGGCTAATCTGTTTACATATCGTATGTTATTTGGATTATATTGCAGACTTATCCCCGAGGAAAACCACTGTAAACATAGACCCCAAGCAGCTGTTTACTGTTACCTTACGGTTATATAAGCCTTTTTCCTGCTTACTTTCCATGCTGAGAAATTAGAGAGCCGTTATTAGGCTCCAGTGACACAGAGATTGAATTTCCTCTCTTTGCCTGATTGTTTGAGAGCATGGTCCACACATGCCAGCCTTCACAGGCTTCCTTTGCTGTTTGGACCGTCTCCTCATGCGGAAATAATATCGTCCTTTTCCACGTCCGCATCGTTTGGGACACAGCGGGGATTTGTTTCATTTATCTAACGATGAATATGGCTGGCGGAGTGCCCACATGTTGCTAAATGGAACGCGAACAAGCAAGGTTCCCTTATAAATGGAGATGGAGCTTGTGAGGGAAGAGTGAGAGAATTGGACGGCGAAATAGAAACCAATCAATGTCACTCTGTGTCGTGCGCAACTCTGCCCTCAATAGCTCCTCCACTCCAGGAGCATTTGGGAAGAAAGCGCATGAATCAGGTTTAACTCTGGTGAAGCACAGTCACATCCATCAACGGCGGACAGAAGCGCTCTGTCCGCCACCGAACGCTCGCAGCTGAAACCGAACACGCCTTGGCCCCAGGACAAAATGAACACCACAGCCACTCATGTAAATGGTGCAACATCTGCACTCATTTGTGAGTCCAGGTGCTTTCAGAGCATTATTCTCTGCAGATGGGCAATGATCACTGATCCCACCGTGTACAGCAGCGAGTGTGGGAAAGCACTGGCCTCTGCAAAACTGCACCTGTGGTTGGACTGAGTAAAAGCTGCGCACCTTGTGTGACATCCAGAAAGAGACGATGGTTTGAATAAATAAAACTAGATCAGGGTCATTTCTAAATTTGAAATGTTTGGAAGGTTCTGTTCTCTTGTCCTTTGTTAAAACTGAACATACTTCAGAATCATAGTATTGTTTGCGTGCTGAGGGATGTCTACATTTGAGTTCAATGTTTATTTATCTGCAATAAAGAGTTTATTGTTAATGTTTTCGTCTAAAAATCTAATCTTCATCTTCAGTTACCTACTTTTCAAAATAAAAGCTCAGTAATCCAGCTGATTATGAAGCATTGCCGCAACAAAGCCAACATTGTAGGGCACTTGTCAAAGGGGAAGTGATTGCATCAAATCTGTATCTGTCACATGTTAACTGCCCAGCTCACACCAATCTACACCTTCCTTTGGGCCATTAAGAACACACATGTCAGTGGTGAACCATATAAGATCAATGGTTCTGGGGGTATGACAGTGACTTGTTCACAGATGCAGATAGACAGAAGCTACGGATGTTTTTGGAATTAATAGAAAATACACCTGTCTCATCCCATTCTGCCAAATTATTTTAAGCTTCACTGTCAGATATGAGGGAGAGATCAAACCCTGAGAAGCTCTGCGCAGAGACAGCTGGACGTTGTGTTGGCATGTTTTCGCATCTGTCATGCTTCTCTTTTTTTAGCCTCCCTTGATATAAATCAAGCAGAGGCTGGCTGTTTTAGCAAACATGTACTTTGGCTGACATCATGGTGTATTTCTGTCCACACAATGTAAACAGCGGTTGCTGGCGTGAGGAGCTGCCAGTGTGAGAAGGCCTATAGTGCAACTTAAAGCGGAGACTCTATAGTTTTTGGGATGAAATGCGAGATGGGAAAAGATGTAGTTTTAAGATAAGTAACAGCTTCAGTGAAAACAGCATCTGAAGACGACAGTTGATGTTTGAGAGATCGTCTTTTGGCTCTCATGGTTTCTCAAACCACCCAATAACTATCCACTGAATTCAGAACTTTTTCACTCGCTCTTTGATTTAGAGAGATAAAGCAGCTCTGAATCACCTCGTTCAGCTCTCACATTAGAACCGTTGTATTTCTCCCTATAACTTAATGTTTATCCCCCAGCACTCTGGGGCAATATGTTTTCTCCCACCAAGTAAATAAAGAAGAGATTATGTGATCAATCTTTTGTGGGTTTAAAATCATAATATTGAACACAACTGTCAGCATGCCATTAGCATGATTCATTTCTGCTGTTTTACATTTGCTGTTTTCCTACAAGAACAAGCATTGATTCCCAGTGTGTTTGCATTCATTTATTATTTGCCTTTGAGTGTGTGTGTGTGTGTGTGTGTGTGTGTTCCCCAGTGTATTGTATATGTATGCGTCTGACACAATTTCCTTCCTATTTTCTTCCACAATTTGAATCAGAGAAAATGTATTAATTTTGCAGCGGGTGAGAGAAGCCTACACAGAGCCAGTAAATAAATCTCTCCTATTATTACCCACAATGCCCTGTCAGGTCCATACATCATCTCAGCACATCATAATTAATTGCACACTAAACTATTCTGTTCAATTAACCAGGGAATGGTCTGAGAGAGAGAGAGAGAGAGAGAGAGAGAGGTTCAACCTCTTGATATAATGATAGTACAATTTTTTAGCATGCAGGCTTTTTTCTTAGTTTTATGTATTTCTCCTTTGATCTTCTTCACTTAAAAAACTTTGGGTCTATCCAAACTACGGTTCCTCCCTCACCCCAAAATAAATGTGGCATATTGGTTTTGTTGTGTTTAATCAGAAGTTGAGTGACAATGTGGAAATACTCTTGGATTATTTTCAAGAATAATATGGAAGAGTGAAGAATAGCATTGCCTTCATCGGTTTAATATCGGAATACTGGTCTCTGTGAAAAAACTGACTTCATATTTTCATATTTTCTGGAGGTTGTTGTATTGTATGTGGACAGGAGACTTGTTCACAACTCCACTTGCCCTTCAGTGCTGTTCTAATGGGAAATGTGCTTATGCAAGACGATCTCACCCCGGAGGCTCAACATTTTCCACAGAAGCTCCGTCAGGTCAACAGCGATAAAAAGTGGAATAACATTATGAAGATGGTAAAAGCGAAGTGAATTTGTTGCTAACACATTTCCCATGTTGCCTTGGGAGCATCTCAAGCCAAACATACTTAAATGTAAGTTTTTATAAATCTGAGAAACACTGTCAGACTGGGTTGCATCAACTGCCCTCCTGCAGCGAAACACTCAAACGGCGGTAGACTTCGCCGTAGCGAAGCAGGGGAATGTGCTGTGTTTTTCAGGTAATGTGGACCTGGCTGTCTCCGTCTGTGAGGAGACAATACCTTAACCACAACAAGAACAAAGCGAGGATAAGTAACTGCGTTTCCTGTCTCCTCCTCAGACTCTGACATATTCTTGGCTCTGAGCAGGAGGGCTAAATGTACTGTTAAACCCCTCCTTCAGTGATGCAAATCTGATGCAGGGATATAGGTCAGCGCTCTCCTCCTGACTCACCAGCCTGAAATAATCAAGGCAACGTGAAGCGAGTGAGTCTTAGTTTAGATTTGCTCAGCAACACAGAGATGTTATGAACAAGCTGCAAATGTAAGAGGAAGGATTACAGTTATGGTAAAGTGAGTAGGGGCTTTAGCATTATACGCAGAACTGGGTCAGTGACAGATGCTGAGATGCGGCTATAGAAAACCAACATCGCCAACGTTACTTCCAAGGCATTTATATATCTGACATAAAACACCAGCACATCCACCACGTAGCAGCTAGTGTTCAGAGCAACTGTTATTGGATTTATAGATGTTTACGCTGCAGCAGCCTCAATGCTATCCAACGTTGTTTAACGTCGGTCCAACACGTTGGCTCGATCTCTTTCCCTGTGCAGTATGTTTCTTGTAACCTTAGGAGTAAATATTTACTGTTTGGAAATATGGGAAAGCATGTGGAGCTAAGCTGGCTAATGTGGTCGTGTTTACACAAACCAGCAGGAATAATGCAGCATTCTAATGTTTCATGAAACAGCTGGCGAGGATGCTAACCTTTCTATCTGGGACATCCAACTTCCAAGTCCCTGAGCATTACACTCTGCTGGCCAGTGTTTTTATCTTCCTGACTGAAATCATGACCGATGGTTTTAAAGTGTTATGGAATATCGGGTTGAAGGAAGCATGGACTGCACTAAAAGCACACACTATTTATATAAAGACGGATGACAGGACTGCTCCCTAAAAGTGGAGCCAAAGCATCTCCAATCACCCGGTCCACGCCACCTCCATGTTGGTCGATGGGACATGTATCAAACTGTGAAGCTGAAGTCCGTGCTAAATCAGGGATGCTGGAAGTCAGTCACTGTGGGGGTTGCTGAGAGGACAACAATACACTGATTTTGTGTTTAATGCTACGAAGCTAGCAAATATTTCATGTTGATGTATAATGAACAGCAACATATGATAATGATATAAGAGAATAGGAGCACAGAACCATCCAGAGGATGTGTTTGTACTTAGCAGTGCTAATGTGATGAGTGGCAGCCATCTGTAGTGGGAGGAATCAACGATGTGCGTCTGTGGCCATAAGAGGATGAAAAGCATGACAGGCTTAGCAACAGTAACCAAGGGGGTGGGGTTAAGTAAATGCTTGCTTGTGAATTATAACTAACTTATATATCTATGCACTGGAAGTCTATTTAATGAGTATTAGTGTGATGAATACTCCAGGTACAATAATAAATGCTTTGTTTAATTTAGTAAACGCAGGGTCAACATCGTATGACTTAATATTTGCAAAGACGTGTTACTTTAGTGCCCCATCACAAACCCTGTCTACAGCCAGATCTTAGCTGCAGCTCTGGTAATGTAGTCTGTAATAAAGAATGCACTGCAGTGTATTTTTCCACTGTCACCCTACCTTTTCACTTAGCAGGATAAATACTTGCTCCGTGTTGAAGCCATTTCTGGAAAAGGATGAAAGTCCCAAAGGAAATTTCATATCTGATGTACCATTTGTCACTGCTGCATGCAAGTCAGAATTTATGGTTCCTATTACCGGATCAGTAAATCCAATGTTCTGTTGCCGAAAGCTCTTTTGTTGCTTGATTTAGTTTATCTGAAAAATACATCTCACAGGTATGAATATGTTGGTAGAGGCAATTTATATCACCAGAAGAAAATCAGAAATAAAAACTACTTGCATGGATTTATATATTCTGGGGCAGGAAAATTACTGAGTGTGACCACTGGAGATGGTTAAATTATGTGTTGTATATATAATAACTCCTGCAGATGATTTTATTTCACTGCTTAGATTAAGTTGCTGAAACCCCATTAATGCAGGGAAAATAAACACTATCGCTTCAGTTCAAAGCCCTTATGATGAATGTGTGTAGATACAGGTCATGTATAGGTTTTCATTTGGAATGCATGCAGATATTTGTGTATAGTACAGCAAGTGTTTAGTAGGTCACCTTAAAGATAAATATGTTTTATGCAGAAGTCCTCCAAGAACCAAATACAAATCTGCAACAAAACTCCAGCTATAACACATTGCTGTCACAGTGCAAACATTTTTTTTTGTCTCCCGTCAAATTGTACGTCTATACATAATGTTCACAATCAACACACTGTTACTCTAGAAGTCTTGTGTCTCTCACAACTTGTGTTTGCCCTTGAGCTGTAAAGTATTGTACACATCCCACTATTATCCAGCAATGCACTCGCAGGGCTTTAAATAACTGAAATGAAATTCAAGAGTTTCTGTGTGTGTGTGTGTGTGTGTGCGCGCGTTTGTACAAAAGATCAAATGAAACCCTCTGAGCTCAGAGGGCAGCAGGGGTAAGGGTTATGCAAATGTATAGCAGAATATTGGAATTCCCCTTCAATAGTGTTCCAGATAATATTCAGTGTCAAGAAGTGTTCACCCCCAAGCAGCTTGGAAATGAAATAATTAAATAGAATCACTTATATGATACATGTGGACTTGAAAGGCCACTAGGGGTTAGTGTATATGTCAAGGATGGTGTCCGACGTGTCATTGCACATCTTGATGTTCCACTCAAAATTGATTCCTGTTTAAATTCAATATGGGTTTTTTTTAGCCGCTCATTTTTTTTCCACATTAGTTCTATAAAACCTCACATCATATGTGACATGACTGACATGCACTGCTCCCTCTGATGGCTCACACACAAAGCCAGGGGTGGACACCGTCTGCCTTAAAGATAGCGATCACAGTCCTCGTCTCCTCGCATGATTGGTGAGCAGGGATGAGAAAAACACCTGTTTATTACGTGCATGAGATGATGGATCACACGTGCAGTGTATATTCTCCCCCTTATCTTGCCAACAAAAGTATGTACTGCACTTATCACCAAACAAAGACAGAGATGTGGCGGCTCGCAGGAGTCAAACGGCAATTTAACTTTGATGGTGCTACATTTCAGATTTACATTTGAATCACTCTTTGATTACATCAGATGGTTTTTGTGACAAAAAGAAAGAACGGAGAGGAGAGACAAAAAAAAACAAGGTCAAAACACATTTCAGCTGAACTTGAAAGTTCCCTCCTCTCAGCCTGCCATGCACTTCAATTTACTGTCTCATTATTCATAGAGAAAATGAAAATTGGAGCCCGAAGCATTTGTATTTGAACAAAGAGAGGGAAGCAGATTATGAATGTTCAAAATGTAATTTCTATTACATTTCCATTATTCTTCTATTAATCACAGATTCATTCTCCCCCTCTCTCTCTCTCTCTCTGCTCGTCAAGTAAAACACGCTCATACAGTATTCATGTGCATACAGGGGTGAGAAAAAGAAATCAGCAAGGCTATTTGAAATGTTTAATTTACTGAGAATACATCCAACTGCTGAAAGGAGAAACTAAAGCACATTTTATATAATTATAACTTTCTCCATTTGACACACATACACGCTGGAAGCATTTTGTTTTGCTATCAGAATGGACTTCATTTCGCTCAATTTTTTAAATCAAAGTATTTGTGAGTGGAGGGACTTGCATCTCCCTTTGTTCTGCCTGCCTTCTATAGAAAGGCTAATATTCACAGAGATGAGATTTAATGCATACTGATTACTCTGGAGACCCACTATTCAACTGTGGGAGAAAGCATCAATTAAAGAGTTTTAAGCCTCCATAAACTGCACCTTAAACAGCTGATCAACGCTGTGCAGGAATCACCTTCTGGAATTGGGACTGAGTTTTGTTTAAATGGAGCAAATTCATCTCTGGAGGGAAAGCTTGTAATCCACTTTTAGATCTCCAAGCAGTTGAATAAGTATGCTAATAATACACAATGATGTCTCTTTTTTTTTGCAAAGAGCAGCGCAGCAGTCACAGAAAACTGGCAACGCAATTACAAATCATACACAGTCACTGTAGTGGTGAGGAATTATGAAAGACAGTCTCTCCACTGAAACATGTCAGCCTGTGCATGAATGCAAAGTGTGCATGTTAAAAAGGACGCTATCAATAGAACACAAAACAGCCTCTTGGAATCTTTCTGTTTAGATTCATTTGGCGCATTTATGTATGTATTCATAAGCGCTGGGGCGTAAATACATGCAGAGTTTCATTTCTGTGAAATGAGGCTTCGACATTGGCCTCACTTTTTAAAGCCCACCACATTAGATGCACAACGGACAATAACACTTGGCACAAGTTCAGCACTGAACCCGCAAGTTTATTGATACAGATCTGTGCAAACTGCCCTCATTATTAGCCGGTCGTTATTTTGGATTGAAAGCGTTGAGTAAACCCTCTCAGGGCAAAGACCATGGCCCGCCACGGAAGAAGCAAGAGTTCCTCCGCGTACCTTGGACTCTTGTGGCGGTCCGGCAAGTGAAGAGCACAAACACGCCACATTATCCGAGCCTGCGAGCGTTACGGCGACAATAACACAGCAGGACTGTTTTGCAAGCATTCATTTTGATCCACGGCGAATGAAGTGAGGTGGAGAAGCAGAGCCGGGGTGGATGAAGCTTTTTGTGTCCAACGGGAGAAGGAGATGTTTAAGACATTGATTCACCTTGGGTTCAGAACCACACCATCTAATTATAGCCTTGGGAATCCAGTCAAGGCCGTGGTATTTCAGGACTGGATAGAGACAACACTCTTCTGTAACTATGCTCTGCTCTACATGAATCATATTCCCTGTGTGGGTTAGCAGCCATTAAAAACAGAAAGAATGCCCTTTCTCCGTCAGAAGCCACGGGCTAGTGGGCCTCTTTTGTAGCAGAAAGGTTACAATTTTCTTGACAACGTCTGAGTGATCAACACGGACTGTTGCGAAATCAGGTGAGCTAAAACGGGAGCAGCTCAAAGGCTATTGCACCAGTAATTAAACCGAGCAGATTTTAAGCCAACGGGTTTGCATATCAGGTGGAAATAAAGCGATATACGCAATCGCAGCATTAGCCATAGATAGGTCCGTGAGCTCCTACACCGGCAGTACTTGGCACCCCATGAAAGTGTTGCTTATGCATATATCATCTTCATCAAAGAGGAAGGGGGAGGAATGGGGGATGGTGTCTTTGTGATAGAGTGGGGGAGGAGGAGGAGGAGGAGGAGGGGGAGGGGGGGATTGAGGTCTGCTCTCTGAAGCACACAACCTCATTATTCAGTCTATAGAACAGCACATCCACTTCATTGTTCTTCAAATCAGCCCCAAACTCACTGGGCTCATCCAACAACCCTCAGAACAGAACAGAGCGTGCTTTATGTTTTTCAAAAGGAAGCTGCCAATGAGATCTCCAGAATGATCAGTCAAGAGCACAGATATTGGCTCCCTTTTTTTTTTTCTCATTTTTTTTAAATCCTCTTCAATGTCAAGTGCGTTGATATGATTTCTACTCTGAACATTATTCGTCATTAGCAGCTGAGAGCGATACAAACATGGGGAAAAGGAGATGTCTTTACTGCCGTCTGATTTCCCCTGGGAGGGCTGAGCTGTAAGGTTGCACAGAGATGACGTGTGATATGTTCAGGAGTTATAGTATCTGGAAGGCCCGGGCCACGTGGTTCAACCCTGATTTCAACCACACAGGGAACATTTGGAGTGGGTCTGTTGCGTTGCAGCATGCCTGTTTGGCAGCCGCTCGCAGCATGGAGTGTGCAGGACAAATAATGGCAAGACAAAACCGCCTGCTCACGTTGGCCCTCCCACCAGAGTCTCATGTAAATATGCTCTAACCATTCTTCTGCAGCTACATCCATCATGGCAGATATGACAGGGCGCCTTTGTTCAGCACAAAGAGTGTAAACACAGCTGGGGCTTGCCGGAGGAACCGCCCCCTCCCCGGTCGTGCCACTACACCTGTCGGACACACTGCATCAAAACCTCATTTAGAGCTCTGATGATCCTAATGACACCAATGTCTTTTTCCCCACTGTCATTGTCTGTTAAATCTGTGATCCCCTAATTAAACACACACAGTCAACACATGGTCCGGCCTGAACAGGATCTGCCTTCTCAAAGCAAATAAGGGGAATCCTTCCCTGTGCCACTCATCATTCTGTTTATTTAGTCATTATGTGTTTTGCAAAGAGTCCCCCCAAGTGTTATTAAGCTCAATTTACATCAAAGATTAATAACATTAGCCCTGTTTATTTCATGTTGAAATGAACCCTGAGGTAGATATTGATCTATAACATCAGTTTAAGGCATTTAGACAGAATTATAATGATGGGGATATGGAGTTGGAGCATGTCCATGTAAACTAGTCCTGTAATTCAAATTATTTTTTACACATACACTGTGCAATCATGTATTTATAATTAACATTGTGACACTGAAATCAAATGATAGAATGACATGGACCAATGAAGCAACTGTCGATGAAAGAACCGATCATAAGCATTAGTTGAAGTGATATTTACCTGCTATGAATTAAATTGAATTCCTGTGATCAAGTGTTGCAACCGTTGTGTTCTGCGTCTGGATCAAAGGTTGACTTTGTGGTAAATGAGGCACATCCAACATTTGAATTAGAATAAGCATTGGAAAAACAGTCTCAATTACAGTAACTTGGTAACAATGAAAATAGCATTCAAGAGAGCGTCAACCTCTGCCAACAGTAACCATGTGAAACCACATTTAAATCCACTAGATCAGGATATATTTATTAGGATCAAACTCATAAATATCAGCTCATTTGCCTACTTTTATAAATCCAGATCCCCTTGGTATCGTGCCACACCAAATGTAAATGTTCTCACCATTCTGACAAATAAAGAAACCAGAATTCAGAAAAGGGCCTTGGCACAGATAGCTACACTCTTCAGTATTCATCATCTGGGCTGATGTCTATAGAAAAGGGACCACAGTACATCTGGCTCATTCTGTCCTGATGGACCAGGCTCCCACTAAACTGTTATTTCTGCTTATAGGTCTATGAAACATGCATCGTCGCCTCTATCATTTCAAGCATCACCCTATGTGTGTAATGTCTTTTCACCCCCCCAAAAAAGCTGATCAACAGCAACACTGTACTCAAGCTAATACTGACTGTCAGATATGCCTGTACACACTGATTGGTTTATGAAACCAATCAGGCTGTAAATTTAGTTTGGCCAAACTGTATATTCAGCTAAATACCCGGCAAATGGAATGGAAAAAGTGATGGACAGGCAGAAGTTGCACTAACGAGAGTTTAATAGCATTTAGCGTTTAGCATTTATTCTGTCACTGCTGCCATGCAATCCACACACACTGACAAAATAAAGGTCCTGTTAATGGTTGGAGGCCTCAACTACCTGAACCGACTGACCTTGCAGGGATAATGCACTGCTGCGTATATGGAGAGTATGAGAGTGGAGGAAATTCAATTTTGAGTCAGCAGAGTAGTTTCAAGTGTTTTTGGTCTAATGGAATGGATGAGTTGTTGCATACAGAGGTCACCCTGGAGAGGCTTTCTTCTTCTGCTGGCTGCAAATGTAAAATCTCCATTCTCAATGTGTGTTTCCTCTGCTGCTAAGTTGCCTTAGTGATATTTACACTGCATCACTAAATACTTATTTGACAGATAAGTCAAATGTAAAATGATGCATCCTGTATTGACATTTCTGAGCTGCTGGTGCATTCTCTGTCTGCACCGTTTCACCTCTTCAAACATAAATTAAAAACTAAAAAGACATTTAAAAAAAAAACGGGCACTGCACTAGTGTTTACCAAACACATAAAAGGATGTACAGTCACGTGTGCCCGTTATATTCAAGCTGCTTTAGTTTGACATTGAAACATTCTCAAAGAAAGAGCACTGCAGTCCATTATGGGTCGATAAATTAGCTGCTCTTTACGGGAAAAAAGACATGATTGAACCTTAGTTGTAGTTTGTACTGTAAGTGAGTGATTCCTGTCAAACCACCAGTGGAAGACAGACAAAGTCAGTGCTGTGCTGCTTCCATGTTCTGATTCTGTTCCAGTTTACTTCAAGGCCACTGGACTAACCTAAATGAGACCTCATCCAACCCTGCAGCTCTTTTTATAAATTATGTCAGGAAATAAAACAAAATCAAATTCTCCACTGTGGAATAGTACCCTCTTTTTCCTTTTTCATGAATTATTTGAGACATGGCAGGAACAAAACATACAGATGGAGTGAGATAGAGCAAAACTTTCAGCTATGTATACCTGGCCATGCTTCCTGAATTATTTACCTTCAGCAACTCCACTGAAGGAGGCTGAGTGTGTACTTTATGTCCCTCCACATGACAGCCAAGAAATAATATTCTAAGTTTGGTTCTCTCAGCTCTTCTTCAATGCTCTGCTGGTTTGCCCTTTAATTTCACCTCGACTGGGAGTCTGCCTCAGCACCCGAAAGAAATACAACTTGACCTGTGACAACATGTTAGAAGGCCTTGGGATAGTTTTTCAAAGGCAAATTTTGGAGACAAAGGATGCCTTTGAATTTGTTTAGGCCTAAATGTGTGTTGGACACTGGTGACTGTTCCAAATGCCTGTGTGCGAGGACGACAACGTGATCTGTAGAGAAGTTTGGATGCTGTCCTTGTGTCTGGCGGTCGTCATCCCCACCAGCATGGATAATGAAGCAGGTCCACCTGAGGTACAGCTGCGTCTATGTGATGCAGCGTGTCACCATACATGTTGAGTCCCTGCTTCATTTACCCTAGACCCAGCTTGGAGAGAGTGATCACACCCATGGGGGAAATGTTTTATCATTGCCTCAGTGTGTAAACACAATCTTAGGAGCTTTGAATCAAACATCCTGCATGCATTCCTTTTTTATTATTGCCATCTCACAGGCTCCATGCAGCCAAATAAACCGCAGGCACACCATTGGAATGTCTACCTGCCCACACTGTAATGAAGTGCAACCTTGCAACCTCTATATAAAATGCTCTCTGTGTCCCTTTATTGCCTGGAGGGAGTTGAAAGCATCCTGGTGTTTTGCTTTAAGAAGGAACCTTGTTTTCTGATGGGGGGCTGTGGAGCTGCTGGTAGCTATTCTTAACCCCAGCTGACAGAGACGGGATAGGGAGGGTGGGGCTCCGTTGAGTAAAAACCAGGTCTGCAAGCAATTTCCATCAACTCATACTGTTTTTACAGAGCGCGTGTTTCCACTCAGTCAAATAAACAATGTGAAAGCATAGAGCAAGAAGAGGGAAAAAAGAGGAGCTTTCTTTTTTAGCTTGTACAATATGTTGGAGTTTATTATGTTTTTTTCTCCAGAGGAAGGCAGCAAATTAGCTTATAAAAGCAAGCTAATCAGGGGAAGTACACCACATATTACTGCTTGCAATACAAGATGATATAACTGGAAAACGATAAATGTCACTACATGATATTGATCCTTAGTCAAATTTAGGACCAATCGTGAAAACTAAAGCTCGGGCACTCCCTGTAATTCCAGAGGAATGAAGAGGCCTTAAAGTAGCGTGATGGAATTCAGCAACATGCGGTTCGGTTTGGGACACCGATATTATTTAAATGAGTGCTACAGCCTGAGTGCACTGATAGCATATGGTGCTTCAGACAAGCACCGCCATATGGACCCATATGGTCGTCATCCCAGACATAATGACAACACAACCAAATTTAGGGTCATTTCTGAGTATATTTGCTTCTGAAGGAGAGACAAGCTCTGAATTTGGCTCCGAGTCACATAGTCTAGCCAATCTGTGATGGCTGGCAGCAAAAGCAAAGAAGATTGACTCAGGCTGATCAAAGCGACAAAACAATGACAGGCCTGAGTCACAGAGGGGAGCAGTGCCACAGAGCAGGGATGCTTGGCGAGCGCACCGCTCGCAGAGAACGGCAAATAATCAAAACAAGCCCCACTCATAATATTTTGCATATACAAGGGATTGATAGGGATTAGGGATTGATACCAACAATTCAATCAACTCCTGGAGCCAAACATGACTAAATAAATATAGCCTTGATTGGACCATGTGGGAATCAAAAGTGCAATTTTCTCACTGGAGCTTTGTAATTCTGGGCCTTTCAAATCACCTCTCCACGAATGAGCGGTTCTCGTTGAGATGGAGAAAATAACACAATTTATAACCTGTCCAGTAATCACTGCTTTGCATATAGAGGAGGGGATGGCTGTATAAGCCTTTGGTTATGATGCTGGGACTTAATGACTGTACACCAGAGCTGGGCAGATGAGGAACCTCTAGGTTTTTGAGACAGTTTGTCAAAAACTTTTTTAAGTGTCACATTTAAAATGAATATATGTGCACTCTTTGCAATGTGGGCACAGAAGGATGGAGATACATTCATTTACTTTTCAGTATTTTCCCTCCCCCCCCCCCCCTTCAGTTTTCCCCCCCCCCCCCCCTCCCCTCTCTCTCTCTCTCCTCATTCCATGATGTTGAAAGTGCTTCAGGCTTGAAACCCAATTTCTCAGCCATTGAATAGACAGCAATTTCATCCAGCTAACTCAATTGTGAAGATAGTGCAGTGAAGCTTCTTGAATAGATTGAGGCCTCAACTTTAATACAGCATCAGTCATGTAGCACATACAAACACAGTGCTATTCCCTTTCATCCAGAGCACTTTGAAAACCAGGCTGTTTGTGAAGCAAAACTAAATCTTTATAGTCTTGCAAATAAATGGAACAGATACTGAAACTTTATCCAACTAAATTACTCATGATCAACTGCTATGAGCAAGAAACCAGCACTTTCATAACGTTTTTATTTATTTATTTATTTATTTATTAGCCCTATTCCCTGTGATGTTACTGGAGATTTTTCTAATAACCATATTTATTTTACAGAGACTAAACCACTGAAGAACCGAGGGGAAGAACACCAGAATAAATGGCCAAATTCATCTGTATAATTGTGCATTTCATTACCCAGTCCTCTGACATGAGATTTTTAAAACATTTATAATGAATATTTGTCCCAAGGCAACACATTTCTTGTATTTGCAACTGCTACCACAACTTGTCTGCAAATTCAATTTTGACTTAAATATATTTATTTGTATGAGACTGTATTATTATTATTATTGCTTTTCCACATAGTAACAGTATTTCCAAAGAATAAACTCCAAATGATACAAACATCTAGATTTCATTTTGTGTTTTTATTAAGAGTTGCTTCAAGTTGAAATTGTGTGGTACTTGATTTCTTCCTTCATCCTTATGTGGACCAATGATTACAACCAGGGTCACTGCTCTTGACTACATACATTGGTGGTAAACATTGGATGAAATGATACAGTGGGCTGAAAACTATGATTTCCCTACATGTCTTGACAATACTCCCTGCATCAAGTCACAGAATGTTTGGCCTCGTCTGTCTTCAACTGACCCCATCAAAGGTCAAAGAGGCTGAGGTCAAGTGATTGTGGACAAGAGCCCATGTCAAATAATTCTTAGAAAGGCTTGAGTTTTGGGTCATTATCCTTCTACTCCACAATCATTCAAACCACAGGGTAACTATAACATGAACTGGGTGGTACGTCTGCTTGGTCAGAGTGAAGTCAACTGGTGCGTGGGTCTAACTCCAGGCAAACCTCCACCCTGAGACTTGAACATCCTGTTTCAGTTTGGTACTCTGCAGCACCATCCTCTCGTCTTCTTCTCCTGACAGAGAGCCTGCGTTTTCTGCCACAAACTTCACTCATCCATTGTGGAATGCAAGTATTTCCCCCATGTGCTGGGCCTTGTTAGCTCTTGCTATTTGTTTATCAAATTCTGTATCTGGGATGAAGTTGGTCTCCTGTCTCCCAGGAACTAAACTTGATGTATTGATCTTCTGCTGGTGTGGTCAATTTTGATCGTGCTTTGGATACAACTGATCCAGTTCCTGCAAAGTAGTTTAGCGTTCAATGTTCTGCCCTATTGCATTCTGACACTGCAAAAGCTTTTCTGTGCTTAGCTTTGCTTAGTTCTGTCATTTTGCTCACAATACTGTTTGCCATTACTTATGTCTCTTTCATCCCTTCCCTTTTGCATTGCTCCTAAATTATATTACACAATTTGCAGTTAAATTTAGATATTGTGTTACATAATTTGCATTAACTTTTACAGTTAAGTTAATGCAAATTATGTAACACAATATCTAAATTTAACCGTGTCGGTTGTTGATGTCAAGCACTTTGCAATGGCGTGAAAAAATAACTTATTTGAATGAAGTTATTTTGTGAGTCAGTTAGACCAGACATTAAACCACATTAACCCACCAGCTATCTCAGACAATGGTTGTGTGCAGTATTACAAACAAGTATAAACATCAACAGGATTATTGCCATAAATTCCTTTTACCTAAATCTTACACACTGTGCCTTTAAGGGAAGCTCCGATGCTAATCACATCACTAGAATTAGAAAACAGTGTAGACAATATTAAGCTTGAGCGTCTCACTATTAGCCCGTGTTGTGGTCAGTGTTAAACTAACAAGTGCCACTGGCATGTTTCATTGTATAGCTATAACTAATTACTTGTATGCAGGGCTGAAATGGAAGTTGTCTGTTTGTGTTTGAGCCACTTTCAGAACTTGTCAAAGATAGTTTGTGAGAGAGGCACCTCCACTCTGTAAAACCGCTGCACAACCACAAGTGCTCCAACAGCACTTGTCAGGGATGGCATTCTCCCAAAATTAGCTTGCAGTCGGTGAGATTTTGTTTTTAAACCACAACCTTCCGGAGTTGAATTAAGGATCTTGTTAAATGTGTGAGATCAACAGTCTACAGATGTGCTATTCCAGTCTGTTCAACACAGACTTTTCTGCTTGAAAGAATTAATACGTTGGTTCCTGAGACAGTGAGAAATCATAATGGCCAGAAAATATAACATGGCAACCTATAAGTTAAACATTGCTTCTTCTTGTTGCAGCTTGTTACTCTCTGAAAGCGTGGGCTGAGGAGCACAGGCAACATATCAAACTTAATTACCTTTCAGGTTGCCTCATCAAGTCACAGCTTCAATGAAGACAGATTGTTCCCTCTCCCACTGAACCTTTAAAGCTACAAACAACACATGGTGCCTTCTCTAATCTGTTTTTTTCTAGATCTTCCCCGACTGCTGTCGTGGACCCTCGACAGGAAAATGAGCTGTATGTATGTATGTGCTGTAAAAGCATTCGGTGGTTGAGCCCCATTCCTTGTCTTAATATACAGATGAGTCCTCTAAGTCATGTGGTACAGCAGCGGCAGCACAAGGTTGCAATTTGGATTAGATCTGAGGAATAACAACATGTTTACCATGTAGTACCATGGTAATCTTTCACTTTTATGTTGTAAACTCCGGTTGCTTTCCTTTTTTATTGGGTATTACTGTTGTTTTATGGAGCCGTTTTCACATCCTGCCCTTGATGATAGTGGCCTCCCTCTCTGTTAGCACCAGCAGAGCAGGCCTACTGATGAACACACAGCACGAAGGGGTGATTATGGAGTGCTAAACTAATGATTGCCGATGAGAAGCTGTTCTCTCCACAGAGCAAATTCATTTCTCTTTTACTAGGAGTTAATGACTTTAAAGAGATGAAATCTGGTCACTAGGGAAAGCCGTCTTAAAAGACTGCAGGTAGCTTATTCCATTTGTCTAAAGTCCTATTTCTGTTATAGCAGAGAATGTGGACCGAGCAATGTTTAAGAAGCTGAAAACACACACACACACACACACACACACCAGCACATGAAGTCTGTATTTCTTATATCAGATCCATCATAAGGACCTGGTCGTGAATTCATTGAACATGTCGGGGACTGGAGGGACCTGTGAGCGATCATTGCACAATCTCTGCCCACGGCTGAGGATGTGCTCTGGATGTGTTCTGCCATGTCAACAGGTTACACAGGAGGTCACACAGGAGGGGGGATGGGGTGACATGGGGTAATCTTTATGGAAGCACTCAGCAATGGACCCAGTTCACCGCCCATGCATCTGGAGGACCTAACCTCCTGTTGGTAGCTCTCTATTATTAATGCAGCAGCTGAAGTTTGGCCTCATGTTATGGGAGAAGCTCAAGGCCTCTAAACGGCAACGCCTGAGCACATTTGCTGCATGCAGTACTGGATAAACATTAATGAATGATTTAGGAGCGCAGAGTGAGTCGGTAAAGCTCTGCAGATACATCATGGCACTCCCAGCGGCGCGCCGCACTTTTCAATGAACTCTATAGAAATACTGCTCTTCTCAGAGTGGACCATAAAGCTGCAGCCCCTCATCCTGTTGGAGCTTCACCAACAGTGTGTCGTTTCCCCAAATATCTGTATGATATTTCAAATGAAATATTTTGTTTTATACTTCTCATCATATCTCCTAAAGATCTGTAACTTGTGCAATACTGAAGAATCCATCCACTAAAATGAAATTTGATTTGTATAGCCCATATCCTGTCATGGGGCTTAACAAGGGGCGCCATCCTCTGTCCATAACCCTCACCACGATGAATGGAAAACTACCAAAAAAACCCTTCAACACAGAAACCTGAGAGAGAGGTACAGAACTTCCTTTTCATCTCACTGGGTGCAAGATGAATAATGTGTGTTTTAACATGCCGTATACGTGTGACGTGCTGCCATTGTGTTCATCTGACTGACAGATGGCTGGTGCACCTCACACAGCTCTCTTTACACTTACTGAGAGAACCAGACTTGAAAGCTGTATGTTATAAAATCAGGTTTATTTTGGTTGAATCCACTCCTGAAGCTTAGCTGTAGTTGGATCATTAGCAGCATTATTCTGTGTGCGAGAAAGAGAGAAGAAAGAGAAAGCAGCTTGTAAAATCTGAAGGCCAGGAAGCAATGCAGCATATGGAGACCCATTCGACCAGTGAGACTCTGACAGGTCATCGTTGAACTGATTTTCTTTGTGCATTTTTCGAGGGTTCTTGTGATCAACTTGCCTGAAAATAATATATACTACTACTGCTACTATTCCTACAAATCTATGCCTGTATCGCACATCTCAAGAGCAGTTCATCTAATTTCCTTCACACTTGCCGTGTGTTTGTTAAGGGCTAAAAAGAGACACACTACCAACAGCAATACATGTGTGCGTGGATCACAAATGTACATTTATGTAAATGGAAGCACAAGTGGGGAAATCAGGATTCTGTGTGCTGAGTCGAGCTTCACTGAGGCAACTAGCATCACCACTGTCTGACCAATCTGCTTCCTTTTCTACCCTCACAACCAAGGAACTGTGGATGGATGGATGGATGGATGGATGGATTTTATCCCTGAGGCGAACAGAAAAGTCAAACCTTAAATGGAATTACATGTGATCAGGACATGTGCTGCTACATGTTTTAATTGTTAGTATTTGCCCAAGCTCTGGCTCAGGAAAAAGAGCCTCCTTCAACAATCAATATTTCTGGTGGTTTGGCATCACATGTTCTTGGCAATTAGTGACTTACACATGTGTTGAATTCTTCATTTATTCCGTGTGACTCAGGCTGTTTAGGATCATATGTACCTGGAAATAACAGCTGCAGCATCACTTGAGTTCAATATCTACACAATTCCACTTCTCTCCGAAATTGGGTCATCCCACAGGGGCTATTTCAGAAAAAGAGATATCGGTCCGCTTGCAGGATTTTATCATTCATTTAATATATTGCTTGCTAAGGCAGTAAGAGTACCATCTACATCGGTCTACAGGAGTTTTTGGTTGAGTCTGCAGAGAAACTGACCTGTGGTGGGTGCCGATTTGTATTTTGCAGTACGTGCAGCTGCAGCTCTGCATCTGTCAGTGTTGTCCCTCTGTCTATACACGAGATTGAAACATGAAAGGAAAGTATGTGAACACAAGAAAAAGACTGCAGGGGAATGTTTCTGTAAAAACCAGCATGACGTTAAACTGGACCTGTGATCTCAGCAGAAATCACCTTCAGAACATGATGTGTCTTCAAAATGCTCAAATTAGATGGAAAGGTTTGTTTGCCAATCACAGAATCCCAAGACAAAAATCTGACCAGAGAATATTATATGAGATAAAGCATAACTGGTTCTTCTTTTCACCCATTTCCTCTGAAAAGCTAGGTCAGTAGGGGTCAGCAATTAGAGGTACATGACTGGAAGACTTTGACTAAATACGTGACTTAATTCAAGTATCACCTCATTCACCACTTTGTTTGCTTTATTGCTAACTTTGTTTCAGTTTGGCTCACAACGTTATCTCATATTTGTTTGTAACCACCTCAGCTAATGACCTGTATTCTGATTGTCACCTCTGTCAGACAGCCTGTGTGCGTCTGTGTTAATATAGAGGTTATAGAGGTTATATTTCGTGGCAGACAGATATTGTAAAGTAGTTCAACAAAACATGAAGGCATTGTGAAAATCCAGTTACCAAATATCTCTTCATCCCCAGAATATTTCTGCTTATAGCAGAGCAATGCAACACTGATGACTAAAATTGATACTGGTATGATTTTCTCCTCATCCTTTTATAATCTGTTTATTTTTTTAATCAGAACATAATAACAGGCAACATGACGCGAATAAATGTAGTTAAACTAAATTACAGGAGGACGGTGTAGTGTAAAGACCTTTTGGATTAAGGGTGTTGATGCATTAAAATACAACTCTGTTATGGGTTCAATCAATTTTGATGATTTGAAAGGACTGTTTATCCTCTCCCATAGGCAGTGTGGTAATGGGGAGATCGTTTTGGAAGCAGTTGTAATGTATGGTATCTACATATAGCTGGATTCTACTCCATAAGGCATCAGGTGTAGCAAAGCTCTCAAAGCTGTTATGGCCTCAGGGGCCAGGCAAGCATCTGTTGGGTGGTGTATGTTGATTGCATTCTATACCAACCCTTTGTACTCCAACTCCATAATTCATATGCTCCATACTGTACTATATGTTCTGAGAGGTATGTTCAAACTCACAAGAGTAAAAAGCATCACCTCTCAAATCATAGGGAGGCAACTGATGCTCAGATCCCAAACCAGCGGAACAAGATATGATATTTTATTTAAGAGTATTGATCAATTGATCAATTTTATCAAATCAATGAGACAGTAGGAAAAAAGAAATAACTGCTCGTATATGAAAGTCACGCTCGGCTTAAGGTCCTTTCTGTTTGAAGTGTTTCAGCCTTTCAAGAGAACATAAGCAGATCAAAGAGGAACCAGAGCTGCTCAGATAGAGGGGGAGGTATGTGTGGATGAATGGAGGAATTCCTCCAAAAGGGAATGGCCTCTGTCCATATCACACTGCCAGAGGGAGAGATGTGTAGAGGCTCACTGTGCTTAGCTCTCATCTAACGGCCCTTTTCTGCAATGTGTGTAACCATCTTTGCTCAGTGGCAGTTAGAAGGGCTTTCTTTCTGTCACTGAATTTCTAAATTAAAAGCAGCAACTTGCAAATCTATAGTCCAAAACCCATTTCTATCTACAGGGGACTTCTTCAGCCAATTCCAGGGACTAGAAGTGGCTACAGAACTTCCACATGGATTAGAGGGCAATTAAAAAAAGACAGCCTCAAGCAATGTTCTTTTAGAGAGGGGGGCAGTCCGAATTTATAGCTACACACCTGCAGGCATGAACTGAGCTCGTGGCGAGTGATTTTCAGGGAGACAAGCCCTGAGAAGGGATAACGAGCTGAGTTTCAGCAGAACATCAAACATGTCTGAATGTTTGACTTCAGCATACCAAGGAGCCACAAACACATATTAATCACATGATGAAGCATTATTTTACTGCATGACTGGTTAGACTAGTCTCAATAGTTTCAATCAATTTACGAAACAATGACCAAAAGCTTATCATAAATCTTAACATCAAAACATAGTTTCTTCTGCACAAAACAGGAAGGCACCTGCTGTCAAAGCTCGCTGCAGTTTGGATTTGAACACACTGTCTGTGCTTGTGATCTGTGGTTTTCTTTTTTGAAATTACTGGTGATTTTGTTTTGACATTTCTTGTCGGGATTATCTCTTAGGTCCACCATACACAGCAGAGCCCCTTCAACTTGTGGCGTGAAGAAAAGTCAACGGGGAATATAAACGCTCACCTCACAGGGTTGTCATTATTTGGACAGTTAGTTGTATTGAAGGATTTATTGGCTATTTCTTTGATTAATTATTTCCTTCCATGTGTTCAGCTGACTGATCCAGCGCAGGGCCAAGCAGAAGTGTGTTGGAAATAAATCCCATTTCCTCTGAAGCGAAACATAGACCTTTAAGACCATTAACTGAATGTTTCTGTGAATGCGCTGCTTATTCATTTCTCTTTCCAAATTGCTCGCCGACAGGCTCTGCCTCATATCACTGCAGAGCAGCTTCATCTGAACTGATCTATCATTAGCGGATGTGCACCAGAACCCTTGCAGTCTTTCTGCCTTGAGAAACAAACATAATAACAGTATCATTAATAATTATAATAATAATAGTTCTCGATTTCATTGAAGCTGAGGTTGAATGTGAGATTCGGCTCCACAAGAGTCATCGTGTACTTTTATTTTCCTAATATAATCAAGGACCAATTTTTCACAAGCGACAGTAATATTTTTTTCTGCCTCTAATAGCCTATACATCACTGGCAGGGTGTATATTTCATTTTCCTGAAGCATGAAGGCGAATAGAAATCTTAATGATTTGCCCTTGCTAGCATAATTTTAATTATGGATTTTCCTCTACATGATCGATTTGGAGAGAGCCATAGTAATACAAGTTGTACAGTCTACTGTATTAAATATTTGATATCCATTAAATTTTTTATGATTAATGTTCTGGAAAGAATCAGTTTCTCTAAGCCCCTTGGTTTTATTGCAGACTAAATTAGGGGTTTTACTCCCTTAGCAAGAGATATAGCCATATATTGCACCAAAGCTTTGCCTGTCATGAGAAAGGGAGCAATTTGATATTGATTATGAGGGAATTTTAAATTGGACTTTAAAATGGTCCTCAACAGGGAGATTTCACAGATGTTCAACTGCACATTGGCAGGAATTAGATTATACGATCCAGCATAGTGTCGCCCCCAGTTTTGATGCAGCTACACATTTATTTTTCACATGTTAGATAAACACACAAGACAACACACATTTATTTACATCCCAATCACTCTCAGCATGAATAGAGATGTACAAGTTGGCATTATCGCTTGTATTTACACATTTCCTAGTGTATTCCTAGTGCAGTCTTTTCTAATCAAGTCTTCGACTGGAATTTGAAACATAAATTATAATAGTACTGTTAGTTACTGTCAAGGTTTAAGATTGTAAAGCCGTTTCAACCAGAGACTTGATTTTAACATTACTTAACATTACATTTTAAAAGACTTAATAGAGAAATATGTCCCCTTATATTAAACTTTGTTGGTGAACCAATAAACCTGAAACTGACCAAATGAAAGACGTATGGCTGATGAAGACTGTAACATATGATTTTACTTTATATTCAGGTTATTTCAATACCTGATATGTTCTCAATGCTTTATTTGTCCGTTATTCGAAAATTAAGAGCATGTAACTTCCTCAGTTGTCTGTCCACCAATGTTCACACTGAGTGAAGTAGTCCGCTGTATATGGTGTTCATTAAAAAGTCATAATCCTGTCTGCATGCACGGGTCAGATTTAAATTACCAGTAATTTCACTGTCAGCCTAATGGATGATAAGGATAATAAATATACCAATTAAGATATATATTATTTATAAATATAAATATGATAACTTCATGTCCTTACCCTTTGAACAACTCTCTTTAGCTTGAGAGAAAACAACGTAACAAAATGACCAAATATGAGTCATTGGACCATTAAATATAAAAATGCTCTTTCTCTCTCATCACTAATCCTACTTTTCTTTAATAATTCACCAACACCAGTTGTTTTTGCCCGACCCACTGTAGCCTATGCTCCACTCATGAAGCCTCCCCATTAGTACGGGCTGGTCCCATGGGATTGTGTCACTGTACAATTCATATATATGACAGGTTTAAGCATTACAGGAGAGATAATGATGTAGAAAACTAAAGTAGAAACCACCCCAACCTCATATCGCATCAACTGAACAAGTACAGAGCTTCATGCAGTCCAATCTTTAACCAACTATCATGGCTGTGTATCTGATAGTAGAGGACCACAGCGCCCCTCTATCTCCGAGCACAGAGGTGTGGGAGGGCAGCCCATGTGGAGATATGGAGGAGATGCAACAACAGGAGGATAATGAGCCACAGAACCTAACAGAACCTGGTTCCAGTTCAAAGGAGAACGACCCACTTGAAACCGACTTTCATTTCCCTCTAGAGAACAGCGTGAATCTCATCTTGTAGATGAACGTCAGGTATCGCACTCTCCACTCCACACCTCACAACAAAAAGCACCTGCGTTATGTCCAACTGAGAAGGTAATGTATCTCATAGGTCGAGGACTGTAGATTTAAAAAAAAAAAAAAAAAAAACTCCAGTAATAGCCTTTAATGTCGACTAAAGCACATTTGCCACACTGGTTTGATAGGCTGTCTCAAATGTCATTGTGCAAGATTTGAATGTTCAGTGTTCCATGTCAGCTGAGAAGGATTCTGCCCAGCTCTATTCATCGCACCACTGCCATTTATGCAGAATGCAATAAAAGCAAATAACTCCTCAATGTATCTTGTCTCTGATCTTAGTGGCCGTCTCACTTACGTAACCACTTCTACCAGGAGTGGCTTTGGGAAGTGTCTCTCATTTGTGGGGCTACAATTATCGATGCAGAAATGTACATATCTTTACCATGTTCCCAGACCCCCCCCATCTCAGTCCTGTGCAAAACAGTGTGTCACACAGCAGCAGCCGCCTGGCATCTGCCACTCAGAGAAAAGAGCGGATGGGCTGAGGGTTGTTGTTACAATACACATCACTGAGAAGTGTTGTCTTTTTTCCAGGGGAGTAATTGTCACTTCATCTTTAGCCCTCGGCATTGCTGACAAAATGTTTATCTCACCATGGCACAGGCAGTATTGTGGGTTGGGTATAGACATAAATTGCATTTTATGCTGTTCTGTTGAAAGGCGTGGGTAGACACTAAAACGCTGTTTCAGAAAATCTTACTCTGCTACATTTACTGCTTACTTGGGATTTCTCTCCAGTTCCCCTCTCTTAATATTACTCCCACATGACAACCCTCCTTGCACCAGTCTCTTCTATCTGCAAGTTCATTATCATCAATAAGTCAAGTATATTCTCTATCTTTCATCATCATCATATCATGCATTCTGACCACAGCACCTTTTTTTTCCTGCAATGTAAACCAATTTATTTTTCACCTCTATTGCAGATAGTATTAAACAATGCCCTAAGAGCAGAGGCTGTCTGAATGGGAATGATTTATTACAAAGAGAGAAGTCTGTGTGTCGGTTTGCAGAGCTCTGCAGTGTAAAATCACCTCATTTATATTCTATATTGCTCAGGCAGCCTCACTTAATATTCCTATCAGCACTGGCATGCCATGCCGTCTGTTGACTCCGCCTGCAATACAGCAAAGGCCTTTGAAAAAAGTGTACAAACAATATTAAACACATTTCATCAGATTAGTGCAGTGCAGCAGGAGTGCTTCAAATACAAAACAGCAGGGTCAAGTGAGCCACAGAGCTCAGTGTGCGACAACAGATTCAAGGCCATTAAAAAGTAATTCATGTGACGGGGTGTCGTCTGCCATTGTTTTTGCTTGCATGTACACGAGAGGTAAACACAATATTCAGTGGATGCAGTGATCACACCACGTGTTTCTAAGACCTAGTACAGACAGTGGTGGGTTGTAATCAAGTGTATTTACTATGTACTTAAATACATGTATCTATACTTAAGAGGACTTCCTTTCTGGTACTTTTTAGTTTCACAAAATATATCAGTTCCCATCTAACAGAATTTTGTCCCACACTAATGATAATTCATTTTATTTTGAAAGTAATCAATACCTCCAGTGGATCCAATCAGACTGGTCAACTGGTAACACTTGACTTCACCTCCTTTAAAAAGAGCAAAGAACGATGAGAGAGAAAGAACAGAAATATGACTAAACATATGACAGTAAAATGTTTGGACAAGCGTCTCCTGCAGCATTCTATGATACATATGACAGGGTCTGGGATCATGTTCGTATTAATCACACAAACACTCTCAGTAAGTAATGTTGTTTTGAATTTATTTATACTTTGAGTCAAAATCTTGAATGTCTACAGAAATGTAAACGTTGTTGATCCAATGTGATGATATTTTGACTGAACAGCAACAACGTTTGATGATTTATAAATTTGCAGAAGCAGAAACACCAATCATTTATTGGATTTTAACTTTTAAGTTGTGATTTTCTTACCTACCTTTTGAAACAATATTTGGACATTTCCTCGCGGAGCTCAAAGATAATGAAAGAGACACTGTTCACATTTAACATTTTTACCTTTTATTTTTAAAACCAAACAATTGCTGAGAGTCTGAAATCTGAATATTAACACTATTTTTATCCGTGAAAAAAAAAAAAATGACATCCAGTTTCAGCCCACGGAGAAAATCTGGTGCCAGCTCTCCACATGAGTTATCTAATCAGTTATTCCCACAAATACTGGTATCTGACTCCCTTAAACTCCCACACAAACAACTCAAACAGAGCCCATTAATACTCTGTGCTGACAAAGATCTGAAGAACGCACACTTCCAGCTAACTCCCTTTGTTCATATGGATTGTATAGCACCTTCATGCCATATTAAGTTAGTGATGCTATTCCTAGAATTAACAACAAAAACAACCATCGAAGCCCAGGATGCATTTCACTTCCTTCATGTTGTATTAATTAAGTACAGCATCATATAGAATAATCCATGTTTCCTACCCTGACACCTAATTGCTCTTAATGAACTATAAACCCCCTCCCTCCCTCCCTCTCTCCTCTCTCTCTTCCTCAGCAATTGAAAATCAGAACCAGGATGGAACAAATGATTCCAGCAAAGCTACAGATGCAGTCACGTGACAGGTAGAGCGGGGCAGTACTGAAAAGGCTGTTTCAGTCGGACTGAAGGACAAGCTCTGATTAGTTTAAAATCATTTGCGAGCTAACTTCAACAACAGGAGGGCTGTGCTGCGTAGTGAATCACATTAGCCTCTTTCAGTGGAGACCTTGGCCAAAGATTAGTAATGTACTTCCTGTAGAGAACGGAATTGACAGAATTAATCGACTGGTAAGATGAAACATATTTTACCTTGAAAGACCACAGCTGTGTGATCTTTGGAAAAAAAGAGATTAGTTTAATATGAAAGGTCTTTATCACTATTAAGCTTAATGATGCAGTGAAAAAAGATACTGTACAGATTGGATATGAACACTCACAAACACGTATGTTAAATGTGTGTAAATGAGATTTATGGTTATGGGTATAGATCTATTTTATAGTCACACAACACATTATTTTGGTAATTCTTTGCTGCATGAATAAACTATTTTCAATGAAGACATTGGGACCCAATGGAATGATACAGTCAGAGAGATTTCCTGAAACCCATCAACTGTTCTGTGCACGTGGTTTATTTCATCTTTAAAAATAAAAAGCTGTTTCTTATAATTTCATTTCCTTTTTGCTTTGGGCACTGATGTTAGAATCTGTTCCGTCTCAAATCAATCTCGGGGGCCATCATTTATCGTCTGGTGACAAATTAGCCTCTTGGGGCAATGGGCAGTGTTTTACGGCTTCAGGTGTACACAGTGGATAACCAGGCCAAGACTGCATCTTCTGTTCATACTGTTAGCAGTACACACCAAACTGGAAACAGAAACCAGGACTCCAGCCAGCCCCCAAATCTACAGGTTCTACAGATTCAGATGTCAATAATCTCACAGAAGAAATTATCGTGTCATTTGAAAACAGCTTAAGGTGTTAAAAATATAGTGTGAAAGACGGGGAATTCTGCATTGACCCACATGCCAGGTGATGTTTCTTGAGATGTGAACGGCAGCTGTGCAACACAAGACATCTCTATTCATCCACACAGGCCACTCAAGACGAGCGAAAAAAAAAAAAAAAATGCAGCGTTAAGAACTGGTCGATCCTCAATTCCTGCCCTCTTCACTATGTGTTCAAGAAGGCCTTCCCAAGCACGTGATTTTTGTTCAGGCTTTTTGGTAGAGACCTCTCACAGGAAGAAACAAAGGTGCAATACAGTAAGAGGAGAGGCCTCACCGTTAGCATCATAATAAAGTCTTTTAATTGACATAAATAAGGATATGAGGAGAAAAGCAAGTGCCCAGGGGAAAGGTTTTGTGTTTGCCTGAACCTGATGCACTGAATGTGTTCTGTTAATGAGATGTGAACACATGGCTGATGAGTAGGGGCCCTCTAATTGGCAGTGTTTGTCTGCTGGTGGTCGTGTTCCCTCAAGGACCCCGCAGCCTCCCACTGGTATTCACTGAACTGCTTTGTGTTCCCTGCAGTGATGCCACGCTATTAGGGAGTGGGACCCAGGGCCCTTCCATTTTCTAACAAGGGCTTGCTCTCAGCACAGAGCAGGACTCGACCCGTACAGCCAAGAACACCTTTTCCACAACAGATACAGCGGTGGAAACAGCGTTGCAAACAGACCTAATTGGTTGGACTGTCGGAACAATTCTAGTTGAGATTATTTTATAACGCCACAGCAAAGGCTTCCATGACTGTAAATTATTCAATCTGTCTTTCATCTATAATTGGAAACTCTGGGTACCATAGATATCGCAGAACTATGAATGCTTTGAATCCATAATTAAACTTTCATGGAAAAGTAGCCAAATCATCAATTTCCACTTAATTATTGAGATTATTATCTCATTAGTTTAATCAGAGTGAGTTGTTGCCTTTCAAATATCAAAACAGGCTCCAAAGTCTCTCTGATATGGTGCTACATAAAGTACTAAAGAGGAGATTAGATTTAGGGCACATTACTTTGCAAATGGTTGTGAAGTAGCACAATAACATATAGGTGTCTTCGTATGGATGGACTTGGCTAATGTGATTATTTCAGACCCACAAATGACTGAAGCTCATTTAAAACCATGGTCTGACTGAGGAATCTGCTCTCACTCGCCTCTTACTTCTCTTCTGAGAAATTAGCCTCTTGGGGTGATTTCAAATCCACCTTGTTATTTATTGGACTTTGAGTTTTCTGGATAATCAGAAACAAAATCAAGGCTCTGAAAGTTTATTTACTGTATAAAACACGTTTGGCAATTACAGGAGGTGGAGGCAGCATTAAACAGCAGAAAAAAGAAATCAAAATGAAGTTGCCCAGCTTGTAGATTTGAACGACAAGGACGTTCAAGGCTCATACAGGTGATGATGCAGGTGTCATATAAATATTTTGTTCCTAATCTGCAAACCAAAACTATCCTGATCACATGTAAAGAGTAAAACAGAGATTGTTAGAAATCCAAGGAACTAATCCTGAATAAATGGGAAGAGGAGTCTGCAGAGAAAACAATTATTCGGATACACGTATTTATAGCTTATCATTTCCAGTAAGACATAAGATGTTCAATCAGATGCTTGTGTCCACACAAATCAACATGTGCACGGTTACTGTCTCTTCATTGATGCATTATTGAATAGTCAGCTCTGCTGTTTGTGTCGGCCTGATATTAATTATCTCCTCATTTGCTCCTTTGCTTCGGAGGTTTCAAAGCAATTTCCTGTTCATGTTCACAAATTAAGATTGGACGACCCAGCAACATGCTAATTACATATTAGAAACGTAGCTTGCAGTCACTTCCTCTTGAATCATTGTGCTGTCAGAGGCCGCTACATGAGTGTTAGTTGTTTCGAGAATAATTCATGATACAATCAGAGGATTTATATGTAGACCCACAGGAGCGTGATGAGCAGGAGTCGCATTAGCCTGCATCTCATCTGCCGGCATGTGCTCCCAATGAAGCTTGTAACGTGCAGACTGTGTTTGTTTTAGCAGTTGTTAGCCCTCAGTGCTAACATACCACATACAGTTCACCCTAAGATCCTATAGTCTGCTCACGTCTGAGAACCAACCCTGCTAAATATTTGATATTCAAACTAAAGAAAAGGACAATGTTCTCTGACCTTTGACTTCTTACAGATAAAATCTTTCCCCTATGAGCTGGAGTTTAACTTTAACTCTCCTGCAGCTCTCACTGCGTAAAGCCTTACCCAGTTTTCACCTTAATATTGCTATTAAAATGTTTCGGTTCTGAACTTGTTTCCATAGGGGTCAAGTCCAAGATTCAAGATTCAAAATGTATGAAAATTAAGCAGCAGGGGTTTGTGATGGAAAGAGGAAAACATGCCATCTATCTCAGGGAATGCTGTTAGTTATTGTTCTTGTTGTTTTTAACAGAGGTACCATCACTCTCTGGATGCCCAGTGAAAGCCCCTGTATGTATGTCCAACATGGAGGGCTGCATCAGTGTGTCAGTGATTGTTTCAAACTCAGATTTTATGCATCACATACACCATGTGAAGGGGGCTGGGGATATTTTCTACAGTCATCCCAGTGTGTAAAGTTGAATACACAAGCTGTGTATAATTGTTTTATCCACAACCCTAAAATAGTTTAAATCAGTAAGAATTAGGTTCAGGATTAATGCTGTGGCCAGTGTATCTCTGTTGGCAGAGGGGTGGTGGACCACCATCAACTGCTCCAGCTACTAGTTAATGCTAACTTAGTGACTTGGCTGATGTGCTGGTGGAGAACATGTTTAATCATGAGCTTAAAGTGGGACATAGGTGAAACACAACTTCTTTCTCTCCCTCCCTTGTGTTATCGGTTGCTGCCTGGGAGCTGGTCAGTGTGAAGGTTTACTGACACGTGACGGTGTCACTAATACATGTATTGATCTGGCATCTGGATTCTGCATTGGATCAGCTCATGTGCCTAGTCTGGATATGTGGAGCAGTTTGTTTCACTTGAGTTGAGAGAAATATGTGAAAAACAGGATCTGGAAGGTAAAGTGCTCCATTAAAGACTTTACAACCTTCTCATTATGTTTCAGAGTGATGGAAATAAAGCTGAACTGACCCCAATACAGCAACAGCGGGCTCTGTGTTCGTCACCTCTACACTGCTGGCTCATCGGTCTGTCATGTAGCGTGGAAGCTGTCAACACTGACGCCCAGTTGTGTGTCAGCGATGGATGATGCAGCCTCTTTATTTAACCCTCAGTATTACTCCACAGCCGTGTTAGGTTAATGGAGTGGAGCTGTATGGAGGAGGCATGTGTGATCGGCTCAACTGATGCTGCTGAGATGGGCTCAAGATGGGGTTAGCACGTGTGCTCCCAAACATTAGCAGCATTTATCGCCCCTTTGAAAGGATGCAGGAAGTGGTGTTAAAGCCTCATGTTGGGTTGATGGATGGACACAAACGTTAGCCACAGAATGAGAACCATGTGGAAACTGGAAACTGAACCAGGATGTGATGAGGGACAGTAGAGCAATTAGACATGGAGGATTTAATGAATCCAACAACCAGTATTATTAAAGACACGTGGTGTTTCAAGTAGATGATTTTTGGAACAAGTGTTATGGAAATTTAAAGTTTCAGAGAAGCACAAACATTGTGTATCAGTGGTGGTGTTGGGGTGGCTATGTTGCATTTCCCTTGGGACGGAATCGATGTAACACCTTAATTGAACACTGAGAAAAGGACTCTAGGATTGTGGGTAATGGCTTCAATACTGTTTGTAAAGTACTTTTTGATTAAAGTTTTCCAATAGTTTAATTGGAAACTACGCTTCAAACGCTATTGACTCTCCATCAAGCTGTTTGCTTTTCTTATTGTCACAAGTTAAGTTTTGGCTACAATTCCTCCTGAAATTAAAAATGGTGTTCTACTCACCAGCATTGCTTTATTCTGGTAAGGCACCACTGGCCACAGTTTAACAACAGATTGTAAAAAGGTGCAAATGTCACAACTGCTTATTTTAGCACTGACTTCTGTGGAAAGCTCAAATTTTAAGTTTTTCCAAAGTCCAGGAATAAAACAAACATCTCAGGTGAATAGTTGGAGGAGGAAGGAAAATGGTTTACTTGCATTTTCTTTGGTTGCAATGGCATCTATTACTCACACTGACATAAGAAATACAGCAGCTCTTACACACACCTACATGCACGGAAAGAGATTCATTAACATTGTGTACATCACCGTTGTGATCACACATTAAATGTTGTCTTGCATACGGGGAACGATCGTATGTGAGTAATCAGATGAAAGTGCTGCTGTGATCACACATTCTCCTGTCAAGATTGGATTCTTTTCTCTTCATGTAATTTAATGCAAGATCCGGCTAAATCAATCACCCCTGGTCAACCAGAACTATAGAGATCTTGGAGGTGCAAAGAAGATCTTATATTTAAAACATGATTTTAAATGTTTTACATTATTATACATAATGCACACGGATCATGCATTTTTAAAAGCGTTCTCCCAACACATGGCTGTAGGGCTGTGGATGTGCTCCCCATATTAAATCTACCTGGTAGGTGATTTGGCTCCTGTCTTACGCTGTGTCAGAATAATAAGCAATGGTATTCAAAAGGAAATAAAGAGAAATAGATGAAGGAAAGAAAATAAACAATTTGATATTTCTGGCTCGTCTCTTTGGTTTATGTTGCCTTTTTCCATTACGGCTGGGTTCAGAGAACATTTGACTCTGCTGGGTAGAAAAGGGAAAATGCGAGGGAGAACTCACACAGCCTCGCGTGGATGTTGATTTGAAAGGAGAACCAAGCCTTTGATGTGAGAAATAAAACCAACCACTTTGCTGCTTTGATGGGAGAATGTCAAGAAACAGCCGCCTAATTGGTGTTGTAATCTCCAAGGAAGTGAGGACAAAGGGAGAGACAATGCTCTGTGGCCTGTGTTCTCTGATTGGACAGATGATGGGGTTAAAGTAGACTCTGTCTTGATGGCAAACATTTAGCATCGCACTTTCACTGCCACACACCTACGGGCGAGGTGGAGAGGATGTGAGGGGATCGCTGAAGTCAAATAAGAGATGTGAGTCATGAGTGAACCGCTGGATTCTAATAACACGAAAAATAAAAATAGAGGCCAACAATGTGGTTTCTGCAGTTATAAAAATCATCTAAATATGCATCTTTATTATCAGCTGTAATATTGCAACCATCCAAGGTGCTCAACTCTGTTGTGGTTGTTTCTTTTGCATTCATCTTTTCCTCTAATGCACCGAGACGCCTCCTCCACTGTAACAGGCTGATCGAACTAATGACTGGTCCAACTATCAAGTTTCACCCAGTAAGCTGGAACATGCTGTTCACTGAAATGTATCAGTTACATTTAACAAAAAAAAAAACTTTTTCCACGATAATTCAATTTGGATTATTACCCTCCATAAACATTTGGATGTCATTCAACTGTTTTAAGGAGCTCATTCAAACCTGCCCAGCGACTTCAACACTGCAGCGGCTGTTATACACCCATAACATCTTAAAAGCAAGAACAGGAAAGCTCATTAACTATTTCCCTGGTTGAAGCGAGAGACACTATGGTAATAAAGACCAGCTTGTCCTGCTTTATTGGTATCATCTGCACTGCTGGAAAATGTTTGAGACCGATTTGAAAGTGTCCTGTTATGTAATTTACCCATAATCCCACATCTGCAGTAGATATTGAAGGCAGGGTCGGCAAATTACACTCGCTGCAGCGCATTAAAGCATGGTTGAGGGTTGCTGAAAATATTTTGAGAATGCAGGCTGTTAAAAGGATGACCAGCATTTTGAATTTAGTTGTTCAGCCTGAACCAGAGCAGCTTGTACATGCGGCCTGACTGTCAGGGGTTTGGTCTAATTCCTACTATACATTTCCATCCTGCAGTAGGATTATTACTCTGACTAACTTTAGCACAACCAAACTTTATGGTCTTTTTTTTTTTTTTTTTTTTACTGTGCAGACCTTTCTTATGAATATACAAGTCACCCATGCAACTGCAATGATTTCCAGGTTTACAAACAGCAGTAGTGAAGTCACAGCTTCCCCTCGGTTCCCAGTGGGAGGAAACAGGATGAGCTTGCAGAAAAAAGCCAGTGAGCAAGGAGGAAAAGAGGCTTTGCAGATTTTTCTTACTCTGCAACAATAGAGCTATCCATAGTAATTAAGTGAGTCCAATAAAAACATTGATAGTACAGTAATGAAATAAGCCACGTTATGATTGAGGCCTCGGAGTCTTAGAGAAAGCCATTGTAATTGAGGAGCAGTTGTGTTATCCTGAGCTCCATTAAAATTTCATCACCCTTGCACATTTCCATGAATGGCATTATTCAAATTATGCTAAATCACATCAGCTTGCCTGCTTGGCGATGCAACGCTGCCCATTACAATGACTGAGGCAAGATTCCCGAAGTCCTCTTCCCAAAGAAAAGGGCCTGCATGTGATTTTAACAGCATGCTTCATATTCTAAACAGATGCTGAGATGCTGAGAAGCTACTGAGTCCTTGGCCTCTGAATATGTGGAAGACTGAGGGATGAGAATGGCGCAAGTAGCATGTTTTACAAAACCTTTGTTATTTAACAAAAAGAATACATGTGGTCTGAAACACAGACGGAAAGCTTAAACTGAAGTGACTTGAGAGGCAGATTTTTGCATCGATACTCTGTGGAAACATTTCATATATTTAATATATTGCGCACTGTGCTTGTCCAAACTCTCAAGATTCCAAAGCTGAAATGTCTTCGTTCATACTCGGGGACAAAGTGAAAAACACCGGCATGCTGTTCACACAGCGACGTAGTGTAGATAAGACCAGCACAGCTTGACACTGATTTGTTATTGCATGCAACTCAGTCTGCAGTGAAATATTCATCAGGTGGAGGGAGCGCCAACCCTCCTGCCCATAATAAGTCATCTGCTAACACACCGAGCGCTGCCATTCTTAACCCAGGCCATGGGAACATCATCATGATTACAGCAGTGATTCCCTGATACCTGTGCTGTTAATAATACATGATAAATAGCTGGATGAATGGAACAAAGCAGTGTGTAATATTGGGTGACCCTGTGTTATTAGCACTGAGAGGAGCCATTAGTGGGTTGCCTTAACCTACATTAATGAGGTCTCCCTGCTCTGGGAGTGAAAGGGACGATTGGTGCATGTAATAAAGGAGGAGCAGGAGTTGGTGTGTGGCCGCTCTGCTTACTGGTGTTTCAGTCTGTTCGCTGAGGGTGGCTGATATATCGTAAGAGATGAAGAGGTACCGATCACAGCAGGTTCCACAAAATGATTTATTGTGATTCACTATCGAAACTACATGAACTGTCTGAATAGAAGTGGTGCCTATATATTTCCATTTGCATGTTAAGGCTGCAGCTCGAGCAACTGAATGGGAAGGAAGTAAAAAATAAATAAATATATAAATATATAGATATACACAGAATAAATTACATCATATATAAATGATTCATAAAAGCCTGTTACTTCAAGGACAGTGTCACGACACTTCCATTAGGAGATGCTGCTACACTGTGAAGGAAAACCTTCAATATGCTGTCAGAACAAACCATGTTGCTGTATTTCAGACAGCATCTCTAGAGCATCTGGAATCTAGAGGTGTGACGTGTAACATAACAGCGCCAGCACCTTCCCTGCCATGCCGGCTCTGCTCTGACATCCATCCAGCTCTGTTACCATAACTTTGCTTCCAGCTCCGTTCAGTTTCTGTAGCATGGACAGGGAGCTGGTGCAGTGCCCTTTCTAAGCATGTCTCTTTGCTTGGTTTATGATAATGCTGGTTGCAGAACCCTGAAGCTGCACCACCACTGCTGCAAAAAGCTGTTCACCCGATTCAAGTTCAGAGACCTAAGTACACAGATCCCAACACTTTACAATCAAATGTTGCTGGTGTAGTCATGTAGAGTTGTGTAGTCTATGTAGATTATAATATAAATAACATTATTAACCAATGCTGTGTGGCTCAATCTTTATACAACCTCGACAGAGGTAACTACTTACTGTAAGAGGACATGTTACCAGGTCAATATTTTATCATCAATATTTATTAATTGTAAGCGTCTAACTGCATGGCTGGAGGTTTGGGGCTCAATACAACACTGGGTCAATACTGGCGCACAGCAGCCACCTATTAACTCCATGAGTGAGCACATTGTCGAGTGTTAAATAAACTGTGTTGTAATCAAGTTAATAATTAATGATCATATATAGATTATTTTTGTTCCCCTTCTAAATAAGATGAGTTTAAATGTGATGTTGGATTTAATAGCCCCTGATCATTCAAATGTTGTGTTTGCAGCTGCAGGAGGACAGTTTGTTTCCTGGAGGGAGCTCAGCTCAATTCATGTCTGCCACAGTGGAACGGAAATATTCCTCTCACTGCACCATTCAACACTACGGCTCTATCAGCACATTACCATTCTCTCAAGTCTAACAAAATAGTTAAAGCACCTGTCAAACGCATATTAAAGGCAATGTCTGAGGTTGCCTGGGAGAGAGACTAGAAGTCGATGCACAGAAACACAGGGAACAAAATTGAAGGAAGGAAATATTAGGAAAGTCTTGACGTGCAATGACATTTCTCAAGCCGATGTTAAGATCAGCACCACGAACAACTGGATACAACTGGATATGGCAGTGAAAGCACAACCAGGAAAAAGTGCCAGTTTGGTAAGACAGATCAGGTAAGCTACTGGTGTCATAGACGCAAACTCCTCTAGTGGCAATGGGAGAGAATTCAATAGCCTTTGAGTGTGTTTGACCTGGATTAAAAATCTGTGAATACCTGTTAATTTACAAGGAGGAGGTCAATGATGTAATGTTTCTACTCTCCTGTACAACAGAACGTATGGGGGCTCACAAAAGCAGTGCATGCTGCCTCAATGACGTAATGTTTTAAATATACGGAGCCATAAAGCTAATTATGTGAGTCAAATTAATTAGTGTAGCTGCTTGTTAAGGCACTCTTTAAATAAGGGGAGGGGGTGGGGCAGGGCCTCTAGCACACAAAGGAGGGAGGATTGAACCCAAACACTTTCAGCCACGCAGCGACCGAGCACTCGACCCATCAATAGCTATGACAGATGGCCGGCAGAGAGTGCAGCAGATTAATTATTGTACGCGGATTTGTGCGTATAAAGCATTTGTGTTTATCTATATACAGTATGTGTAGACATCCATGTGATTAATTAACACAAGCTTCAACCACAGTGTATGCAGAGGTTCACACCCACATGTAGTCACAGCCTATTCAATGCCGGCTTTATCCAGTTTTCTATAACCAATTGTGATGCACAGCATGTACATGTGTTCACTTATTATTTTTAAAAGACAAACTTTACTTTGCCAAACTGGAAATTAATGCTCATCTCTCCTCAGGAACTCAGTCCAAATAAAAACAGACACGGACGTGACAACTTCGCAAGGTGACACGCTGAAAGAGTTGTTATTGTCTGAGGTATTATTTTCTGGCAGAGACTTCCATTTCTTCTCGTGGGTGTCAGGTGATTGACAGTAAGTACAGCATAAAATAATGTGCCCACTGAGATGAAAACCACAAACTCAGCCACAGAGAAGAGACAACAAAACAAGATGCTTAAAAAAAACAAAACAAACAAAAAAAAACCCAGAGACATTTAAAGCAAATTAAGGCATCATATTTACTGTGATAAATTGTCTACCCTGGGTTGCTTCCCGGCCAGTGGAAGTTTGTTTTCTCAACAGAAAAAAAAAGAAATGGCATCAAATGAATAGAGCCATTTTATGCAGTATCACAGCTCAGACTAGTGGGAGGACCAAATCAGTCCTGCATTGTGCTGTTGGAATAGTTTGACTGAAATGCACAGCGTTTAATAAGATATATTTTGTAGACTAGAATGTATCTGTTTTAAAGTAAAAAACAAACAAACATTTTTAGCATTTTTCCCCATTTTATTGACTTCTAGTTTTTCTATTTATTTAACTGTTTGGTTTTTACTTTCACTTGAAAATATATCATATGGAACATGATTGTTTCTACCCCCCGTGCTCACACTATGGTCCTGAACATTTTTACCATCCATGTAGACCTCATCATTTCAGCTGCAGTTGGAGCATTAATGCATATCTTGCATTTATATTAACAATCTGAATCTGTTGCCTGAGAGTCACCTGCAAGCACCCAGATTACCCAATAGGTTTCATTAATTCTTGCTGATTGACTTATACTTATAAAAATACTGCACTACCCCTGGGATGTTATATTATATTTTTTGACTGCAGAGGGATGACCTTTGCAGTAATGACTGTGATTGTGCACCGAGAGATGGACAAGGAATCTTTAGGGATGATCTGAATCAGAAGAAGAAGAAGAGGAGGAGGAGGAGGAGGCAGGAACATTACTTGTCAGTCATGTGACAGAGCCTCATTACACTCGCACATCACCAAACCAGAGACTCTCTCAAGTGTTTATTACACTGGGCTTCAGGGAGAGATCGATCAAAAATGACAGCTGTTAGCTCCGTGCCTGCCGAGAGCCGAGTTGACGTGAGCGCAGTGGACGCTCCTGCACGACTATGTCTACCTTCACTCAGTGTGTTTCAGCTGTCCGCGTCAGGCTTTGTTATCTGGTGACATTAGGGCCTTCTGCCGATTGCATTTTTTTTTTTGCAAGAGAAGAGAAGATTGAGTCGAGAGGAGGGTTTAAAACGAATGAACGTGCAGAGGTGCAGAAAGAAAGAGATCTCGAGTGTATTGTTTGCTTCGCTATATATCTTACTACATTTGTCATTTCTCTGTGCAATAAATAGAAAACACACACGTGGCTGAAAAGACTCAGTTAATGGAGATGCCTGATAAGTAATGGTTACTGGCAGGAAATAAGATACTGGAATACTGAATAGTATAAAGTGTTTGAGAAAAAAACATACTGTAAATACTAAATATACTGTCAATACTGTAATTTAATATAAGGAGTGAAGTGATATAACTTATAGCATGACTACTGTCTTCATTCAGCAAAGAATGAGAGAAACTATAAACTATAAAGCCACTACAATGTCATCGTCAACATTCCATAGGCAAAATGTATGGGCTAACAATTTAATTTGCTAACAGATACTGTATATCCCATCACAGCTGTGTCCCCTGGTCATTCGCGCTATATTGGAAGTCTCAGTGTGCTGCACCTCCCTGTTGGTTAAAGAAATGAACAACTGCAACACTTCCTAGTATGTTCTGTGTTGTGGGTCTGTGGGGAACTCACAGCATAGCACAGCTGTTAAGTACTTTTAGCAGCGCCATTGTTCAGTGAAACAAAACAGTCCATTCAGCTTGGCTGGTTTCCAGAGCGCTCCTATAGCGGCCAAATGTTTATCATTGTTTTGACACTGCATAGGACAGGTCAGCATGGGGTACGGCTATACATAGAGGTGTGGAGTTTCTGTTGAGAGAAAGGGGTTGTAAAAGAAAATTAGTGCTGCAATGTAATAGGCTATTTAGCATTTCTCTCTCTCTCTCTCTCTCTCTCTCTCTCTCTCTCTGCTTGTTTTTCAGTGTAATTCCTCATGGGGCTGGAGAAGAGCAGCAGCAGCCGCTCAGTGTTCGTGCGGCAAAATAAGGTCTTTTAAAACCTCAGGTGTCTTTGTGTTATAAGTGCTAACTAAAACACCTTTTTGTAAGTGTCCATTTCTATGAAGCAATCACCCCCTCATTGGCTCACACTGCCATTTCCCTCTGCCCTTGAAGCTGCAAGAATCCAGTTCCATCTCTGGCGAAACAGTATAGGGACAGAAAATGAAAGGTTTCACATTATCTGTTTTGACTGCAGTCCGATAGCTGCTGCTGCACTAATTGTGCCTTCCCCTCTCTCCTTACCCATTTAATCTCTTCATTCTGGCAGTGTGCACAGCCAGGACAGTTCTGCTTTATTCTAATTGCATACTTTCGATTAAAAAAGCTTGTTTTCCTTGATTACTTTGATGTTGAAATGGGAGCAGGGGAGCAATTCGCATTCACTCGGCAGTATGTTTTTCCCCTCCGCTCTTTTGTGCTAACAGCAGAATTCCTATTTATATATTGGCAGTGGAACTAAATTACCGCAAACATCCCTATGGGCCAGCCAGGCATAACAGATTGGGAAGGTCCTGTATTATGTCAGTGCCCCCTACTGGCCGCCTGTGGAAACACATCATTGTTGATGCAGTGCACGCATGGCAGGGGCTGTTACAAACACATGAGGAATGGGCTCTTAGATTCTTTACTGGTATACTGGAATATTTGCTTGATGAATCCCTCATGACGGGGATTCCTCTGTCAGGAATCAATCCAATTAGCCAGTTAGGAGGAGGCATTGTCAACATCAGTGGTTCATTCATTTCCAAGCACATTTATTTTTTGCAAGGCCTATAAGTGCTGCTGTATTCTATTGACTGTGCAAAGATCACACAGATTGGGACAAAGACAGCAGACCAGGTAGACGTAGGAGATACTGCCGTGATATGAATCAAAGTAGGAGGTAGTGATATCTTTAAAGAGAGGAGCATTTAAAAGAAAATAGCTCCCCAAGGGATATAACAGAGCAAGATAGGAGTGAGGATTACTTATCGGTGGCTAAATGCTACATGTGACAGTGTTTACTTAGGAGCTCAGGGCTCGACTGTCCATGCAGCAGAAAACCCGATCAGCCGTGTATCATTCATGCCCTTCATAGATGTTAACTCACCAGAACACAGGGGCAGGTTTGCACCTAAAGGCGTGGGCTGACTTCCCTGCTGGGATGAGAGCGTCTCTCCCTTGAGCCCCCCACCCCATACTGCCACAGCACTCGCAAAACATCAAGGGGCATTTACTTCTTTCATATTGCATTCTCTCCTCTCACAACAGTGGGGATGCAAGTTGCCCAATTGTGCACAAAATGCAACAAACGCAGTGCCATTGGGCTAATAGCGCCTAACTACAGGTCAGTCAGGAGTGTTTCACGCTGAGCTGTCGCAGAAAGCCTGGAAATTAAAACATATATTGTATGTTTCTCCCCGAAGAGAATTAGATACTGATCACTGGAGGAATAGATAAGATCGGCTGAATGGTGGCGCAAACGTTTTATGCCATGTCATATAACAATGTTCCTGGCATTTACTTAAAATATGCAATTTTTGTCTTACTTGGGGACAATGACATTTTTAAGAGCTAAAAAGAAATTGCAGTGTTATCACTAAAAGTGATATAATTTAAGGCTTTTCTCTAGAAAGCAAATGCCAATCTCTGAAATGTCAGAAGTAGTTCACAATAGCTTGAGAACTGAATAACTGCTGTTAACTTCACTCTCTAATTACTGCATATATGACAGGAGTTTAAAAGCTTTACATGCATTTGTAATAATTATTATTATTTCTATAGCTTTTATTCCTGGGTAAAACGTGGCAGCTCAATTGATTTGAATGGTTCCATTGACAAGCACCTTCCCTCTCTCATGATGTCAGAGCCTGTGCCAGCTGCACCTTGGGATGAGGTTGTTTGTCTTCATTAGTATCCAGCGTTTCTTCCCTGGTTTTCATTTGCAAGGTCCCCTCCTGTATTTGTCAACTGCGGCGAAAGGCCAGCGACAACAGAATCTAGGTCACGCTTTAATCGTTTTCATGCTATCTCTACCACTCTGCGAGGTGTTTGTCTTCTATTAGCTGAGGAGGAGACTTTCCCACACAGGTTTTTTTTTCCCTCAAGCAGCTGGTACAGCCCTGGCCCTGCCAGTCTGGAGGATTTGGGGCAGGGGGTGAAGCTGCAGGTTTTGTTCCCAAGCATTCCTCGATTCCCACCTGCGTACGACCACAGCATAAAGGCTTTGCTTAAAAGGGGGGCTGCAATTAAAGCCAGATGAGGTTAGATTGGCTCAGTTCTGCAGACTCAAACCTCTCAGACCTAAATTGTTGTTCCAGTTTCATGTGACTTTATTCAGCTGCATACTTTGTTTCATTGTAAACATGTCATATATTTTATTTTTATAACACAGGTGAAGGAGCGATGAGGGGTGGAACCAGGTGCCGTGCTGCTCAAGGTGCATATGCTGATCTGATCATTTCTATTTCTATCAGAAATAAGATGACTGCATTTGTATGGACTTCTATAATGGTTAAATCCATTACACACATTGGAGATCTGCCTAATCGTGCACACACACTGTCTTCAATCTGCTCTGCACATCAGCACCGGTGCATAATCATCATATATTGTGACCTCTAATTAAACTATGAAGAATAACTTTGTGGAGGAACCATCTCCCTCTCTTCACTTGTGTGTATGACTGCCGGCTACAGAGGGAGGGAAGGTACCGTCAGCAGTTTAATGAGCCTCTCACCTATTGTTTCCAGAGCTGTTGCTGTACAACTGCGTCTCCACTTCTCGCTCCCAGAGTAAAAATGACTGGAGATACTGCTCTCGGTGTGGAAATTGCCATGATTAGCAGCTGTGATTTAAGCTCTTTCTTAATTAACCTTGTTCTTTAATTGCCTCCCCCACCAATTTCCAGGAGAGACAATGGAGACGCAGCACCGACCGCTCGTGGGACTGAGCAGTCACAGGGTGACAGAGATATGGTGCATCTGACTTTTGAGCACATTAACCAAGTCGATGAGATACAGAGAGGAGATCATCTTGAAGCCTTAATGTAAGTGCATGTACTGGTTCTCCATGGTTTAATGGGTAGGTGTGTCTTCTCTATGTTGGGGCGTCATTGCTATGAGGCAGTTATCAGTGCCACAAGCTGTGTTTACATGCTGCTCGCAGAAACTGATTCACTACGAAGCCTTTGGGTCTTAGTCAATCATTGATTTTGGTATTATAGTAATCCATGTCTAATATGCACTAATTTACAGTGCCTCTGCAGGAAGAATCTTCTTGGCAGTGCGTTGAAAAGAAGAGAAATAGAGAAGGGTGTCAAGATAAATACCAAGAGCATGTAGTAGCTGTCGGTTCATGAGAGGAGCTGTGTGCTCAACAATTCTGGGTTGAATAGCTGGAGGCAGGGCATCAGAATCAGGTCAGTCTGTTTACTGATCAGCCCTGAGCCTCCAGAGAGCCACTGGGCTAACAGTGCTGTGCAGCAGAGTGGGGAGAAGGTACCGAGCGCCCTGGGCCAAACTCAGCAGCAGCATAATTTCTAAATGCAATGACCATAAGTCTGGAAACTTGATGTTTGTGGCTTAGAGTAGCCAGGCTGCAGGTGTTCATGATGTCCATCACATGGTAAGAGTGGTGCTCACAGGTTTCATGCATCACAACTTTAGGGAAGTGCTCATCCATCAGTGCAAACAGGGCATAAGAAAAGAACAACAACATTTAGTCTAACAACTCCAAGTATTGTAAAAACATTATGGACCATAGTGTTAAAAAAAAAAAGGCTAAAAAACCTTCTCGTGCAATTGTTTCAGGTTTTTAATCATTTAATTTTAATGTGCCAGATCCTGCTTTCAGGGTTATTTTTTTATATGTACCCAGACTAATTCTTAATTGGTCTCTTTTAGTTTTACTTTTATTAATAAACACAATGGTTAAAGTGTTACATTGCTTTATTACTCTATATACTGCACTTCATCATACTCAGTAAGAGCATGTTTGTAGCTTCACAGTTCTGTTTGAATCATGGCTCAATTTAAAACACTGACTAGAAGAAACAGCTTGTAACATGAAGGAAAATTCAATCAGCATTAAAAGTATTTATATATTAAAAGACTCGTCCAAGGATGTTACATGTGTGCAGCTGCAGAGCAGAACCACCACCCCCACACCAGCGCTGCTCTATCAGTCCTATACGAGCTGTTCTGACTGTAAAACCTCCCCCAGTTCTGTCTACTGCTATTTCTTATTCTATTAGTTTGCTGAAAAGCATTTGCTCTCTTCTGGTCTTCTCCTGCCCATTGAGCATGCTGGCTGAGAGGACGCCCTGGCTATTGAGAGTGTAAAGCTCTGACGTTTGTTTCCAACAGGGAACTTTGAAGAGGCCATACACCCAACAGGACAATTAAAGCCTGTACAGTTTAAATATCTGGAGGTGATTTTATTTAGAATAAACTGATTGTCAGAAATCGATCGTCAACTCACTGAACCGAACATTCTGTTTAAACAATAACCACTGTACAAAGTATGTGGGTGTCTCCACACTCTCCACTCATTTTGATATAAAGAAAAGATAAAACCTTTTGTCTTATCTTTGACCAGTGCAAAATATATTCCAAACTTTCTGAGTGAACCAGATCCAGTCACAGTCATTACACCATCCATGCTGGATCACTAGCATGCAGCCTGACACTTTCACACAGCAAACAAGAAGCAAGAACAGAGATAATCTACTCAGACAGCAGAAGTCTCAAAGTAGCTCCAGCTAAACCAGAGAAAGGTCTTTAGTATCCATCAGGGACTGTGTCTGCGCACATAGAAATTGTTGTCATTCCGTACGACTTATATTTCCATGCTGAACACACAGGCACTCCGTCAGAGAACAGTCAGGATTGAACACACAGTTTAAACAGGATCATAGTGGCTGCAATTTCTACAAGATGTTTACTCTCCAACCTTGTTCCATCAAGACATGACGGGGGGGTTGCCTTCACCTGGGATGTGGCCCCAACTAGCAGGTCACATCCTATGCCAAGTTATCATTATATCATTTCTAGCCCAACTTGGCAAGAAATATTTGAGCTCGCTGACAAAAACCTCCGATCTGTGCCAATGGAAGTCTGCTGTTGCTGTGCTTGTGAACTCAACAAAGATGGGGTTTCAGAGGCTCCTTGAAGCATTTGGTCCTCTGACTAGCAGCAGACACAATTTTCAGACAAAACTAAAACAACTTGAGTCAAAAGTTTAGAGAGCAGACATACAGAGTTTCTCTTGAATGATCATTCAGCGTGTGACTCCCCCCCCGCAGCCAGTTAATTGCGTTAAATGAGCTCATAATGACCGACAATCAGAAGATATAAAGTCATGTAGTGGGAACTGCACAGAGAGTTGGACAGTCTGAATCGGGTGCAACAGTTAACTGTCTATAGTTGACTCATAGTGCACAGCTCATATTAGTAGAGGAACAAACACAAACCAGTGAGTGGAAATGTGATGTTTTTGTTACGAACACGTTTTTTTTTCCTCTCTGCAACTCAAATGAACAATACAGTAGCATGTCAGTGCTGATGGGTTGGATATGGATATGTGCTCTGACACTAGCTCTGCCATATCAAGAATCTTTGGTAACCACAGTCCGCAGTCCTAATTTACTCGCCTAGGTTCGGGGAGCAGCAACTCATTTTCAAGATAAGGATTTGAAATGATCCATTCTTCTTTCAGCTCCACTTAGGGATTAATTCATTCTATGACCGTGAAACAGTTTGTATCTACTGATCGCCTGAAAGTATGGATGCTTGTCTGTGCAAGAAGGTGCTGATTATTCCTATTAGAATAGTGTTGTGTTCCAGGCACAGTAACAGCAGTGTCATCTGCCAATGTTATTTCATGCTCAGTTGGGTGTGAATCAATTTCATTCCGGGGAACAATTACTGAAGATTGCTGATTTTTTTTTTGTCCCCCTTTCCCTCCAATCATAACATTTGAATCAAATCATTGTGCCCTGCTCGACATACAGTGCCAGGATCAAAACACATCAGCCGCTCGCTGCTGTGATCAAGTGACATCTGTGACGGCTTGGTTGTTTGCAAACTGCCACGTTTGTTTCTGTTCCCTTCAATTTAAAACCGTAGAAAAATATTCCCCAAAGTTTTTTTTTATCCTCCCTTTTTTCTCTGGGTCAGTAAATAGCACACGTGACCCCGGTGAACTCTGACTCAGAGCGTTTACATTGTTGGGGCAGGGTTGTCAAACAGTACGCGGGATGGATGGGAGATAAAGCCTCACACGTTCCCCCATTACTCACATAAAGAATGTCGACCCTTCAGCGATGGACAGGGAGGCTGGATTTCCGAAGCTTAGTTGGGCCAACTCTGACAGTTATTTCTGGCCCTGGACTGGAATGAGGCGGGCCGGAGGACGGGGGGCGGGGGGGGGGCGATGCCGGGGAAGTGGAGCCATGCTTCAACAGTTAAAGAGGCTGATCAGATTGAGGTTGTGCAGCTTTCGCTAACGTGGAGGTGTCATTCAAGCCCTGCTACCTCTAACTGGAGGAAAGGGCCCATCCATGGATCACTAAACAACACAGACAGGCCCTCACCAATTAAAACCCGGCTGCAACGTATCCATCTTCTGCTGGCTTTTCGTTTGACATGGACAGGTGTACGTCTGGGTTAAGATAATGGGTCCATATAATTAAACTGGAAACACTTGAAGGACAGAAAAGTGTTTAAAGTTACTGGTTGAATCTGGTTGTAAATCATAATGAAGAAGACGTTCTCCCACTTGCTAAATCTTTGATCAATGGAATATTTGCAGGTATTTTAAATGTTGCCATATAATCCAAGAAATATGCAAATTATCTCGAATAAAGCTGCAATGGATGAGGTTAAAAGAAATGAGCAAAATGGAGCATTTCATTAAACTTTAGCTTTGCAACGCATTTCATCTTTTTCGCTAATCAAAGCCTGTTATTTGGAAGAGTAAATGTTTGAGGATACATGTATACATGCACGGTGTTCGAATGAGTTTGTTGTTTACCAAGAACCAATCAGTTTAAAATCGAAGAATTAAAGAACAACAGTGTTGTAGTCATAACCTTGCAAAATGTAATATTATAACCTTCTTTTTAATCACGACTTTACTGCGGCAACATTACAACATTATTGTGGAAATCTCAAAACGTTTTATGTGCCCGTATTACTGAATAATAAGGTTCAGTGAGATAGTGTTCAATTTTGTAGCTGAGAGATCAAATGTCTGCAATGAAATATTTTGTGGAACTGAGTGACGAATCCAATAATTGCCACAGTACTTGGCAGAGAGATGATCTGATTTAGCTTTGTGTCTTTCCTTTGTCACAAAGAAACACCTGGGAGAGTGTGTGCACACAGCATACACAGATTCCCTTCTTTCATGCCTGTGAACTACTCATCCCTTTCCTGTCCATATCACACAGATACCCGGCCACTTTCAACAGGGCTGCAATCATCTAACCCTGATTTTCCACTCAGGTCTCCAAAATATCAAATTGAAAAAAGAAGAAGAAGCTATTTCTGAAAGAGGCACAAGAGCATAAAAAGCACACAAATAACAAGAAAAAGAATCGATAGAGACTCTGTTTTTGCAACATTGGGGTTCTGTGATGTGGTGTAGTGTGCGCTACATCAACCTTCCACCCACACTTTGCAGATCTGAACAGACACTTGGCTTGTTGTTCGTCGTGTTGCCACAGCAATATTTCTATTTATCCTGTGAGACAGCTATACAAATAGATGAAGTGCAACAGCATGACATTTTCTGTACTTCAATTACTTTGCGGGGCAGGGCCACGTGGGTTAAAAGCCAACAAACCATAACTTTCCCTGACATTTCCTCCCCCCACAGTGATGGTTGATGGATTCTCCCTGACAAAGCATTCATTATCGCACAGAACAGAGAGTGCGCTAAAAATCTCTTCTCTTTTCTTCTCCCCTCCATCCTCTGCCTCCCTGTCCAAACCGAGATGAACTCAGCTGCAGGAGCAGAGTCAACTCCGCACACACACCATCAGAGAGGGGGAGAAAAAAAACGTTTTAAACCGCTGCAGGATATTCACTGAGAAACAGAAAGTATATCCTTATTGACGGGCAGCCATGATGGTGCAGTGGGCAGAGGGGCATATCAAATGGAAACAACTGTTCATTGCCAGCTCGGATTTGATCCCGCTACAATGAGAGAGGGGCTGCTATGGAAATGAGCTATGATGGGATGCCATTGAAGATTAGCTTTTATCATTGATCTCAGAGTTGAATGCACAGAGGCTCAGTGGCACAAGATGAATGAAGACACCCAACCTGGCAGTGCCCCAAACCCCCCCAGCCAAAGCCCCCTGGAAGAAAACAACTTGAAAACGTAACGTTAATCACAATCGATGGAAAAGATCGGTAAAGGCGTAAAAACCAGCCATTTTAAATTATTCTAAAGAATGCATTGGGGAATAGCTTCACATGCCAGAATTGAGTCATAATTCTAAATGATATGGACCCAAATAAAATTACTTAACGAGACCATCTTAAACCAGCTAAAATCAAAATAGTTAATCCTGTACTGTGAACATTTATGTCACATATGAAAGTAATCTCTCAGTTCATTCTGAAGATGAACGCAAAAACTACTCTGTCCTTGTCCTCTGAACACCAAAATCAAATCAGTAAATGACTGAGTCCATGCTAGTGTTTGTACCTAACCTGAAGATATCCCGTCAAGGTGTTTGTGAGATTCACAAGAAAGGGACACGTCATACCTCTGGCCACTGGCTGTCGTTGGTGCAGAAGCATCAAAAAAACACACAACATCTTTTCCTCACACGGGGGGGTGGGGGTGGGGGACTGATTGTCTTGTAGAGTTAACAATCCTGTCCAGCCCTGATAGGAGCAACAGAGGAATCAGACTCACTTCAAGAGGTTCACAACACAGACAGAAACTCATCCATTCACCATGGACAGGCTAATAAATAAAAGAGAAACCCTGTGGCAGTAACAAGCCTATAAAGTATAGCTATGTTTTACAAGTGAACGAGACGGACGGCCAAGAAAGATGGTAGCCTCGTGAGGGCGGAAAACACTTTACAAGGCTGAGAGAGGAGCGTATGCAACTCTATCCAATGCTCCACAGTCTGCTTCATCATGATATGAAGCGTGTCACAGCTTGAATGATCATGTTTACACCACACACACGATATGAACTGTACATCTCTTCAGCTGACGTGCATTTTTCTGAGATAGGTAAAAATACACTGTGGTCTTAAAAATGCATCCAGCCATTTTAATCCACAACATGAAGGCTGTACCTGTTCCAGTTTCATACAGGGATCCTGATATGTTGTGAGTTGAGAAGAAGACTCCTTTGTTTTGTTTACACTGAACTAAAGAACCCAGCATACTGCTGCCCCAGTGTGCGGATTTCAGGTAGCGTGCCGGAGGTCAGGAATCAGAGGCGTGACGTGTAACGCAACATCGGTCCGTCCTGCCATCCCTGTCCTCCATTCTAGACACAGCCGTGGATTTGACTCTGTGACTGTCTGTGCTGCAGGCACGGGGGCAGGACGACAGTGCCCTCCCTTCTGTTTTTATTTCCTTTCTACGGAGCGGTGAGGTGAAATAAAAGGCGAAGCATTCCAGGCTGTGAAACGAATGAGGCCATGGATAGTGAAATATAGATTGGATGATTCATTGAAAAACGTGTCAACAAATATCCATCACAGCCTCGCAAACCAAACCCTAACATATGTAAGTTATTTGTTTGAACCAGACCCACAGATGTTTAATTCACTCTCACACACCGCCACCGTGCACATGCAGCCCAGGTTCAACAATGGAGACCAATTTCAGCATGATAGGTTTTCCTTTGACACACGTTGGTTGGGGGTGGCTATAGTCTGACGAATTGCCTGAAAGATCAACAATTTAGCTTTGGGATGATGAGGAGGAATCCTGGCATGTCAGAAATGTTTGCTGGCTGAGGTCCCACAGTTCAATTTCCCTCGTGGCTGCTGTGAAACATCCATCATAAACGTGGTGAGCTAGTTTTAATGAAGTCCAGCTTGGTGTCCGTATAAAACTGGCCTCTATTTTATATGCAGGCAATAGTCTTGAAACAGCTGTGACAGAAAACTGAACTTGAGTATGTAGCCCCCACATCTGCCGCCCTCTTTTTGTCAGCTATCTTGTTTTCATAAATCTTTATTGGAATTTTCACTCTAAATAGAAAAAGGTTCAGTGTTTATCTTCAGTGCGGCTGAATTTCATTGGTACAGTGAAATACATGAAAGCTGATGAGGTTCTGGTTGGGAATGAAGATTTAAACATGTCCAGGGTTTACACAATAGACAACATTAGAAATAAAGACACTTATATTGAAATTAAGACTAATCATTGATTAAAGTACCTTGAATAAATACTCTGACATTTTGACCTAGTGATTAATCATCTGATGATTTCACTTCCACCCTGACAACAATAGACCATATGTCCAGCATTAGTACTGTCCTTTGCTGTAAGCCTCATCTTCAGCTTCTGTCTAGAGGGTCCAGTGAGATCTGATTGGCCAGCTGTCTCTCTTTGTTGTGATTGGCCAGCCACCTCCTGTACTCACTTTATTACACAAATAAAAACACAATTTCACCTTTAACTGTCTCTAACAAAGCGTTTCAAACAAACTGACATTTTGTTGAGATAAAGTATTTCTTTGTTCTTTGATAATATACTGAATATAATGCAACGCAGACCCTGAACTGTTTGTTGCCTCGCTCAGCACACCCAGAAAATAACTAAACCAGAAGTGGATAAGGAACTGCTCTGAGGCTCCTGTCTGGCTGTCACACCAAATCCGAGCCTGCTGGACACATCAGCACTGAATGCAGTGACTCCATGTCAGCTCCAACATATTGACGTCATATTCTGGTTCATAAAGGCATCTGGTAGACACAGGCCTTTGTATTTACACACTGTTTTTACGAGGAGAACTGAAAGCCAACCAACAAGAGCGAGCTAACTCAGCAGCCTCAATTACAGGGAGTGTCTGAGCAGCCAAAACAGTGGCCTCATCATGTCAGCGTCAGCCCTGCGCCAGTCCACCGAGACTGCAATCAGCAAGCAACAACACAAATGTAAACACATTAGCTTTAATCAGATTGTGGCCAGCACTTTGACTCCATCAAATCTAATACATATCATGCTGGATGTAATCCAGCTGGTTGCTATGGGAGGAGGAGCGAGGTCAGGAGATCATGTGCTGCTGGAGAAACAGAGATTGGGAGATGCGAGCATGCAAGGCTCTCTGCATATGCAAGTGTTTGTGGATATTTTCCGGTAGTTCAGTGACTGCGTATGACTGTATGTGCGTGTGGTTGGCGAGATAGGGGGGTTGCTGTTTGTATGCATGGTTACGCACGTGTGTCAGTGCAACCATGTGTCACATCCAACATATGTTCCCCTGCAGCTCTCCCTTTGGAGGGAGGCTGAACTTTGGCACACAGCATGACACTCCCTGAGATGATCAAGGGGGACAACATGGAGCACGGTCCCTGGGGCCACAGGGTTCCGCCTTGAGAGAGCTGGAGGTCGGTTTGTGTCCTGGCTGTCACTGTATCGTCTGCCCAATGCTTGTGTGAGCAGAGACGGTCCAGGCTGGTCAGTGGTTGAGACCTGCCCCACATTTTTTTGTCATATGGGTACAAATGTGGATTTTTGACCTTCTGTTTATGCAGATCCAGATCAGAGGGCAGCTCCAGGGACACAGTACATTTAATATATAGGATGCTTTTGAACATTTTTATAGATTTTTGAGAAAATGGTTCTTGATTGTCTGTGGCGAAGGTCAAAATCAAAGCATAGCAACATTGAGCTATTAAACAGTTACTGCAGAGCCGCTCCTGCTGATACAGACCAGTGGCTCTTCAGCCCGTCTAAGAGAAGAAGAAGAGCCTTACAGACATCTCAGGTGCCTGTCTACAATATATTAAGACACCTCAGGATGGCCAGTCCAGTAGCTCCACTCATCTTTCTTATGCACTGAATATGTTTAGAAGATAAAGCTTGATTTGATTTATCTTTGATAGAAACAGATCTTGGTCAGGTCAGCAGACTGGTTGAGCAGGGAGGTAAAGGGATGATGTGGGATCGGTGCCTTGAGCGGTATGAGAGAATGGTCCACATGTCTATGGACAGACCTTCACTTTTCCTTTCTGCCTCGAGCACCACTGACAGTGTGATAGAGGGAAACAATGGACAGAAATACAGAAACAGAAAGACAGAGGGATTGAAGACGTCAGTCAGTGGAGACCAGACGATGTTAAGATGAATTCTCAACACAGGTTTCCCTGGATTTGCAGAATTTGAATTTGATAAAGCCTAGTAGCATCTTGCTTATTCTATTTAGGAAAGACTTGACAACTATCCATCAATCATCTTGTGCTCAATGATTTGTTCCTTATGATAATTTTACTGAACATTTGTTGAAGCCTGAGTATAATCTGTTTTTAGCTTGGAATAAACCCTAAAGGAGAGAACCCTGAAATGTCACAGCCTCAGCAGATCTCTGGACAAGGAAAACAATGAGTGACGTACAGTGGGCCGGGCTGAAAAACACTCTAGAAACAAGATCTCAGTAAATGTTGTGCTTTGAGCATTTTTACTCAACATGTGTACAACCCACAGCCACAGAAGAAACAATATGACTACAACTTTTCTGTCCACAGGTTTTGGCTGGCATGGCAAAGTTCCTGCACATTGACGACCACAAAGCTCTGTTGGTTAAAGACATTTCCAGATACGGGATTCAAAACAAGAGTGGAACTGATGAAGGGCATGAAAGCCAAAGAAACAAAGTTCCCGACTATGTGTGTGGTAATTGAGTACAACCGTCCAGGAGTAACTATTGTCAACAAAAATACTTTTTACAATGTTAAGACAGAGGGTCCTGATTGGCCCATCCTGAGCATGGAACCACCCACCAGGATTTGTCTTGCAGAGCAGGAGGATCTGAGATAGAAGCTATGATGCAAGAATAACAACAGAGCTCGCTGGATGGATTTAAAGCAGATTTGACCCAAGGAAATGTGACCAACAACATAAACATAAAACTTTAATGAACCCTCTGCTTTCTTTATGCACCAGTCATCATCAACTATAGTTGCAGAATCATCAAATTATATTAATGAATATATAACACTGAAAAGAATCATATTTTTGGCCGTATCACCAAAGGGATTTTGCTTCTGTAATGGGCAAATATCACAGCTTGAGCTCGTCTGGCTTTAACCTACTTGTGTCTCTGTGTCTCTCCAAACTTGGAGCAGCAACCAAAGCTGTGTGCAGTTACACGTCTCTAATCCTGTAATTACTGGCCCATCAGCGCCTAGTAAAACCATGATTGGAACCAGCTGTCTATTTGTTTTGTCTTTTTTCCACTCCAAATCTGCACCATGACCAATTTGACATTTCAAAATGCATCTCTGAAACTCCAATACTGCCTGGTTTTGAACAAGTGGCCACCAGTTTGGTCCAAATTACATTTACACAGAACCATGAGCCAAAGAAAGAAAAGGGGCTAACCCATCTCGAATAGCCCACGATTCCACAGGGGATTGTTTTCTGGCTAGGTGTGTCAGACAGTGTCCAGCTCCACAGTAACTCAACCTCACAACCGGGTTAAAATACAATAAAGACATTGAAGCAAACATCAGACACATTTAAAAGAGATGTGGATGTGCTAAAAGGGCAGATACATGGATTACTACAAACTAAACTGACCAAAGAATAAGACAGGAAAGCAAATTAGTGGTCTGGCAGAGAGAGTTTGAAGTTTTCTATTCCCAGAAAATTCTCAGAGCAGGCTGCTGCCTGAGCCAAAAGAAGCAAATTGCTCACTCGCTGATTTTATTTACTCTGTATTGAATTAACAAACACATGCCTGCACACTGTCAACTATTAAAACCACAAATACATTCATTCATTTTCACTCTAGCAATATAATCCAATTCTCTGTCATTTTCTCCCCAAACTGAGTTCATTCACTGGATCGTAGAGACAAATCCAGATACAAAACACAATGAAAACAACACGTGAATAATTCATTTGAACCAAAGAAGAGAAACTGTGCACTGAACTGGGCACACCGAGCTGAAAGACATGAGAACGCAGGGTCGGGTATTTCTATGGGTTCTAAGCTTATTGAGGTGTTTTCAAGTGTTTACTCAAGTTCAGTAGCCAGTGCTGGTGTGGTTTTGGTTTGACGTTACACTGAGACTCGCCCTTATTATTCATTCTCACCCACTTAAACACAGTGTTAGCCTGGCAAAGGAACAGATGTAAAACACTAAAAGAAACAACCTAAACAGACCTAAATATTAGGTAGTGGTGATGAAGAAACATGACCTGTCCAGAAACCTCTGCTAAATCTGTTTTAACAGTTGGTTTATTTTATATATATATATAATAGGGATTTTATGTAACAGTCTAGTTTAATTGTTCATCTTATTTCAAGATGAATTTATTTTATTCAATTTCAGTTTATTATAATTCCTCAAATATGTCAGATATACAAGTCAAATCAAAACTGTGTTTCTCTCCAACCACACAATGCAAAGGAAACAAAACAAGTACAGAAACGTGTGCAATAAAGCATTGCAGTGATTGTGCAATGAACTATTAGCAGCAAATTGTTTTTGTTTTAAAGTGACAGTACAAAATACTTGTTTATGGCAGGTAGAGTTCAGCTTATTTACTATGAACGAATATGATGTATTCTTTTGGCTCGTACATAGTTTGACTGTTACTGTGTGATATTTTGGTTTCCATTCCCCAGGCAGAGATAAGTGTTGATGTTCCACACAGTCACGCTAACCTTCATTCTGATTCTGTTTTCCCAGTGAAGGTCATTGTTTGCTCTCCTCTCTCTGTGTACATTACATTTCACAGTCTATTGCTTCTTTCTCTTCTAATGACTTGCAGGCTCCTCAGAAAGGAGAGCAGACATGGCAGACTAAATGACTACAGTTCTACTCTGGAGCGTGTACACACACACACACACACACACGATAAATAAGAAACCGAGAAACACAAGTATCAAAAAGAATCATGATGCAATAAAGCTGCACCACAACAGAAAGGACACAATTCAAGATTGTGGTATAAGAAGCAGCCATTGTGTAACTTTTGTAGTTGTTTTCTTTTGTAGGGGCATTTGTCAATGGCTGTGCATGATTATAAAAGCTGCCTGGTCAAATGCAACCATCAAACATGAACAACATTGACCTTGATAGTGGACATACTATAATTATACATATGAAATTTCTTCTGCCTCAAAAATTGAACTGACACATCTGCAAGAGGGGGAAAACATGGTATAACCTCAAGATCGTCATGACATGAAACACGTGAAACCTGTTTCTCTAACTTCTTGTACACAAGCTTTAACAAATCAAGTGCAGACATTTCACAACTCTGGTTTCGGGTTTCCCTGCATGTTGTTGACATTCTGTCTGCTCATTATTTTCTAAAACAATGGCCTTTGGATTAGGTGGAAAATATTTACAAAAAACTATATCTGAATAAGAGTAGGCATGGCATTTATGTTTTCAAATTAAATGTTAAGGAAATAATCTATTTGCATTTCAGAAACAGCCTAATATACTTTCATTATAACATATCCACATATACAAAGAATAAAAATAGATTTTTACATTAAAACTATTATGGATTCAGGATTATAAGGAGGGTGACCTTGGCAACCGAGAATTTGCACTGTAATAAAGTATTGAAAGAGTGCTGCATAAGTACACGATACAGTATATAAAACATTCACATGACACAGTGTCACTTTATCTGATCTTTAATAACATCATGTGATGGAGTTTTTTGACTTTCAGACTGTGTTTGATACCGAGCCATGCAGCGTTGCCTCCGGGCTCATATCTGAAATGCTACAAAAACTGTAGCAACATAGGATAATTTAATAGGTTTCTCACTGCCAATCCCCAGGAGCTAACATGAGACAGGGAGAGAGAGGCAGCTATTCCGATGTGCGCTTGGCTCTCTTCCTTGACTCGGCTGCAACTAGCACTGATAGGAATGATGGCTTTTATATGTATCTCTTTCTGAGTGGCGGCAGATGTTCCACATTCTCCAGCAGTGCTCTGTTCCAGGGGGAAATCAGGGAAAACTACGCACTATAAAATTAAACCACTGACACTTCACCGGCCCTGAAACCAAATAGCGCCCGCAGCATCGGCAAGCTGGAGCGAATTCATCATTTCTCATTTTTAGAGGGTTCCATCTGTGCTAACTTCCATTAATACTGGCTGTATCTGCAGTCAACTGCTTTCTAATAGATAAACACCACACTGCTTTCTCACACGGGCCCATTGTGTTTGATATCACATAAAAATGCAAAGAATGGAAAAAGTCCATATGGGAAAAGTGCTAATGTAGTTTCATTATTTATAAAAAACTATTTACACCACAGTTAGATTATTGCTTCTGAGTGTGTTTAAACTGTAGACTTTATCAGCTACCTTAGATACAATTAGCCCCATAACTCATATTCATACTGAGCGGCCATTTGTGGTTGTTTTTTTTTGTTTTTTTTTTAAATAAAAAAAAACTTAACATTGACGTAACATTGATAAAAGCAAATTATGTCTTCATCAAGCAGTTTGCTGCGATCATATACTGTAGCATTGGTCGTTCAGAAGTTTCTATGTTTGCCAACTAACATCCTCGTCTATATTTGGAAACTCCACAGCTGTGGAGGCTTTGCTGCCAGTGTTCAGCCTTCAGCCTCTTCACCCCTTCTCAAATATCTCTGGAACAATACTGGGACAATTAGCAAACACTTGTAGACTGAAGTCGTCCATCTGCAGTAAGAGGCACCCAAACACAGCTGCTGTGCTGGAATCATTTCTATTGCTGGTTCACCCATTGCTCTGTAGCAGGTTCCTCCACTCACCCTTTCCTATCAGAGAGACATTTACTACGCTGAGTATATTTTTCACTCTTGATTACACAGAAACAGAGGGGACAAAATACATGCATCCATTCTTTCTAGTTCTGTATACATTCAAAAATACAACTGTTTTAATTTCATGAAATGGGTCAATGTCCATTAAGTGGTATGAATTCTTCACTGAACCATGTGTTGGCTTTCAAAGATGCCCGTCCAGTGGCTGCTGACAGCCAGCTGACCCAGGATAAGGGGATTAGACCTCAGGCATTATGACAGTGGTAAAGAAGGGAAGCGGAGCAGCGATGGTCTGACCGCTCAGACAGGTACACTGGTGGAACAAAGCCTTTTTAATTACCCTTTTAATTGCCCCTTTAACAGTGTGAATTAGCATTTTAATGATGGGTATGTAATTAGGGTGGAAAAGACTGGGAGAGCTGCAGGCTGCTAATAATGCCTCTCAGCTCAGAGATCACAGCAACAGGAGACCGGAGCAGCTGCACCTGAGCGCCAGCGCACAGTGCAGCACTCAACCAACAAAGAACAGATGTTACACACACACACACACACACACACAGAGCAGCCCACTGACCACACACAGGGACACCTAAGGGTGCAGGTGGAGTCAGTGGACGTGTAAGAGGAGAAAACACTGTGACAACAAACTGTCATATTTCCCTTCACACAGACGAGCCATGATCAATCTATCAAAGGGGATGATTCAGTTCAGTTAAATCTTCAAACCATTAAACGTTGCAGTAGCCATACCACCACTCCCAGCCGGAGCTGACTTAATGTGACCATACGAAGCAAACAAAAAGCATGTCGTCCAGTGTAACACCTTCCTGCTAACCTCAGCACTGAACCTCATTAGCACTGAGCTGAGGTCCCTCTGAAGTCCACTGGTCCGGACGAGGTCAGTGTTTATACTGGGAGAGGTCCTAAAGATGCAACAAAACCAGTGTGTGTACGCACACACACACACACACACACAGCAACACATTGGCACATGTTCAGCCGGGCTCACATGCAAACAGCAGACAGCTTATGCAAACACATCTAGTCTCACTGTGTTCCAAACATACAGTCGTGCTTTGGGGACCTTGGCAATTACAGCGTTTACACCAGGCTCCCCCAGCAGCTCAGAGCAGAGACTGAAGGATGGTAAAGGGATGAGAGTAGTTTGGCTAAAGGCTTTCCAGCTAATTAAAAGGCTAACGCAGCCTCCAAATGACCGTTAGGAATCATTTGGCTCAAAAGGCAGAGATGTCTATCTCGTCATGAACTGGGCGCGGGATGAAAGAGAGCAACATCAAATACGACATTTCTGTGTGTGCATCATTTGTCATAACAACCCGTGTCTGTGTTTACATGCAAAGCAAATTGTTCAGCTGCACAGTCACCATCAAAGGTGTTCTAACAATAGTCAAACCACATAAAGAAATACATTTTGTATATATTAGCATTAAATCAGGCCCATAGGACACACAGTGCGTGAAGTAATTACACAGTATAATGCAGTGGCGGCCGTGCATTTCATGCCTAGGCCTTCAGTATACACCTTAATACAATACTATTAATATAATACCACGGCTTGACAATCCATACAGAATCACACATTACATCACCTCAGTATAGGCTGGTCAGCAACACTTAATTTCCGGAGCATTTAAAATCAATAACCTCACATTCACACTTAAGAGCAGGAAAACAACAACATCACAGATGGTGTCAGAACTCAAAGATAAAATGTGATTTTAAGAGATTAGTCAACAGAAGTAGCTACGTATGTGAGCTTAACAAGTTTGGCCAATAAACTGCACATTATCGTTTCATCGACACCAACGAGACAAAACGACGCAACACTCACCAACACGGACCTCCGCCACGGCGCGTGCTTCTCTGAAAACAGAATCCATCCTCCTTTCTTTTCTCAAGAAGAACTCCATGTCTCTGTTGTACAGTTCCATCAATAAGTCCTCTTCTATGGACACGGAGGCTAATGCGGAAAGTGTCCACTTGTGCTTCTGCCACAAACACGAACCAGAAGTTGGCCGAGAATGACGAAACAGAAGCGGTGGACACAGGGACAGTCACAGCCAAACAGGCCAGTGCGTTAAGTTGTCTCATACTCTTACTCGGATTTTTTCCTCCAAAGAAAATCATGGCGACCAGCAGGATGAGTTCGAAAGTGCCGCCTTTCAGGGGCTCATCCAATCACAGGACGCGTGCACGTCCGGTTCAGCGTCAGGTCTTCTAGCTGGCCTCGGTGTCGCAGTCTCGGGATCTGATTGGCTGTTTCAAACTAAATACAAGTAAACGTGTGCATCTTATGTGAGAGCAACACTTTTAAAGTACAATAAGTGTCTGAATACTTCTTAATAACGTCGTTCTAGAATGGGACTTGTGCTGCTGCATGGTCTGGTCTTAATGTTCTTCAGATGTGAGAGAGGCTGCTCACGCGCACGTCTTCGTCACGCGGGTTTCTGCAGTTCGCTGACGACCTCACCAAAAGGAGGGAAGTTCACTTCCTGACCTCACAGCGACCGTTCGCGCATGCGCACACCGAGCTCCATCTTGCACGGCGAAATACGGCAACCCCACACGAACAAACTGTCTCTTGCCCACGCGACATGTATGTCACATGCAGCCGGACTTCCGGCTTTCTAGTCGCCATGGCAACGGTAAACAGTGACCGTCACACGCTACAGTGGAACTTCAGATAGATAGATCGGCTCGGACCGGACCGTAGTTCCACTGTAGTGTGCGATGTTTACCGTTGCCATGGCGACGAGAAAGCCGGTTTCTCTGCGAGGGCTCCCCGCGAGCCAGATGCTGCCAACAATGGAGCCACATCCGGCTCCTGGACTAGTGCATGTCCATTTTTCATCAGCAGCACCTGAAAGAAGAAGTACGTCCATCTTTGTGTACACAGCACTGGTATATCTGACTGCAGTCTGTTTAAAGCAGGATTTAAAAACACAAACGTGCACATGAGCAGGGACTCTTCCATTGAGGGGTTCAGAGTAAAAACACCAGAACATTTCATGAAAAGAGAAAATAGTGGCTTCAAAATGAAAGAGCATGGTCCTGAATAATGATAGGAGGGAAACTCCACACATACGACGAGGCACACGTTTACGAGCTGCAACGAGATGGAACCTGACATGTAGCCTTCATTTCTATGAGACCTGTAATCAGATTTAACATTAAATTTGAATGCCACCCATCTCCTGGCTAATCTTATTCTTAATTGCAGCTGCTCTTTTCCAGGCCACAAACCTGGTTGATTTTCGCAGCCGCATGGCGATTATTAGCCTGAGCCCGAGCAGAAATATGACGGTGGAGAACAGAGGGCCGTCTTTGTGCTGCGATGCCTCCGGGACAGACAGAGGGGGTTCTCAGCGTGCTCTGGGCCGCTGTCCTAATTATTTTTTCCCAGGGATGAGGTCACATTCCTCATGGCCCAATCATGGCAAGAGGAGAGTTTGTTATTGAAGATCTGCAGACAAACAAACATGCTGGCCTAAAGGAACTCATTCAACATAAGCCCTCGAAGGGCTTTTTCTTTGCTTGCTTGTTGTAATGACCATTTAAACATATTTAGACACAGAGGACAGTCAACAAATAGAAAAAAAAAAAAAAATCATATTTCAGCCCTGAGATTTTCAGCTTGGAACAATAGAGCAGATTTTTCCCTTGAGCCATGCAGGACTGTGGCATGATGACACAGCGGGCAATAATGCCATTAACAGACTATTACTGTTATTTGATGCGCATTAAGCAACCTCTCTGCAGATGGTTTAGTAATGTGCAGGGGTATTAGTCCTGTTGTCATGGTGAACACTGCAGCAACTGTCGGGGAAAATGATTGTAATAATAAGCCTTTCTTATCGTAATGGATTTGTCCTGAGCAATGTTAAATGTTGAACACACACACAAAGCAGAAAAACATGTGGTACACCAAACAAGCCTGTTTATCTGCTCTGTGTTCCCTGTCATAGCTGTCACACGTGATTAAAATACATCTTTTCTTCTCCATCTCTATTTAAAGAGGTTAGAAATCAGGCTACGAGTTAGTAAGAAATCAGCAGACGATGAAAACCATTAGGGCTGATGTTAAAAGGATGACGCCATGCCTCCTAAACAATCAACTGACCCTGTGTCAGTTATGCATCTGTCCGGCATGATAACGGTGGCGTATAATTCTTCATTGGGTCCTTGAATGCAGGCAGAGGTGGACAAAAGCAACGGGTCTCGTTTCCAGCCGACAGCTGTGGATTGTGTTGCCTGAAATGACTGCCGCTGGCAGATTTTACACACTGTTGCTAGTTAGCTAATTAACAGCACTTTGATGAGTTGGCTGAAAATACTGTCTCCAGCGAACTTTATAATGTTTCCAGCAGACGCGCTTTAAAATGAAAACGTAAACGGTCCGTAAATACACACTTAACGGCCAAACACATGATGTGTTGCATCCAAGGCTGAGGTTGAAGCTACGAGACCGGAGCAAAAAGTTGGCATCTTTAAATCAGCACTATGCAACTATTTATACCTTTAAATAGCCGCTATGCAATTATTTTAATGGTGCACTGCCTTGGAATAGGGAGAATGGTTCCTCCTCTGCCTTTACAACGTGTTTGTGTGTCTGCGTAGGACTACAAAAGTGTTTGACTCGCTGTGTAAGTTTTAAGCGGCAGGCGAAACACTTCCACAAAGCACCAGAGACAAATGTGTTTACAAATTAAATGTTCTACAAGTGTAACAAAAAGCAGGAAGTCAAATAAGTCTCGGGAAGCTCCACAAAACATTCAATCAATCCATTTCAATAACAGCGGCATCTATGATGTCAACAGAATATGAAAAAAGCAGCAGGAATTTATTTGTCCTAGTATTATTAGAATTCTTCTCTAACATAAGCACAGGTGAAAATGAGGACCTTGGTCAGATTTGTTTACTTTGACGAGAGAAATTCATTTGAGGATGAGGGCCGACAGCTGGTGGTAAAGTAACTCTAACTCAGGCTGAGGCCTGGCCGGAGTGTTAACTTACCAAAAACAAATAAAGAGCAGAGTCGTTCCCAACTATTCCGCGGCGATGTCAGTGCGATGATGTTGGTAAAATGTTGGTATGCTTTGGAAGGAACACCATACTGGAAGAAGTCAGTGAGACACACAGATGAATACCTGGCTACACCCTCATGTAGAACAGTATCCTCCCATAGAGATCACAGAGGGGCTTCTGCTCACTGGCCACGATCATGTTTGCCTTCGACTTTTCTTCTTATCAAAGTTGATATTTCACAGAGCCCACTCGTCCACACTCACAATAGGCAGGGCTGATTCTGCTGAAGGTCACTCCGACACCTCAGCTGAATGAATGACATTTAGAGCACCATTCCCTATTTTTAGCAGTTTCTTTGAAAGGACTCACTCTATGAACCCACCATGCACACACGCTCACGATGGTGCACGCCGGCCGTACAGGGCTGCCGCTGACCATGTGAGTTTCACTGCAGTGAGTTAAACACGCTGTCGTGATCTCTCACACGTCAGATGTCGACACACTGAACTCGACTGGCTCCTCACACACCTGTCTCCATTTCAAAGATGGATCCTGGTAACACATTGAGTGCCGCCAATGGAAACACATGGTTGTAATTTAAACCTATGAAAATGAAGATTGATGTTTGCATGATATCATTTGAAATCCATTATGATAGCTAGAGTATCAATGCTGAGGCCTTCCTGTCCTCTGCCTCACTGACACATTCTGTGCAAGACCTGGTATCAACACTAGGTGGCATCAGGGTTTGGTTTTTTTTGTTATCTGCAGGAGATTGTTGTTTGCATCATCGGTTTGAATCGATGTTTAAACCGGATACGTCTCAGATGCAAATTCTAATAAGATACGAGGTAATGTATGAGTGAATGAATGAGTGAGTTACCAAAAAAAGAAAAAAAATATGCATAGATTTTAGATATACACATTTTTGTAGATGATCCAGGAAATTACAACACAGTAAGAACTAAAATTAACATATACAGTAGTGGATTATTATTAAAATTGTGGCGTTTAAAGTGCTAAAGGAGTTTGTTGTTATTCTTCGCCTCATCACACTCTGGGACACTGCGTGCATGTTATTTAAAACATTCTTCAGAAGGTTAATATTCTCTTTCCGCAGTATGTGGTGTGCACCCTGAGAATTCCTCAAGAATTAATTTACCGATATGAGATGAACATTTATAGTCCGCACTTTTGCTCCGGTTATTAAAAGATGGTATTTCTTCTAACCCTGTTGCAAAAGGACATGTCTCTTTGTGCTCCCATCCAGGATAATCAAGTCATCCTCGTCCACATGCCTCCCCGTATCTCTCCTCCAGCGCCCTGACCTTTATCTTCAGCTAAATCTTATTTGCCTTCAGGACTTTATAGGGTTTTCCACTCATTCATAATCTATTTGCAGTGTCCTACAGACTTTTCATTGCTATGACATTTGACAAAAAAACTTAATGGTAAGATATTTCAGTCCCTGTATTCATTTGTGGTCGACTTGGAGTGAATCTTTTTGGAGGCTGTGGGGAGACAGATTGTGAGCAGCTTTGCTCCAGGGACATTTCCCCATAGTTCAAGGAGATTACCTTTTTGGATGTGCGCTCCATTAAGCAGCTCCTCCCATCGTGCAAATACTCCGGCGGAGAATAAAAACATTTGGTTCTGTGGAACTGTAACTATGGACCAAATAACAACCTGACGACTCATCATCAGTGTTGGTGGTTGGACCTATTCTCTGTCAGTGAGAAACACAGAATCTGAATCGTTCGGGATGAAATCATGATGTTGCTTGTCTATTCAGCAGCATGGACCCCACCACAAAGACACATCATTTCAATCCTCTGATGCTCGGCTGAGACGTTTGCTGGTGCCTGAGGGATGGCTGGAGGATAATGGACTTTGAACAGGTCATCTGCTAATTCAGGTTAGCTGATCTCAGTTCAGTATCCATCAGCATTTATTGACTTTTGAGTCCTGGAGAGAGCTGAGGCAAGTGGAGTGGGATGGGTAGAACAGAAATAATTAGAGCGGTGTAGGTGTGGTCCTCAAACCTAGGTTAAATATTTATTTAATTTAAGTTACTCTCATCGCAGCTGATGTGCTGCATATTAGCAGCCATCTTTTTCCACTTTTCCAATGATTAACTGCATTGTAAATAAAATAATTATTTGTTGTTTTTTGAAATATTACTGAGCATATTCTGATCATGAGTGATGTCGATGTCACGTCCAGGGCATGTGCTGCCCGGCTGAGGGCAGCTTTATGTTGATTCATATTGAAATCATCACACCGTGTATCCCAATGCATTGTGGGAGAACTGATCTTGATATGTCACTGCTTCATGCGCAGCAGTCCATGTTTCTGGATTGTCTTCTCTCGCCCTGCACCATGTGACCAGCGTGAACCAGCACGCGACACATTCCCTGTGTAGAACACAGTGAGCGAGGTCTGAACATTTCAGTAATGCTGATGCTCTAACGTTAACTTGAGATTTAATCATATTACTTCACTAACGATTCTGCACAATCGCAAGTTGAACATCTGTTTTTTTTTTGTGTTGCACTAAAACCCATACCCTTCAAAAAAGTGGAGAAAAAAAACCACAAGCAGAGATGTGTTGCTGCACCGCAATGTGAATAATAGGACGTTCTGTGTAGCCTGCAGTTGCGGTGGGGAGGGGGGGGGGGGTGTATGGTGGTTGGGGGGGGGGGGGGGGGGGGGGGGGTGTATGGTGGTTGGAATCAGTGACATTCTTCAAGGCCAGTGTAAGATTAAAGAGCAGGGCTGTCGCGCCTCTGATCATATATTCACAAAAGATACCCTGTGAAGAACACATCTTTAAAGGGAGCAGGCAGAAAATAAGACCACTGCTTGGGAATATTTGTGGCAGCCCCATTATACATGTCATATAAATGGTCCATTACTGAGTAAGGAGATTACACCCCCGCAGAGTTTTTTAGTTGTCCTTCTCATTTTCTCTTTGCCCCCCGTTTTTTTTTTTTTTTTTTTTTTGGAGGCACAGTCCTGAGAGCGGCTGCAGCCTCCAGTGGCACTAGTTTGTCCTCTGTGATGTTTACGTTTGGAAAAGTGGAACCATCTTTTTTTTTTTTTTTTTTTACTTGATCATTTTGAATCAGTCCACTTTTATAACATTGTACTGAAAAAAAAATACCCAGCCTGAGGCTCGCAGAGAACTGGCAACAAGCAGCGTTTATGCATGATGAAAAATGTCAATAGTTCTTCCTTCCATAATGTTACCTATTCCACTGGCACATAATACTGGCTTGTGATTCATGAACATAAATCTACTGCACACACACACACACGGTACAGTAAACTGAATTATGATTAATATAACTTTCATCCTTGCTTTGCTTCACTTGCTGTGGCCTTGGGTTCTTTAATAGTCATGGCACAGTGGAAAATTGTAATAGCTCGCTGTTCTGCATGTCCTTCAAATAAAACGTTTCCATAACGGGCTCTCATACTGCGTGTATATATGTATGCAAGTATATCAACAGACGGATAGACAGACAGACAGATATATAGTTAGCTAGACACTCCACCATAAGCCTCGCCCTCTGTGTGCCCTGCACTAGAGAGTTCAAGAAAAGAAATCTGGCAGATCACATGATTACAGTCCCTGCAAATGGCCGAGCTGCTGACAAGTATTAATATAATAATCAAGCATTTCATGTCGCGTTAATTCAATTGTCTCTCTTAACATTTTTGCGGCTGTGTCAATCAATGTGGCTGCCTTGTCTTTAAAGCAACAGAGGAGTTATCCATTCGACTACCATTAAAACATCAATGTCTCATTTCTGCTAAATGGCAGAGGAAAGATAATCGGCATGTGTGCATGCATATTAATTAAATGATAATGAGACGATAAGCCCCCTCCTCTCCCTCTCTCTCTCTCTCTCTCTCTGCAGGTGTGGAGCCACTGATCAATTGGCAGCGGAATGGGCAAAAAATGTGTTTCTTTTATCCCACTACTGAAATTAAAAACCTATTTAGTGCCACATTTTCCAACAAAGTGCTTTTCATTTATCTTCTCCAGCACATTATTCAATCACACTTTCCATTTGTATAATGGTAATTTTTTCATGTAATTTCCCGCTGCCTCTGAGATGGGTATTTTTGATATACTCTGTGAAATGGCTATTCCATTCCAGCTCCATTCATTGGCTGGTAATAAACTTACAACCTATATTTCAGATTAAATGTCTTCAGCAAATGGAGCCAGAGCCCTCAGATGTGTCCTGGCCAAATGCTAAAGACCGCTTCTGCTCCCTGGTGGCAGCAGAGGGGACTGCAGGCACTTTAACGATGCCTCCTGGTGGCCGAGAGTGAAAGTGCAGGAATTTCTTGATTTAATCCCTGGCAGCATGTCGTGATTTCCTGTGTAAAGCACTCACTTGTGTCTGACTGTCCAAATGAACATCAGTAGCAGTCTTGTGATATGCAGAGCAACGCCATCCAGGCGGAGAGCTGAAAGGTACCCGCAGCTGAAAACACAAGCTGGCTATCTTCAAGGCGCGCTGCTGTAGCCTGCAGCCGAATTGGAAGCGTTTGAAAGAGGGTGTTGTAACTATCAGCTCTGACCAGAGGTGTGAGCGCTTCAGAGGAGGAGGAGGAGAGAGAAACAAACAAAAGGTGATGCAGCAGAGATGCTGCAGGGGCCTGGGTGAGGGTCTCAATGAAGGCGACACAGGATCACACAGTTTCAAATGGTATATTCATCACACAGTATTTCCTGCAGTATAGACACTTGTGTTTTCGGTTGATGCAGATGACACAGAGGTGGACTGGACAGTGGTGCAGCTTCGTCATCGCCTCCTCCTCCTCCCGCTGACAGGCCCTCCTTCACCCCGGACAGGCCAATCTGTACACACTGCAACACAGACACACACAGCCCATTTTAGTCACCACGCAGCCCATTTGTCATGTCAGATAGCCTCAGAGAGACGGAGCGGTCAACTTATAGAGGTGATTGTATCAAAGTGACCCCAATGTGATGGCCATAAATTGCACACTTTATGGTGGGGGGCGGTGCTGTATCCTTGTTTCATAGATAGAGCTGGAAACAGAATGAGGGGAGCACAGTCAATGGACTGGAGTGAGACGACTATCAGGGTTATTTTTCAGATAGAAAAAGAGCATTTGCACGTGGGACACCACGCGGAGACAGATCGTCTTTGGATTTTGTTCTATTTCCATTTTGATGACTTTGCTTTTAATTATATTACTTTATTTGTATTCCTTTTCTGTTAAACACAATTTGACTGATTTATCTTTTTTTATGGTAATTTTTTAAAATTTTATTTAAAACTGTGCTTTCTGATTTCAAATCATTTTCCTTTCATTGTTCTTAACACATTCAGAAAAGACAGCGCCTTGAATCCACCTCTATATATGACTAAAAATAACTGTCTTGTGATCTTAATTGATCTTGTCTTTGTGAGTGTCTCTGTGTCTCTTTTAGATGAACGTGAACATGTCTTACTTTGAGTTGGGACGAGTGGTCGCTCCCCCTCAGCTGGAACTGTTTGTTGTCTCCTCTTTGTCTCTCTCTGCTGTCCCGTTGGGTTCCTCTGCAGACGCCTCCTTGGTGGACGTGGCTGTGTTCGGCCTCTCCTCTGGCTTCTCAGCCGGATCCACCACCACCTCCCCCCGGCTCGTGTTGCAGCCCATGTTTGAGTCAAATCTGCAGCGGGCTAAGAGCAGTGCGGCGGACGGGAGTCGGGAGGCGTCTAGAGGGCAGCAGCGCTGGTGCACACCTTTCAAACCCCGACGAGTGTTGTGGGCTCAGGTGCCTTCGTGCTCTATGGCAACCTTGAGACGTCCTTCTGAGTTAGGGCACCTGGCTGCCTGTTGGTGTTACTTTACGAGCCTTTGTCTGCTATCTCCTTTTTGTAATTACCTCCTAAGCAACGCAGGTTGACAATTAACTCAGGAGAATGCCACGACATGGTTACTGATAAACACTCCAGGGGGGTGTCTCCATGTCCCACGGCAGCCATGGTTACCAAATTTCAGAGTTTCAGCTCTGAGGGACTGATGAATTCTATTCATTATTCAGGAAGTTCCGGTCGGAGCAAACCAGTTCCCCCAGAGAAGTGGAATGAAGTACGTTCAATAAATTCCAGGCGGTCTTTGTTGGAAACGTGATCTTTTTAAATGTCTTCAAAAAATACAAAACTTTCACCACCCGAAATCTCAAGAGGTTCAGCAGTAATTGCATTGACCATCGGGTCCGCCGATAGCTTCCTCGCCGTATTCCTCAGTTTGTATGAAAAGGTGGAAATGTCCACACTGGATAGGTGAGCGCAAATTACTGTCAAATGCTGGATCGTTGCATCTTCTCCCTGGGTCCACCTGCTCACATACCAGCCGTCGCCAACTGCAGGGAAACTGATGTGAGGTCGAGGTGCGTGAATCCACCTGAAGACCACTGTCATGTACTCCATCCTTTCAGAAATCAGCAAACGGGCAAAGATCTGTTTCTGAGAAGGAATTAAGCAGACCAAGGCTGTTTCTACTGAAACACACAGGACATACGACTCAAGTTATCTGTTGTTTCCGAAACTCAAAGATATCCTGTCCTCCCCTCCAGATGGGATATAAACTATGGTCATGATACAGTTCTGTCAAGCACAGATACTGAAAACTTTATCTCACCCCCCCCCCACAGGAAGCAACAACAGGCCCGAACAGACGATGGAGGAGTGAACCCGGCGTCCTTGAGCCGATCCGTCGCTCCGTGGGAAGCTCCCGCGCACTCACTCCGTTTCTCCTCTACTCAAGTGATCTTCTAGTCACGCGCCACACTCTTGGTCAGCTGACCTTGCTTTATAACTCATCTATAAGTGCTTTATGAATAAAGTTGAATTATTTATCCCATGCTGGGAAATTTAGGATTGTTACTTTTTATTATTATTTTTTTTTTATTTTTATATATATTGAATTGTTACACTATATACACAATATTGCAGAGGTATAAAAGTGAATAAATATACAAACGAATCAAATGTATTACATCAGTGTATTTTTAACCCATTATCACAAAGTGATCTGGAACAACTGAGAAAAGTCTAAATAAATAGTATTCCGAGGTGGAGCTGGATTCATTTAAACCTATACATACTATTAGGTTTTATATATATTCGGACTTTAGAGGAAAAAAAAATCTCCATCTAAAGTCCGACTAAATCCAAAATGCACGGCTCCATGTGTTGATCTGTTCTCTGCACCGTGCTTTCGTTATTACTCGCCTGCTGTGCGAAGCACAGGTAACATATATAAGCTGTAATCAATCGTGTATTTTATGATCATTCTCTGACTTTCTCACATCAGGTGGGTTGGAGGCATGAGTTCACTCTGAGGTGTGATCGACCACTGACGAGAGAGAGGGAGCCTGCTGAGCCGTGCATGAAATCTCACTCCGTCATCCTATAGGTGATGGAGATTATGTTTGCTCATGTGTTGTATTACCAGTGGGACTAAAATGATTAGTGTAAGAGAAAAGCAGTCACAAGACGTAACAGTTGAAGGTGGTGGTGAGGTTCAATTATTTGTTTATTTATATTGATCATACTGCGATGTGAACCCTGAGGCTGGCCTAGAAGCCTGTCACCTTTTGTTTCTGCCACACATCTTAAAGACGATGCGCTGGCGACCTCTAGTGGCATCTAACGAGTTCAGCCATGAAAGGATCGTTGACCTCTCTGTGAGTCTAAGAGAGAGAGTGAGAGAGAGAGCAGGGTTTCAGATGATGTGAATCACGCGGCCATCACTCAGCATAGACGTGAATATATAGAATCAATCCATTTGAGTCAAACTGAACATTCGTACCAAATTTGAAAGAACTATCTTCAGGTGCTCTTGAGATGTTCGTGTTCACAAGAAAAGGATGAAGTGAACACCTCTGGCCACCGACTGAGGTGTGAAGTGGAGGCAGAACCACAGGGCGCTAAATGTAGTTCACAGAACAATTTCACAATCCCTCCCTGATCCGCTCATGCACTGCTCTCGATTCAACATTTTCAAAGCAGTCTACCAATAATCCATCATTGTCTCTTTTTGTATTGGCGTCCTCTTCTGTAAGAACCATCAGGTTTCCCAGACCCATTAACAGCCATCCTTGTTCCCACTCTGGCAGTCACGGCGTACCTTAGCCGTGATGTAGACGGCACACAGGAGCGGCTGGTCCAGGTGACGGTCATCTGAGTCAACAGTGGAGCAGCAGTTCCACACGTGGCCAGAAGGGGGTGAACTCACAGACATGTCGCTGAGGCCCAGCCTCCTCCTCCAGGATCCAGTAATACCAGAACTCTGCCAGGCGGCAGCAGCTAACGGCCACCTCGGCCGCCAGCATCACAGGGATGAGATGTGACACGTGTCAACAGCAAGAGCTTTGTTCCGATCACTAAAGGACTCTGTCATCATGGAGGGATCTCATGTCGGAGGTGGCTCGCAGACATGCTTTTACCTCTGTTCCAATAAATCACAGGTATAAAAAGGAATAATTAAAATCCACGCTGCCGTTTTAGTACAGCGTTTTCCTCCAGGAGCGTTCATAACACATTTAACCCCCAACATTACATTTCTATGCCCCGGCCCGATTGTTAAATCACTGAATATGTTAGTACGCCTTTGACGAGCTCATTACCCAAACTGTCCCCGTGGTGGAGCAGAAACATGTTCAGCATACGCTTCAGCCTGGCTTTGACGGCCTGGGCTGGATCTCTGGAGCACGCCCTGAAACAGAGGAAGTAGATAAATAACACCAGGTGACACAGACGGAACTAGACTGCTCGGATTCAGAAACAATTAGACTTGAGAACTCCAGGTATTCTTCTTCAGTGCTGTGGGTGAGGACAAACAGTCCATGTCTTTGGTTCCAGAACTAGCTCTGCCAGCCTTGTGAAACATTTTGAAAAGATCCCAGTGAGCCTGTGGGTGCCATGTGCTCTGTTACAGAAGGCGTGAGTCAGTGTTTGCAGTAAAACAACATGAAGACACAAACAAACACAAAGTGTGCAGCACTAACCTAAACATAGACGTCAGGTGATCACTGGGGCCCAACCATAGTGGGCTGCCCTGAGGCCCAGTTGCCATGGTGACCCTCACAGGGCGAGAGTCAGAGCAGGATCGGGCGACTGCACGAGAAACACACAGCCAAGCAATTAGGCAGCGACACGGTGCAAACATCAATTCATCAGAAGGAACAACAAGCGCACATTATGTGTTCAGGAATAATTTGATTTCATTTTCCAGTCTGAATCATACACACACCCAGAAGACTGATTGTGTGCTCAACACATTAATATTACGTCCTCATTATTTGTCATATCTGCAGCCACTAACCCTGAGCATGTGGTGGATTAATACACCCGTACAATCAGACAGCTGCAGACAGAACATTCTCTTCAAGTCCTCCACGTCCAACATCACCTTGTTGATGAAAGAAGAAAGAAACGACTCAACTGATTCCTAGGGAACAGTGCTGCACTGCATGTATATTTAAAAATAAAAACAGCCTTTAGTTTTCTACTCTACGACCATTCAATCTGTCTCAGTTCTTATTTCTCACATTTATCCCCTTACACTGTTGCTTCTCGTCCATTTTGAATTTCCCTGACTGTGGTCCAATAAAAGTGAACCTTATCTTATCATCCAGCTTGACAGGTATTTGTTTGGTGTTTTTGACTCAACTTGTCAAACATTGTCAGATCAGGAGACAGAATGAATCATGCATGTGGGGCCTGTCGATTTGCCTCAGTTCCTGTTTCCTCCCCTCACTGACACATGGTGCATTTAACTCAATCTCTGAGACTCTGTTTTGGTTCTGATGGTTATTGGAAACGTATCCGTGCATCAGCTATAGCAGAGCGAGGGCATTTATCATTTCATCAACAGCTGACTTACCAGGTGGTGCTGAGGGTCCAGGAGTCTCCTCTGAGCAGTCAGTGAGGCTCAGGACAGACACCCTGCTGCTCTGCAGGCTCAGGAAGTTTCATCCACTGGCCTCTCTGGCTGCAGACATGTCCAAACTTGTCGTGTGTGTGTGTGTGTGTGAGAGTGTGTGGTTGCTCTGATCAGCACTGAGCACCTCTGCTCACCAGCGACACCAGCAGGAGGTGTGGAGAACTGTCTCACTCCCTCAGAAACAGGGAATAATTCTAAAAGCAAATAGTGTGAGCTCTGTGTATTATTACCGGGAGAGTTAACGCAACAGTTTTAATGTAAAAGAGAGTCAAACAAATCGTACAACTGCACTGTAATTCCAATCTGCAGTCAAACGTGAGCAGTGTTTTTGTGTCACAACAAATTGAACAAACAACCTCAGCCAAGGCCCAACAGAGCCCTTAATAAACCACATTCCAATTCATCTGGAGCTGCACCACATTACACACATACTCAGAATACTCCTGAATTATTCTCTGAGAAATAAATGTAATTATTTTAAGCAGAGTTCTACTGAGTAATCCTGCTCACAAACACAGATGAAAACATCTCTTTGTCAGAGTTCATTAATACGACTCTACAGTCATTAGTTTATCTAGTACATCGAGAATGTAGTTTATTGCTATAGTTGCTATAGTTAAAAACAGAAGATTTTTGCCTTGTTCCTTGGATTGTAACTTTAGCACTTTTTAAAACGTGTTTAAGAACAAGTAGGAGTGACGATTCTAATGGTTAAATAAGGGTTTCAAAGCTAAGAAGAGTCTGAATCACTGACCTGGACGAACCAGCCTACAGGCGGAAACGTTAGGGATTTCTCCATCGAGACAAAGCAACAGGCAAAGAGCACACTTCATGATAGTCAGAAGAATATGTTTAATAAAAATAATTAAACCTCAATTTCCTCTATAGAACTTCATAGAAAGTAATCCAATAAATTACAAATGACTTTTAAGACGTGTTTTCCTGCACTACATAAAGAATTATTTCGACTACACAGACCACAACTTGCAAATATTACAACTGTCCAATGAAAAAAAACAAAAACAAAAACAGAACCAAGACAAAAAAACTGACCAGGGTGACATTTAGGTTATTATCAAGCTTGAAATAAAAAATACAAATCCCATGATGCTCTTCATCTCAGTGATTACATGAATGAAATCTGAACACAGACGTCCCTGTACAGCAGTAAAGTGTTTCATATGTCCTCTTGCATATTGGTCATTGTTTACTTGAACGTGTGTTTGACGCGGGTGCAACACTGCTTCTCTCGCACTAGCAGTGCTTTGGGAGGCGTAGAAAACAAAAGGAAATAAAAAGCGCAGTCCAATCCTTTGTCTATTTTTTTTTTTTTTTTTTTTTCATTTGCCATTCGTTGTCCTAAAGAGGCTCAGCACAGTCGTCGAGCTACCAACCCATCGACCCACCACTGGGGGGCGCAACACCTCATTTAATGTCACCTACAGCAGAAGAAGCGATGGTTGGGTGTTTGCGTAAGGGCACTACGAGTTTTAAGAGAGCAGAGGTGCGGATATACAAAAGGACAGTGGCATGTAGAAGTACTTTGCTTCCACATTTAGAAAAATACCGTACTGTTAGTATTAATATACAACAAAAGATGCAATTACATTGCAAGCAAACCCATGATGAGCTCCATACAGAACAGGCCAAGGAAAAACGCTGTAAAGCAACAATCGCAACTCAGGCGTGTTTTCAGTCCGTGGGTTGTGTTCGTGGTTTGACCCACTGGAACAGAACAGTGCTACAGCGATACGAACCAGAACCCGTGGTGCACGGGGAGGGAGCGCTCCGTCGCCCCCTCCTGTCCAGTTCAAGACCTCGTCCCGGGAATCGCATGCATCTCATTAACAGTCACTGAGTAACAGCAGTCCTAGAGAATATTACAAAAAGGTACTTCGGCTTGAGTGAACTCCAGTGTTACAGCTTTAAAACGAGCGCGTGCACAGGTGAAACGCACGAGCGTGGAGCACAGCTTGCTTCGACAGACGGTGGATGAGAGAGAGAGAGCGTGAGGTACAGGATAAGGGCACTTCTACATCTAGCTGAAACTCCGGTCGTCAGCAGAGCGTGAGTCAAGGAAAAGATGAATCTGTCAACAATGCTGCGAACGTCCAGCGATACTCCAGCTGCTATCATCGAGCCCTTCCTGAAATCAGTCCATCTGGCACTGTGTCCAATTTCAAAAAACGACGACAGTTTCAATACAATCACAGGCAGGGGTCTGAACTATTCTGTGCTTGTCTGGCAGACAGGTGGTCATGCAACACGAAACGATTCCTCCAAATTAGTTAAGAGTCGCGTCTTAGGTCAGACACGCTTGTGATGAGACATTCAGACTGGAAAGGAAGAGGGAGCAGGAGTTAACAAACTATAGGACGCAGTGGAAACTGTCATGATAAGGAAAAGGAAAGAGAAACGGCCTCCGGACACACACACACACACACACACACACACACACACACACACACACTCCAGCTGAGACAAGGACACGGTGAGAAGACACACACCCATGCACATGTATGTTTTGCACAGTGAAGCCAATCCATTGAGCACAGTTGAGGTATAAGATGCAGTCAATACGCGGGGCTGCAGTAAAACCATCCGAGTCAGAACGAGTCCAGTGACCAGCGAGCACAACGCTCGGCCAGGACCTCAGGGGTCAAAGGGCAGTTTTTTTGGCACACAGTATAAAGGTTGTTTTCTGTCCCCACAGCTCTGAGAGATTCTGACACTGTAAAAGAAGAAAAATCAACAGAGGAGCAGGTGAACGGCGTCTACTGAGGGCGGCTAAGGTGCGGCGTGTTCCTAAGGTAATGGTGACCATGACTTTTCTAAGATCACAAATCCATAATAGACATTTTTCAATCTCAAGTTCTTCACTGAATACTTCCCCTTCAAAGAGATGTTAAGAGGGGCCGTTTTATTTAATGTTCCCCAGAATCAGCGGGAAGAAATGTAGAAATGGCGTCTTCGGTGACGACTTTGTGCACTAGGGCGGGAACACGGCAGACAAGATAATCTACAGCTTCAGTGACATTCATTAGCTGCCCAAGTTATTGCTGACATATCCAGCGTATGATCTGCAAAGCATATGTGTCAATGAACCTGTAAAAGTAATGAAGGATTATTTACAAGAGAAAAGTGTTTGTCAAGTGTCGCTTCTCCCCCCAAACCCCCCCACCCCCCCACAATCAAAATATATTAACAGCACAGCTCAAACGAGCGTGTTGATGTAGTTTCACTTTTTTAATAAAATTAACTTCTGACATAATTACAATAATGCCTTTTTTGTTGCAATTGTACATAATAATAATAATAATAATAATAATAATAATAATCGTGTGGTACAAGTTCACAGAGCTCAGAGATCTGCTCAAGTCCTGACATGCAAAATGTCTCAAAACAAGACTGTACCTTGGGAACAAACACTGAAATTTGATTTCAGTTCCTTTTAAGTCAGTTTTTTTTTTCTCTCTTTTTTTTTTTAGGTTTTTGTCTTTATTACACAACATTTTTTGTTAGTTCTTGTATTTACATGTAAAGAAATCACAACAAGTGCTGGAAAATCCATATATATGTGAATATACTGTATGTATACATTTCTAGGCGATACATAAATAAATTTATAATTATATACTTATAGAATCAGTCCTCGTCGCTGGAGTCTGAATCATCCGAGGATGAGGAGGAGCTTCCAGAATCCGATGAAGACGTCTCGGCTTTGCCCGATCCTTCGGGACCACTGTTTTCTTTTTGTTCTGCTGACTCCTCCTCCTCCTCTTCGTCGTCGTCGTCGTCGTCCAAAGCCTCTTCCAATGCCTCCTCCTCCTCCTCCTCCTCGCCGCCCCGTTCCGCCGCTGCTGGCCGCGCCCCCTCCCTCGTCGATGACTTGGAGGCTTTTGGCGCAGGAGGCAAAGGAGTAGGCGGAAGCGTCGGGTCAGTGCTAGAGCTCTGCAACTGTGTGGCAGACACAGGAAGGTTAAGGCCTGGAGTGAGAAGCATCCCTGGGTAAAGCATACTGGAGAGTAACAAGGGGTTAAGAGACAGTGGGTGACTGGAGGCTGCGGAGGCAGCTGAAGCACTTTGTGGGGCAGTGGCCGAGGAAGAGGAGCAGGACGCTGAGGAAGGAGTCGTGGTCAGACTCTCTGTCCTTTCTCCTTTGGTGTCTGAGGTGTGAGAAGAGGCTTTAGAGGCAGACGGCTCTGCTGCTGCGCCACTGGTGGTTCCCTTTGCTTTGTCCTCTGAGCCTCCTGCGCCCTCCTGAGCAGGTTTCCCGAGCGCGCCGCCCATGCCCAGCAGGTTTGGCAGTCCGGCCATACCAGAGAGCATCATCGGGAACATGGCGGCGAGGTTGCTCGCAGCCAGGTTGCTGGCGTCAGACGGCAGCCCCATCAGGCCCGCGGTGAGCTGCAGGGACTGCAAGCTCTGGAGGTTTTGCTGGAAGGCCTGCAGGCTGGGGAGGTCCATTCCAGAGAGGAGGCCGTTGGCCAGCAGGGGATTCATGCCCAGGGTGGAGGCTGCTGTGCTGGGTCCTCCCGCCGCCGCCTTCGCGAGAGGATTCTTGGGCCGGCGTCCACGCCGGCTCACCTCCTCAGGAACAATGGGTCCAGTCAGGATCCTGTCGTACATACTCTCTGGGAGGTAACCCTGGATGAAACATTACACAGCAGAGCCACGCGTTATTGCCGTGGTTCAAACTGGCCTTCCTTGCTGACACAGCTTCAGTTTCCGTGCTGCTGCTGGACTCACCGACTGTTTGACCACATCTGCCCACTCGGGTGGAACTCCGTACTCCGGGTTCTCCTGAAGGAACCTGCTCAGATCCTTCAGAGGAGGAGCGAAGGCTCCACCAACCTACAGGGAGGACGAAGGGAGCTGCATGAAGTGAACTGCACAACCCACACATGCATATTGATCTGAAAACACAAACTCACCTTGCGCGCGTTTCTCCTGTTGATGATCTGGACGCGCTCCTCTCCAGTCAGGCTGTTGACGTCGATCTTGTTGGGATTCCTGCAGCGGTGCCTCTTCTGCTTGGGCCGACCGTCCTGGAAGTGGAACTGCATCTGCATCTTATTTACACCCTGGAAGTAGAACAGATTTAAAATGTAAATGTCCACCAGCTGGTGGTTTTCTATGAGTCATCCTCTGGCTCTTTGCCATTCCACCACCATTCTACTTATTCCACTGAAGATGCAAGCATTTTGTAAACTTTCCTGAGGACAGAAAGACATACTCACAGGAATAAAGGCTCCTGTATCTGCTACAAAGCCTGGGTGCTCCTTCAGCCACTGTTCAAGATCTTTCCTCCTGGGGGCGTCGTCCCCAGCAAGGCGGGTGCCATCTTTGAGGTTGATGACTGGGACCCTGCTCTCGGTGTCTGCAGGGGCCTGCGTGGAGCTCTGGCTGTAGCCTGCCACCCCCATTGCCACCTGGCCGATACCCCCCCAACCTGGAGGCACCTGGAGAGCAAACTTTGACTACAGCTCAGACATTACAGACAGAGCAGCTATGTTTGAGCTGCTTTCATTAGACAGTATACCAGCGTCACGAAACGGAACTCTACCTGATCAGGAACTGCAGGGACTTTGCTCCTGTTCATGAAGAGCAGGTCCATTCCCTCTACGTTCTTCCTCCTTCCCCTGCGCTTCTTGACCATGGGTTGGCCGTCCAGCACTCCGTTCAGCCTCATCTGACTTTGAAGAGCCGGAGGAACTGCAGGAGAATCGGCCCGTTAGCTGTGAACCACTGTGTCAGCGACTTGGAGAAGCATCGGCTTGTGCCACTGTTCAAAAGGTTCAAAAGCTCAGCGATATGTCAGATTGGAGCGTCACAGCCAAGGTGACCCCTTCTTAAGAAAACGACCAGATACTTGAGTTAATTTGGCTGTCACACTGTTTACCCAAGACTTTGTCAGTGCCAGAAATGACATGCTGCTGCCATCTAGTGGTGGCAAGTCGTAAGCACTGGTGTTGGGGTGGTGTCTGTGTTTTGAGTGGACACACCAGTCTGGAAGCTGCACTGAGGCTTGGTGATGTCGGCCAGTCCTGTGTCTGAGGCGCTCTGCAGCTCTTGAAGGCGGGCCAGGTACTGCTGCTGGGCCTGGGGCCCATCCTCTGACTCCAGGGGCCTCTTCAGCGGTAGACCCTGTTTCTGGAAGGTCAACTTCAGCCCTCCCTCCTGCTGCGGATGGACAGAAAATAAACAAATGAATAAATGGAAAAAAAAGAGCATGAGACCAGTGCAGGAGAAATAACTTAAACAAGCAGTTTAGAAAAAGGTAAAATGTTCCCATTTATTGTTTTATTCTTTGTCCTGCTGTTTAATACACAAAGAGGCTCGTTCTGCCTGTTTGTTTATCCAGTCATTTACAGATCCTCAACTTAAATGATGATTTATAATCTCAATTTGTAAGAAATTCTTAAATGAACAGCAATTATTGTTCAGGTATTGTCTTGTTAGTAGTATTTGGACAAATGAACACACAGGGGGTAGTGGCTAGCAGGCGGTGGTTGAAGTCTGTCTGTCATTTGGATTGGGAAGCCATGCCAGAGAGAAAGCTGCTGTCAGCATATACAGTCCAGACTGCAGAGGGAAAAAGCAGCAGGTGTTTGAGCCTCTATGGTGGAAATTCAATTTGAGGAAATATCATCATGATCGGAAAAGCAACACAGAAGCGGAGGAATAAATTGAAGCGAGGCCGCCGAGTTAATTGCCACGTTGGCGAGAAGGGCACTAGGAGACACCCACAGCCGAGGTCTACGGTTCAGTCACATCATAAGCAAGACCCCTTCAGTCTGGAGAGGCTTCAAACTGCACCTTATTATATTCTCACGACTGAGTGATTTGTCCTGATGTAATCACAGCCTCAGAGCCCCATTCATATCGAGTGTGTGGGAAAAGAGATGGAGGCTGCTATTAAATTAATCTCTCCTCCTGCCAGGCAGTCAAAACCACTAATCATACCCAAAGGAAAGACGGAAGAAGACAACCAGAGCAACATGCTGAACGCGGCAGCTAACACCAGCCATGGCAGCAGAAGTGGTAGGAGGGTCCTACGATTAGGGCGAAGCGAAGGGAGGAGGGAAGGGAAAGGGAGAAATCAACATACATCGTTGAGTTTTACTGAGAACTCCTTGTTTTCTGCAACATGCTTGGTCACCTTTGACCCCTGTGGTGAGGCAGAGGGGTCCTCGCACAGGCTGTTGGCGTTGTCCAGCAGCTTGGTGGTGTAGAAGGAGGCCACGGCACCTCCAGGCTCATACACCCGCCGGGTCCCAGGCCACTTGCCCTTTAGCACCGCCTGGCAGATGCTGTCCAGGCGGTTGATAATCACACGATCCTAGAAATGTTTGAAAAATGACAGCGAAGATGACCGACAAATTAAAACAGTGACGTCCCCGATCGTCTTTATCCTTGTTTGTCAATTGAAATCTTGAAGACTATACATTATATTAGGTCCACAGGTACAGTGCTGTTGACCACACTCATTTTGCTCAGGCATTCTGTGAGGCAGCCACTGTCTCACCAGACCACGTGTGCAGGCGTTTACCTTGGGCCAGTAGGAAGCAGCGAGCATGTATCCTCCGCCCTGGAAAGGATGCGAGGTGTTGTGGTTGATTCCATTCTCAGCCGCGTGGGTGTCTTGTGTTTCATCCTGCGTGGTGCTCAGTGATGCCACACTGTCCTCATCGAAGCCCTTTACACTTGTGGCGACAGGCACTGACAACGTGACGAGAGAGAGAGAGAGAAAAAATGATTTCACATTAAAAATCACTTAATTCTAAAAATGACAAAATCCAATACAATTTAAATAATTAATGCTGACACATTTTTAAAATGTGAAAAACAACAGAAAACATAATGCTCCTGTGGTGTCATCCAAGTGTCCGTAAGCCTCAATATTAATATTCCACTCAGAACATGTTTTAATGTCCTCGTCCTCTGAGCCAGGTTGGAATCACAGCGGCCATATTGGCTAGCAACATGGCGTAAATGACCTTTTTTTGAGTCGGGGCTGTGAACCAGTCATCATTAACTTTAATTGTATTGGCTTTGGCTGCAACGTTGTTTAGGCCAGAAACTCCAAAAAGCGTTTTGTGGACTCATGCAGTGAGAAACTAATGAGTACAAATTCATTTTTAGAATGAACTGTCCCTTCAAGTCACTCACCTTTCTTCTTTCCTTCCTCTCCTTCGCTTTCGCTGTCATCAGAAGATGAGGAGGACGACGAGGACGACGATGAAGAGCCAGAGGAGCAGGATGAAGAAGAGGAGGAGCTAGACCCGGAATGTGACGAGGAAGAAGAGGAAGACGATGAAGAGGAGGAGCGGGACGAAGAGCTCGAGGAGGAGCCGTTCGAGTTGGACTCTGAGCCACGCCTGGTCTCCCGGCGGCCCCTCTTGCTGGCCTTCTTGGGTTTCCTCTCTGAGGAGTTGGGTGTGAGAGGTTTGGTCCGCGCCGCCACCATCTGCCTCTCGCTGTCCATCGTCTCGGCAGCAGGCTTCTCCTCGAGGCCCGTGGGGGTCGCTGGTGCTTGACGAGGGCTCCAGCTCTCGCCTGGTTTCTCCGAGCTCTCCTCCCCCTCTGAGGTGGGTTCCAATTTGGGCACGAGCCCACAGGACTCTGTGTCTCTCTGGGCCACCAGGGGCAGCGGAGAGCCCGTCAGCGCCGAGCTGGTGGCCGGGTGCTGAACAGGGAGGAGCGGCGTGGATGTGCGTGACTGCTGCTGGGCAGCTTTAGTTTGGCTGTAGTTGCGTTGGGCAGCCATGAAGCTGAGCTCGGGGTCTCGCAGAATGTGGTAGTCTGTGCGGCTCACGCCATGTTTGGCCGCGCCGATTAGCAGGTCGCGGTCGTGCGTTCCAGCTTCCCACCAGACGGGCAAGTCAGAGCTCATCTGGCAAAGCGAGAGGCGCTCAAAGAGCAGCGAATGTCTGAGGACTTGCTCCCTCACCTGGCGAAGCAGCTCCACTCTGTACAGGGTGCGAGACGCTCGCTCCTCTGTGATGGGCTGGATGGTGAGAGACGGGTCGACCGCAGAGTCTAAAACACACGGAGAGGCCAGAGTCAAGAAATGACAGACAGCTTTAAAGCTGCGACCCAGAGACCTGTTTATGGCTCTCACTGTTTGTCTTTGCACTAATGATTAACTCTACCTCAGCAGCACTTTCCCCAGGGAGCTACTGACCCCTCTAAACCATCTACAGCCAGGATTCATGTAGTACATGGCTTCCTGAAGCAATGTTAAAGTCCAAGTCTAGAGTCAAGAAGCGATGGTTTCACTGTGTGTGTATGTGTGTGTGTGCATAAGCAACTCTGACCTCCCTCCTTGGGTGGCAGGCGGCACACCCGTCTGCACATGGCGGTGAAAGCACACAGGTATTTCTGCAGGCTCTCGTCAGTCTTCTTGTGCAGCCGAGCCATGGCCCTGAACTTGGTCCAGTCGAAGCAGCCGAGGGTTGGGTCGAAGACGACACCGAAAGTGGAGACCACCCGATAGAAGTCTGCTTCTTCTCGCCTGGTCCACCTGGGAAATACCGGACAGAACATTTAGCATTGATTTACATAGACAGTCAAACATTCTACAACACCTCCAGTTGTTGATCTGATCTAAACTCTGACCTTTGCTGGCGTTCAATCTTAGCAGCCATCTTGGGGTTGAGGGTGTCGTTGAGCGTGGGGGGCAGCGGGCAAAGCGGGGCAGACAGTGTCATGGTCTGCTGGGACTGAGACTGAGCCTGGTGGATGTGGAGGATCTGTCGACTTTTGGTGAAGCGCTGGGAGGCTGTGATCAGACGCCGCAGTCTGGCTGTCAGCACTGAGGACGACGGCCAGTACGTGGTCTCACCGTCTCTCACCGGAACTGCTTCTGGATCTGTGTCAGGGTAATATTCCATACAGATAAACTCACAGCATGGAGTAGTTACAGTCTTCAAGTAGAATTTCTCTGCTTAATAATCTTTATATTGCATTTCTCTGGCGTGTCCAACACTCACCTCCAGGAGTGTCGGTGATAACCAAATCTCCAGGAGAAGAGGCGTCGTCCTGCATGAGACACCAGAACATTGTGTTTAAGTAGAAGAAATGCGACGTTGAATCACAAACTATCAGGAAAAAAAGCGAATGGCTTCCTCATCTCTGAACGTGCTCCCTCACTCCGTGTGGTCTTACCTCCATGTCGTCCTTCAGCAGGGCAGGAGCAGGCTTGTATTCTGGATCATCCACATCTCTGAACAAGCACAGGAAAAGTCTGCATAAGTTCTGCAGTACACATCTCCACGGAAACTATTTCAATAACATATCTTTACGCTACACGTGATGCTGGTGTTGTGTACCCACCCATCCATAAAATCATTGCCTCTCTGTTCGGCAGCGATGGCTTTCTCGTCCGGTCGTCCCACGCGGTCTAGGAAGCACAGTGTAGGGTCTGCACGGATAGTGTTGTACTTCTCGTAACCTGAGAGCACACGGGGGGAAAAACAAACAGTGACACTGGAAAAAGCTAATACACGGAAACTCTTAGATAAATATAGACAGCAGACAACATGCGAGAGCTGCTGGATTTCCCACACAATCATTACGTATATATGGTTAACATTAAACACCAGGAACTGGCAGCACAAACTTTTATTATTTTACTGAAAATCACCAAAGTGTATAAAACATTCCGCAGCAGGGGCTGAGGTTCCTCACCATGCTTGTATATGCCCAGGAGGAGACACTTGTCGGAGACGGCATCCCACCACAAGGCTGGCAGCTCTGAATGGTCGGGCTCTGGCACCCAAATCTTTATCTCACTGAGGAGGAGAGTTGGACAGCTATTATGTGGGAGAACTTGAATTTGATTGGATTCATTTACTCATAACGTGACACTGCACATTTCTTTGACAGAGTTGCTGTCTCTCTGCCATTGGACTGCGGCAGGAAGCCACTGACGACCAGACCAAAAACTCCAGAGTTTATTCTGATTTGATTTAATTTAGAATAAATGTCTTTTAAATATATTTACTTGTAAAATATATCTGTTCCTATTTGCAGCATAAAGGAGCTCTTTCAGGAGAAAAAAATTCAATGTGGAACAACTGTAAAATAATTTCTAAAAGCATATTTAGAGAGATGTTTCCTTGTCATCAGTAGTTATTAAAACCAACTGTTATACTCCAGAAGATCGACCAGCAGGTGGCGCCCTAGGACCTTCTTATTGATTTGGCTGCTCAGCCGTTTCTTTCAACAGGTTGATACCATATGCTAATAACCAGAACACCAAAATATGCCAGTTACCTCATCCTTATGTGGAACATCTACTGCTCATCAAATGATTAAAGATGCTTAATCCCTGACCTGCTGTCACTATTAGGAATCCCCTTTACTTCATCTGAGTTTTTTCTATGATCACACGTTGGAGAGTGTTAGGTATCACGTACAATTCTACAGTCGTTTTTGTTGTATGTGGTTAATTTAACAATGACTGAATAAAGTCGGTGTCGTGAGACTTGCAAGTTGTAAAAAAATAGCAGTGAAAAAACAAACCTGCCCTGGAGAGGAGGAGGAGGAGGAGCGTGTAAAGTAAGGAAAGTCAATCAGGTCAAAGTAGAGCTCACCTGGAGTCCACGCCATCCAGCACATTCTGGGCCTGGTTTCCTATCACCTCTTGTTTCAGGTAGTAGAGCATTCTGACCCTGAGCAGCACCCTGCACAGAGAAAACCCAGCGGTCACAACAAAGCCAACAACAAACGCTGAGTGGACAGAACACACACACACACACACGCAAAGTGTTGAACACAATCCAAATGAGGGAAATGTGTGACCATCCAGCACTCTATCTTCCACACACCATCGGTGACTGTTCTGAACAGGTTTAAGTCATTAGCTGTGCAGCCCACACACCACCTAACCTGGGCTGATGGACACGTTTACAATCAATTAACTTGGTGACTTATCGTATGAGTCATGAGCAGCTCCACAGCCAGGATCCTAGGACACACACGACGCACAACCAAACACGCGCACGCTAACGCACGCCACTCGTCATAAGGCTGTGCTCTGGCAGGAGATGAAGGCTGGGAAGTCGAGGCTGACAAGGTAGAGGGAGGGTGACTCACCAGGGAGACATTAGCTCTGTGATGCATGATCACACATCACAGCCAGTAGGTTTTGAGCACAGACGCAGCAAAGTGGTGGCAACCTCGGTGCGATGGTGTTCCAGGCTATAACGTCTGACATGCCTTGAGATTTCGGTTAATGTGCAAAGCGTTTTGTGTAATCATTTTGTATGAACACGAGATGATTCTGAAATTCCGTGGTGTAATGTCTGCCGTCGGGAAAAAGCCGTAGCGCAGAGCTTTAGGATTTCTGGCACGTACACAGTGAATTTTGTGCGTGTCGTAATTGCTATGGGGCTTTTAATTGTGCTGCACTTACAGTAGACTTAATAGAATGGCTGCATCTCAGCGGACGTGTGACAGTGTCAGCCAAGCAAACATCAACACAGGAACATGATAAAAAGGCTCCCATATTAAAACAAGACTTTTAAACCAAAGGAATGAAAAACTGGAACAGGCTGTTCACTGGTCCTGTGAACTCCAGCTCCAGAGCCACCCCAAAACTGTTCCTCCTACCTGCTATGCTCCAACTTTGAAGACAAATATTGCCCATATATATATATATATAAAAAAAAAAAACAAGGATCTGGCTGGGACTGTGACCCGAGGTTTGACCTAGTTGCAAATTGCCACCTAGTTTATCTCTGCCCCGCCCCCTCTGACTGCAAGGCGCTGGTCACATGTTTATTCAGATTTTATTATCATTTAACATATCCTGCGTCCAAACTGCACCAATTAGGAATAATCAGGTGGATTGATCATGGAGCCCATTTGTCCATTACAGGCGGTTCTTGCATAGGAACCGGGAGGCTGAGCAATCACCTCTGATCCAGTCTACCTCTTCGCTCTAGCTGTGCAAATGATTTCTCCGGCTACCATGATCATCCATCATTCCACGTGGACCTCTGGACTGCCAAGCCTTCTCTACAATGCAGCTCTTTTTTCAAGAACACTGAAAAAAAAAGCCACATGCTGCTACACTTATACACAGAGAAGCCCCATCTTTCTTCTGCTGCAACACCGAATATTGTTATAAACGAGCTCCACATCCTTCCGTGATTCACTGACAGGACCAGGGAAAAACACCGCGAGGCTCTGAGGTCTGTCTGTCGGAGTGATGGATGTCTGTGGTGACCGGTCTGGACTAGCAGCGCTGCTAAATCAAAGTCTTGAACTTCCTCCCCTCCACCTCCTCCACCCCTTCATCCTCCCGCCGGCCCGGACCCGCCCAGGAGCAGCTGCCGCTTCCTCCCGCTTGTCAGCGCTGCCCTTCATCATCACTCCCTCTGTGCCTTTTGTTTGTCAGTGTCTGTGGGAGTGTGATGTGCTTCTCTTAAAGGGAGAGAGAAGCCGTGGAGGCTCCCTGGGCAGTCATACGCCGTCTTTCGGCAGCAAACGTGGCAAATATGCATGACAAGTGCAGCATGAGGAAAATCCGTCATGGCCTGTTCACAGAAGACAACCAATAAAACTGAGAGATGCTGAGCCAAAGATCGAATTTGCATTTAAAATGCATAAATGTCGACAGTCTCAGGGAAATAGATGCTGATATTTGTGTATAAAGAGCACAGGCCAAGTGCTTGTAAAATAACAGACAGAGTTTCCAGCCTTTTGCTCTTTCTTTCACACGTGTGGACACGATCGGGACATTTCCTCACTACTTCCCATAGTTTCCACCTCTGTGTGAGACCCTTGTTCCTGCACTGAAAGCACGATAAGGAAGATATTGAACGCCCCAGCGCACAGCGCCTGCCCCACCAGTCACATTCCAGGTCCTCCAAGTGAAAACGCAGAGGTCAGCAATGCGTGTCCCTGTTTGCCCAGCGTGTCACATATTGGACAATCCCTGGATTCAGCACTACTGCACCAGAGCACAATGGGGAACTTTCTATAGAAGCTGCAGCACTCTGCATCGAAAAGCCTTATGGACACAACCCCCCCACCCCTAAAAAAGGAAGAAGGCATCTAATTTGCTCTATTTCTCAGCTGCCCATGTTTTCATAGAGGCTATCTTTGTTTTCCGCCTCTGTCTGTAAATAAGAGAGATCTATGACGGCCATTAGCTGGGCTGAAGTCTCATTAAGATTTGTATCAGTCAGCTGGTCAAGATGTGATGCACGTCCGGTAATGAATCAGTAAACCGCCGCCTCCGATAGACGCTTTAGTGGCTCCTAATTACTTTGGCTTGGAGGTGCCACAGTTTGAAATTTGAGTTTTGTGCAAATGGTTTTTTCATACACTTAGGCCTCATTCTATCAAACACAAACCCATACAATATGTGCCATGAGAGGACAATGAGCACGATGTGTGACAGCCTGAACATTCAGCCACAAGAACACACACACACACACACACACTGCCAGAGATAAAACACCTCAGCAGTAGACCACCACATGCACAGTAAGTGAGCTACAGAATAAAAAACAGTCCAACTTGAATCTGAGGACACTACTTTGGATGGTCTGGTGGTTTATAAACAGTTGTTTTTTATCATCTGGTCATGCAGAAATGTCTGTTGAAGTTCTCCATATCACAGTGTGTGTGCAGCATAATGTAGAATAGTAGAGCTCAGTAGAACACACACCTCTGCAGGGCTGGAACAGGGCTAGAAACATAAGCCCCGGGCAGAGGTAACAGAGAGGCATTTGGAAACACCTACTTGTTGCAGTGGTGTTTGAGGTGTTTCTTGTAGCCATCGTCCTGCAGCATGTGCTCCGGGTTGTGTTTCCTGAGCCACTCCGCTTTGTGGATGTCAAAAGCACTTGATTGTGTCTTCATCTTCTTGCCCTTTCTGCCCCGGGGGACTGGGGCAGATAAACCTAGAGGAGGAAGAGGAGGTAAAACGTGATTTGGTCTGATCTGTGAATAACTATTAAGACAGTAAACCGTTGGTTTTAGTCCCAAGACTCACCCAGGTGATTCTGCAGCTCCTTGGTGCGTCCATCTTCTGTCGGAGCAATCAGGTCCCACATGAAGCTTTTGATTTTGTCGTCTCCACGGTAATGGACCAGGCAGTATGCCAGGAGCGCCCTGCAGATGGACTCCACATCGCGGTCTGTTAACTGCTTCTTGAATCGTCCATGGTTGAGAATGTCCTTCCATCGACCCCACCTTGAATATAAATGCAACATTTAGATGAAGGGACGTTCATTGTGAAACCCGGGTCAGAGCCGTGCTCCATCCAGAGCTTGGCACATGACGACGCTCTTTATGGTGTGTTATACTGGTAGCTGTTAATTTTTTAGTGGATGTCTATATCTTGTTATTTTTGCATAAATCCGGATAACCTTTGGTTAATTTAGATTTTATAGACATATAATGTGGAACATTTCTATCCTATAAAATTTAGCATCCACTTTTGATCGATCACCACGACTTTGAACTTGTTCTCTTACCCATACACAAGCAGGTTCTTCTCCACTCTGAAACACTCCGTGCGCCCGTAGCTGTTCAGTCGGTCATGGTTTCGCCGGAGCTTCGGCTTGGTGTCGTCGCTGTCGCTGTCGCCCTCGGAAAGCTCCGCCAGCTCATCCTTGGTGGCGCTGAATGGCCTCGTCTGTTTTCTGACGCGAGGAGTATCGATCACCAAACTGTTCTGTAGAGAGGGGAGTGGGGGGGGGAAACGCTTCAGCATAAGAGGATTTGGATGCAGTACTTCTTTGCAGGATGCAAAGTATTGTAATTATCTTGATGGTCCTTACTCTGCCATTGACCATATCCACATCGATGTCAGCCTTTTTGGCCCACTTGTCCCAGAAGTTGGGGTCATCCAGAGAAATGTCTGTGCGGTTTCCAGATGCCACAAAACTGGCCTGGAAGCAGACATCATAATCACGTCATCTGAATTCAGATTTCTTTGTTTCATGAAGCAGCATTTGTTCACTGATACATGAAGTTATCCCAAATTACACAGCTCCAACTCCAACAGCACTTGTGTTAGCGTAGCAGTATTCAATCATTTCATTCACCTTAGCAAAGGTGGAGCCTCGTCCCTCAGACTCTATGGTGATGGTCTTCGTCCTGCGCTGGAGGATCTGGTCGATGTCCTCCTCGCAGAATTTGGCCCCTTCGTCCTCCTCATCCATGATGGCCCCGTAAGCGCCGCGGCGCAGGAGATCCTCGATCTCCTTCTTCGACAGCTGCTGCTGCACTGCCTGGGAGGCACAGAAGCGAGGGTGAGATCAAGAAACTACATCCAGTGATTAAAAATAAATGGTGCAGGAGAAAGGTATTGACAGAAACAGAACAGCAACGGAATATAATATTACACACTCCTGCAAAATGCAACCTGTTAAATTTATACACACACCGGATTAAAAAATCTGTGGCCTTGTATGGAAACTAAGCAGCTGTTAAGTAGGATGCTGGGTGGGACCAGATGTGGAAACGTGCTAATAGCTCAACCTGCTTATAATTCAGATAATTCTCAGGAGGGATCAACCACAGCTAAGCATCCCCCTACACACTTCACACACTGTTGACACACTCCCTCAAAAAAAGAGATGAGACTAATAGGATTGGGTGCACTTCAAGTGAAAATTCCCAAACTGAGCTCCAAGTTTTGGGTGTTTTTTTCGGCTCGGTGTCTTTGTTGGCGTCCTGCTTTTGTCCGCCATCTGTTACAGTGCTGCTCTGATGTCATCATGAGTCCACTTTTCTTTGTTGAGGAAACAATTGGACGAAAAATAACTTCAATATTTTGTCTTTAATTTCTGAAATTCAATCAAATTCAGATTCAAAATGAACTATTTGAACGTTTTCGCAGTAGCTGTGTGATGACTGTTAAATCCAATCCAGGAGTCCAGGTACACCAAAGACATGAATGATAAAATGAGGGTTACATTTTCAGTCTAAATAGAAAATGTAAATGGTTATCCCCGTGCGGCACCAGGCTTTTGCTCTATTCAGCTCGTTCATGAAATACTTTGATAACGGCATATTTGAGCACCTGAGCACTTTCACTAATGACCATATTAGCTGAGCTTCATTTAAATGCTCCAATTCCAAATCATTTGTGTGACCCTAAAAAAAGAACTTACCCCTCCCCCAGCACCTCCTCCCAGACTGTTATCCCGACCACTCATGCTCTGCAGCACTGCTTTGTCCAGGCCGAGCTTGAGACTGGCGCGATCGAACATCTCTCGCTCGTACGAGTTCCTGGTGATCAGACGATACACCTTCACCGCCTTGTTCTGACCAATCCGGTGGCAGCGAGCCTGTGCCTGTGGTGGAAGAAAAGTTGAATGAGGAACATAGAAGGAAGAAGTAATTCGGGGACAAGCCTTGTTGAGGGGAAATAATTATTTGTGTCCATCAATTCCCAACTTGCTGTTAGGTGAGTGTTGGGTGCGCGTCTCTCTGGTACCTGCAGGTCGTTCTGTGGGTTCCAGTCAGAGTCAAAGATGATACAGGTGTCTGCTGCCGTGAGGTTGATTCCCAGGCCACCGGCCCGTGTGCACAGTAAGAAAACGAAGCGGTCCGAGTCGGGCTTACTGAAGCGGTCGATGGCGGCCTGCCGCAGATTCCCACGCACGCGTCCATCTATCCGCTCATACAAGTACCTGAAAGACAAACATGGCCCATGATCCCGCCATTATAGCCATGCAACATAGGGACTTTTAAGGCACCTCAAACTATTTTCGCTCCCCTCGACTTTGTAAACGGTTCCCTGAAGCATAACCCTGTTCCCACCAGGGGCAGTTGTGCTGCTTTATCGTCGTGTCCACTTTCACCCTCTCGCACACTGTGACCCGTCCTGCCCTCCCCAGGGGATTCCCCTTCCCCTCAGGAGGACCGTTACAGAAAGACTCTCCTTTCTAATGCGGCCAAGCCCCGAGGGCTTCAGTAACCTGCTGCTGAACCCTGACTGAGTTCTGTGCAGCGTCTCACATGTTTACAATAGTTTACATTTGGCTCTGCTACTGGTGGAAAGCCAGGGGAAAAATAAGAGGGGGGGGAGAGGCAGACACACAGGCACGAGAGCAACAAAAGGAGCTACAGAGACAAAGATAATAAAAAAAACTACAGACATGATGATAATCAGGAACTGTCACTCACTGCAGTATTAGCGATCCAAAGTCATCTGATCTGATTCTAAACCTTGACTTTACTTGTAAAACCTTGTCTGTGAATGTTCCTGATCACCTCCATTCTGCTTTTATTGGTTGTTTTGGGCCTTTATCCAAGACGCTGCTGACGCAGGCAGAGCAAGACGCACTGACTGAAGCTGGGTGAGAGCTCATAACTTCATTCTCAAGGCTCCGAGCCAGCGATGGCTCACAGGAGCTTTACGGCCATGACTTGACCCAAATCACTCTCCATCATCCTCATCAACTGCTTCTGTGCTCCCACATTTGTGCTGTAATTCTTAAGGCTGCTCAGCAAATGACACATTCTTCATCATCCGTTACCTTCTCTGAATGAGGTAGTCTTCCAAGATGTCCAGGCAGCGCACCATCTGGGAGAAGATGAGCACTTTGTGCCCTCCTGCCTTCATCTTTGGCAGCAGTTTGTCAATGAGGACCAGCTTCCCTGCAGACTGCACCATGGCCTGCAGGTGAAAGTCAATGGCAGTGGGGCTGTAAACTTCCCTGAAGTCCTCCAGGATCTTTTCTTCTGCCCCTGAAAAAGCAAACATGGATACAGTAGGAATAATGTGTCTGTCACTTTCAGTTTCTCGTCTCTAACCCTGTACAAAGTAGGAGTGAGATGTAGCCAGAAGGTTAACGTCACAGATGATGTTTAATTCAGCTTAGAACCAAACACCTAAGAATGTGATCAGTCTCTTCAAATTATAGCGTGCACCTGAATCTGATAAACTGAGGCCACATCAAGACTAAACAGGAAACTGTGTAAATTGCAGACTGCTTCTCTGTCTACCGAGACCACAACTATACATTACAGCTTTTTTTTTTTTTAACCAACATGAACCGGTGTTTAACCTCTAAAAGGTGCCACCATACCTTTGATGAGGTAGGGGTGGTTGCAGCACTTTCTCAGCTCCATCATAGTGTTGACCAGATTGGGCACGTTTGACTGGCCAGCTCCTTTAGCCAGGAAAGAGAAGTTTTTCTCCAGGATGGCGCGGTAGTATTTCTTCTGAATATTGGTGAGCTCAACCTCGATGATGGTTTCTTCTTTCGGAGCCAACTTCTTCTCCACGTCCTCCTTCAGCCGGCGCAGCATCATGGGCTTCAGGATTCCCTGAAGCTTCTGCACCTGTGGCCGAGGAAGAGGAGAAATACATTTAGAACTTTGGGTGAATGATGTGTTTCATATTGTAGTTAACCCTCTCTCCGGTTACTGCAAACAGCCCAACGGGGACAATAAAAACTTCCTTGATACTAGATCTTGTTTCAGCATATGAGGAAAAAAATGCACACGAGAGTGTGCAAACGTTAGTTAGCACCTGATAGCTGCCTGCAATATATTTCAATTTGCCTTTCACTCGAGTGTCCAGATTTGAATACTTAAAAATAACTTAACAAATTGAGGCTGTCAAGGTATTTCCCTGAACGTCTCTCAGGTGCTGCAGGCTAAATATAAAATGTCAAAACTACAACATGTCGCAGGAATGTTAAAATCTTTTCTGTGTTCTGCTGTTCAGTACACTGTCCAACAACGACAAGCATTAGCCACCATATGTTAGTGAGTGTGTGTGTGTGTGTATGAGTGTGTATCAAATGTCACTGTAGCCTAGTTAGATAAAGCCTCACTTCAAGGGCTCCATCTGTACCAATAAGATCTGAAAATCGGAGCAACAACAACGTCTGCTGTGGTCTCTAAGCAACAATAATTTGACTATCCTGTCAAACCACCACAACAATTGTTAACCTTTCATGACTGAACAGGATGTAGCTGGAAGTGCAGTGTAGGTTCTCTAACTGTACGGATAAACATTTCATATTTTCTGTATCAGCAAGGTCACCTGCTCCTCCGTCTTGAGGTCTCCAAACTCCTGCATGAAGGTGTTCTCAGAGGGGAAGCGTGCAGGCTCCAAGAAGTGCAGCAGGCTGAAGAGTTCCTCCACCGTGTTCTGGAGGGGGGTCCCTGTCAGCAGGACCTTGTGCTCCTGAACGGAGGAGGACAAGAGAAATAAGGACAATGGTCCCATGTGATTCGACATGAACTGTAAAGAAACGATTTCAACTCAAAATCGCTGGAATTGTTAATTAAAGTGCGACATGACTGCCGATGGCGTATGTACCAGACTCATGAGCTTGAAGCCCTCCAGCAGCTTGCAGTTCTTGTTCTTGAGGCGGTGGGCCTCGTCGATGATGACACAGCGCCACTCTATGGCGTTGAGCTCGGGACAGCCTCCCAGGATCATCTCAAACGTGGTGATCAAAGCCTGGAACTTGTAGGCGCCCCGTATCACACGGCCCTTTGGACAGAAGAGGGAAGAGATATCGGCATTAGGAAATGTACTTTCTAAAAGATTCCTGGAACAACTGCTCACGTGGGATATGCTATGCTTTTGGAATGAGGTGTGGAGGCGCACATTCAGTGTGATCACACACAAAAGGAATCTGGTATGTAGCATAGAGCAGACTGTATAGTTGCTACATGCAGGGGAGATGCAGAGAAAGCTGTGAACACATGCAGTATTCATACGGTTCTCTTGCACACCGTAGGGCTAATTCCAAACGCATCAGTTCTGCTACATTTACCTCTGGAGTCCACACTTATCCAGAGGATCCAAACGCCTTTAAATGGAGATGTTGGGTCTTGTTTGGTTTTAGTGTGGACAGGGAAAAGGTTTGGCTTTTGGAAACTAAGTCCCAAATCCCAACTCTGTATTTTTCAGGAAATAAGCAACCACCCAGAGTGGACAAATCTGCTTCCTGTTTACACCAGCATGTACATGCTCAGTGAATGAGATCATTCATGTAATCGACATGTTAAAGTTCCCTAGTGTGGATGAAGTATATATGACTGCTACAATGGTAAAATGCTCCTCTGTTCAGAAACATATATAATATTTAAATAAAGTAAAGAGTGGACATGGACTGGAGAACGTGATGACATGAAATACGTGACTTATAATCCTTCACAGCCCTAATGGTTTTAAACACATGGTCATTGTTTTAGATTGGACAGTCGATCTTCTGGCCCCTCTGGCTTGAGAAGCAATCCGCTGCTCAACCGGGACACGTGCTGCCGCTAGTGATTTCACATACTCTTTGTTTATTTATTCCTTCTTTTTTTTTTCTCCTGTCTGGGGAGGCTTCTTCTGCACCACGCCTCTCCATTTGTATCTATTGCCTTGACAACGTTCCTCGAGGGATGCTCCGTTATCCAGTAACACCCTCCCACTGCCAGCCAGCCGGCAGACTGCTGTAGAGGAGGCTGCCTCTCTCGATATGCCTGAGCGCCGCTGACAGAGAGCTACCCTTGGGGGCTGCTGTGACATCACAGGCTGCCTGGGAGACAGCCTGGTGGCAGGTCGGCTCTGTTCTGCTCCCACTCGTCTTAATTCTTCCTACGGGTCGTTTGAATGCAAAGAGCTTTTAAGTGCCTGTTGTGACACATCACGTGGCCTGCCAAGCACTGAGAGTCTCCTCTCACGGCTCACTAGCTACCCACTGGTCCACTTATTGTTTGGCGTGTGTGCTGCTCTGCATCTTCCTTTTATGCTACACATTATTAATCCGACAAACGACACCAGAGATCTTTTGTCTAGAGAAAGAAAACAGCCTCGGCCATGGAACTGTTCTCACTATCCTGCAGCTGCTGACGGCTTACCTCTTCCTTCAGCTGAGTTACTCTGTTAAACGGGTTACAACGTCTCAGTGGACTTTGGGTTGCGCATCATAATTAGGTTTCAGCATCGGTTTCAGGCATTCTGCTTCGAAGCTCCTCATTAGATTGCTCCGACTTTATTTTACTCACAGTGCAGCAGCTTTCTAAAAAAGTAAATCTGGTTTTTCTCCTCAGTAAGGACAGGACGCTGCTTGCACCGATCAGGTATGTCAGGATGACCTGAAAGGCCGACCTACACCCGTGACGTGCTGCGTGCTTCTTTCTCCTTCAAGCTCCTCTCGGAGCAAAACAACTACTACACAGGAGATGAAACACATGAAACACAAGCACCAGTGCTTTCCACTGAAACGTGCAGCAGTGGTAGCTGCACTCTCAGCACTACATCTGTGAGCACACATTAAGAGATGTTGCACCATCAGTGCAATAAAGTGTTCACGCAAAACCAAGCACGCAGTGTTTTATGAGTCCATGTTTTTAGAGACTGCTGTTGCCACTGCACACTTGTGGTGCGGCTATAGTCATGTAAAACCAGTGGCAGATTATGAGGCAATCAGAACTCCAGTTTCTAAGATGCACAGTCATGATGCTCTGCTGAGTATATTTGTGATTTATTATTATACATCTCCTCTCAAGGGCCTCGAGCAAAACATGTTCTCATGTGTCAGTACGTGTTTTAATTCATCCCTGTGTACAAGTGTGACGTTATACTATATGTTTATGTTGCTTCTTAACTGTAAACAAAACATGAGGACATAGCACGCCTTAACAAAATTATACTTGAATCTTTCTGGAACATAACGTCAGATCAGACCTTTTGTGTGACTGTAAGTGGCAAATGTGCTTGGTGTCCGTTTACCTGTGTGTCCCTGAAATACATCTCATACTGCTGCAGCATCTGCCTGCTGACCATGCTTCCATGGTACACGATCACATTGAGGTGGGTCCAAGTTCGGAATTCCCGCTCCCAGTTGGCGATGGTGGAGAGGGGGGCAATGATGAGGAAAGGAGCCTTGATGCCCACACGATGGATCTCCTCTAGGAACGTGATGGACTGGATAGTTTTTCCCAGGCCCATCTCATCTGCCAGGATGCAGTTCCGTCTGATGGGAGGAGAAAACATCGGCGTAGAAGCAAAAATGAGTTGAATGCAGCAGAGGAAAGCTGAGCTAAGACTGAATGTGATCAGTCACATATAAATCAATGACATCTGAGTGAGAATAAAAAGATGATATCCCTGGTGTAGAAAGCCTATATGAGGCACTTCATCTTTTTATCATGTGTAATTCTGTTTCATGTAACAATGTACACAGGAAAATGTGCACCTGGATAAAAGAGGGTTGGTGGAGATGAGGAAATAGAGGCAGAAGAGGGAAGCGAGGGAAAAGAAGGAAAATGCACAAGCCCCCATGATACTCAAAGAACAACAGAGGAGAAAACATCATCATCACCGATAATAACAGAGCAGAAAAGAGATGATATACAACGTAATGGCAAATGCAACTGCCTCTGCTGCGTGGTGCGTGCTGGCAAGCCATTTATTCAGCTGTCCAGTGGGTGGGGGTATTATGTCTTGATGCTAATTGCAACGTGCAGCTATTCCCACTGGCCTCTTAAGCAGCTCTCTACTTTTGATGAATCTTTCTGCGTAGGCATACACAAAACTCGGCAAGCTCACACACAACAAAGCCAATTCCCAGGGTTAATGCAAGCACACTGACACCTTGTACTCCAGATGTACTGTGCAGTGTTTCTTGTGTGGTCGTGGGTGGGGAAAAGCACCTTGGCAGGAAATTTGACTCTCCTCGCAGGCGTAAGCAAATAATGTGAATATGGCAAAATCGCAGCATGATCCATGCACACATACAGCAGGGAAATGGATTCATTATTCAGCACGCACACACAAGAGTCTTCTTATGATGCTCTGTGCCCGTGTAAGACCTCTGAATCAATAGATGCACGGTCATATTCCACCAGCAGGGGATCACGAAGGCTTTACAAAAAAACATTTGCATGAGATTTTGAATGAAATCCACCAGTTTTCCCAACAAAACGATCTTGTTACTCATACCTAGTTGTCTGTTAAGCAACCAACACCATTTTAAGAGCACGCCTTTCAAAATAAAAGATCTGGAATTCAAGTCAATAGAAAGCATTACAGCAGGAAAACAACATGTTATGTGATGCAAGTATATTTTGAAAGTCTCTATAAAACGCATCATAGGATATTGGCCAATAGCTAACGACACATCTACAGATTGTGTCATGAGTCTGGTTCAGTCACAGTTCTCACTGCATCACGTCCTGTTCAAGATCCGGGTTGCAGGTATGGGACAGATAACAAACATTCCAGTTCTGCCCAGTGGGTATGAAGGGCTGCAGGTGCGCAAAGGACTGTACATATAGTACTTATAACTAACCTGTTGTACCAATTGAAAAGGAGCCAGTTGACTCCCTCAAGCTGGTAGTCCCTGAGGCTGTTGCCGTTCCTGTATTCCCTCGACTGCTCCCTCTTCTTCCACAGATTGGCCGGGGGCCGCTCCTGTGTGACACATTTTAAGGAAGAGTTTTATGGCAGTTTGAAGAATGAATATACATTGAATATACATTTTTCTGGATGGGCACATAATACATTTAAACACTCCGTACATAACGATAGCGCAGTAGCATTGCCAGGGAATCCCACACATTCTTAAGTTAAGGACCTCCAAGGCCCAACACCCTCAAGGATTCAAGGCTCAACACCAAGGCTGCAGACTTTAAGACCCAGATCAAGGCCAATTACTATTTCTACCCCATCAAACTAGCAGACTTAAGAGAATCTCAGAGACAGCTATTTTAAAAAGTGTCACAGCGACTCACAGGTCTCTTCTTCTCTAATGCAACACAATGAGACCGACACACAAGCCCAAGTGCTATGAGGTGGCAAGAGATGCATAAAGACAGCGGCACAAGGCTTATTTAGGCACAAAATTTACACTTCTGCACAAGACATTGGTTCCAGCACTCAAATACGCCATCTGGATTATTAAAAAAAAAACAACAACAACATGGATTTCAGCACATGTCTGAAAACAGCATAAATTTGTACATTTTATTATTGAATGTGCTCAGGTTTTGCTAAAGATGCCTATTATTTCACAGCTGCGTATGTGGGCGGATGAAATGCTTACACATTCTAACCTGCAACAAATCGCTGTAATTATTAAACAAGAGCAGCTTTATCTAAAGGGCAGCACACCTATTAGCAACAATATGCGTGTTTGTGTGTACCGTAAAAGAGCAATCACAGCAGAAGGGAAATACGACGAGACGTGACCAACGTGCGCGGGAAAGACTCACCATCCTGCGTGAGTCTGGCTTGACTGCCTGCAGCTGCTCAAACTCTTCAACCTTGCTCTGATCCACATCATCCTTTAGCTCCCAGGTGCTGTCCTCATATGGCAGAGAGCACCACTTCACCAGGTAGTACACCACCTCCTGCAGGAGGCAGAGGAGATTGAACGCTGGAAAAGACTGGAGCGAGGCCACGCTCTGCTTTTATAATATTAACAAAGGCTGAGGGGAAGCCCATTAGGATGGCCTTGGGCACTTGTGAGATACAAAGACATCGGCAGTGTCGAGGATACGCTGAAAGGGAAAATAAACGCTGAAAGAAAAGTAAAACGTGTCCGGGCATGTAGACACAATAAACACACTCACAGATATGATTAGCGAATAAAAGAGGAGCTGCTTTACCTCTCCTGTGTCTTTGTCCTCACAATACGACACCTCCAGCACTCTGTCTACGTCTACATAGTCGGGGTTAAAGGGCTCCTCCTCCATCTGAGAGACAGAAAGAGAGACGAGGGAAAGAGAAACAGAGAGAATAAATCTAAGTGCCCACTCACCATCTGGGACGAGCATCAGTGCTGTATCTACCCAGTGAGCAGGGAGATTGAAACACATGCACACAGATGTGCCTGCCCACACAAAGTAATAGAAAATAATGTATGTTAACACATTATTTATATCCATGAGCACTAAACACACACGTCCCAGCAGACAGCATATTGTGGACACACACACACACACACCTGCCAAGTACAGGTCTCTACACAAACACACAGCCTACATTTGTGAAGAAGAGTGCCCTCTGCGCTTGTTTCATCTTGAAGCGTTTGATCTTCTGCTGAATCCTCTTGTCCTTCACCAGCTGCTGCTCTGTGGCCCACTCACAGTGTAGGTAGGAGCTACACACACACACACACACACACACACACACAGAAGAAGCCACCGATGTGATCACCTCGTGTTTATAACATTCTAAATGTGAAATTCGGATCTCCATCCTTTTCATCATTAAGCTGAAAATGCATGAACGCAATCTTGCTGATGACAGATTATCTGTCATGCGCAAAGAAAATGATTTCTCTGCGAGGCCGAGGAAGTAAAACTACGGTTCATAAATCCTCATTTCCAAGACTGATAATTTGCTGTGGGAAGCAGCTTGGTGTTTTTTAATAATATCCCTGAGAACATAGTCAAGAAATTAAATCACTGTTGCAAAACTTGTTCCAAGAATGCTTGAGACATTTGTGTGTTTCTGTATTCACATTTCACCATCCTGCTCTCTCTTTTTTCAACAGATATATAAAAAAAAAAATACTTTTTTTTAAATCACTATGGTATTATTCAATCCATCACTAATTAAAATTATTAAACTGGAATTACTAAATTAAATTACTGATTATTAAACCAAAACAAAGACAAATGTAATCCGATTTTTTTAATCTATTATAGTTTTTAATATAATTCAATAAAGCTCATTTGAAAGTGAACAGAGTCTATGATGGAATAATGAACTTACTAGTTTTTGTATTTGACAAAAAACTCTTCCACTTCCACCATAACTCCTGGAGAGACCTGCAGAGGGATTTTTAATAACGGAGAAACGCTGAATTAGAGAAGCACTTCACACGATGTTTGAATAACCAAAGGAAAAGGTTATTTCATTGGAGTGATAATTGCAACCTTTATCAAAATTGAGGAGCAATTAACTGCATCTCTTATGATCACTTAAAACCAGGGGAAACAGAAGCAACAAATGGTTTGTACCTCCTTCTTCACGACACGAGAGGACATGATTTTGTCGACGACCGCAGCATCTTCTTCACTGGGATTTTCCTACAGATGCAATAAACATAAAAACTTTAAAAAATATTTAATCCATTTGCACATTATTGCCGCAAACAAAATCATCCATGTGAAATGTATTATTGTATTTCTCATGAGGCAGCTGGAGGCAGGAGTTCTTACAACAAAGAGCTGAAGAGCCGGCTCCTTGGACGCTGCAGTGTTGCTTTTCTTGGCCTTGACGATAACTTTGACCTCCTCATCAGACAACCTGGCCTCCAGCTCCTCGGAGTACTTCTTCCTCTTCACTTGGCGATTAGATCTCCTCTTCTAGAAAAGCAAGATAAGGAGGGAAAAGCACACTTACAACAATATTCAGCCTGTGATATTTACTTTGTAAATCCTTTTCACAAGTGAAAAATAAACTGGGAATATTTGTTTACACAATCTTAGCGATCATAGAAAAAAAAGACATTTTTCTGCTTTTATTTATCCGGTGCTGCGAACAAGACATCATTTTCATCCATCACACAAAACCCTCAGCGATGGGGTCCTTCTGCAGCGAGACGATAACCTCACACAAAAACTGAGAGCTGAGAAGATCTAACTTGAAATATGGCCAGAGTCAGTCAGGGACACATGAAGACACATAAGACGCCGAGACTAAATCAACACATGAACTGGGGCAGCTTCTCCGAGTTGCTTGTAACCGACTACCTGCCAGGGACGTTGCAAATCTAGTCACATGAAACCCTAGATCCATGAATGAACAATGATTTTAGCCGGATATTCAGGTGTGGGTCAACTGTGGTCACACTGACTGGGGCAGGACGACGTGAGTTTTCTTACACTGGAAATGTCTGCATGTCTGCAGTGATGTAAAAACAGCCAATGACCATGCATGCCCGGGCAAGACAACACAAACTTGGTGCAGTTTACATTAACCGGATCAGGCTTCGGCTTGGTTCGGACACAAAAGACAGTTTGTTAGATCAGGCTCAGAGGGCTTCAGACTGCACTCCTGCCCCAACATGTACTGGAGAGGATGGTGCTGTTTGAAGGCAGATTGAGGGTTTTTCTGTTGACTGCACTTTATGAAGTTAATTGATGCAAAAAATATTCATGGGATTACTTTTTGCAGCATCTGCTTTTTAATTTTAGTGCCTTAAATAGTACAGTGCAGAGAACTGTACTGATTAAAAGTCTCCCTCCGTGTGCTTATTAACAAGTACCGTCTTCATCAAAGTCATGACGTTCTCTGTATGAGCCAAACAGCAGACACTATACTTTCACTCTTCACATACTCACAGTTTATTTTTGGTAAAGGATGAAAATCCTAAACGTCCAAAACATTTAAGAGTCGCACTATCCCCTATTGAAAAGGAATATGTCACGAATAACCCATGAATGACGAGGTTACATTTCAAAACACAGAGTGAGAAAGAAAATCGTTGTTTCAAAATCCTTCCTTTTCCCCTCTGTCAAGTCTTTGTAATTATCACATGCGTAGGCTGGCAGATCCTGCATCAATACATGAGCCCCTCCTAATGATAATATGTAGTTAATTAGGAATAAATGCCACTGATCCAAAGTTAATTAGGTGTGGAGTATAACATCCCTATGGAGATACACCCTCTCCTCCCTAAACCCAAGCTGACCAGCAGCTGGAGAGTGGAACGACAATAGGCCTGAACCCGCCCCGAGGAGGCCGCGCTTCTCTTCTAGCTGTCGGCCACACTACTTTGACTTGTTCCACGGGATCATCCTAAATGAGTCATCAACAGCCTGTTTTAATTAAGGCCAGGGGCGCCATTTAACGAGGGTAATTATATCATAGGCAGTGGTCCGGATAGGACGCGGAAAGGAGAGCGACGTGGTGGTGGGGCAAAGGAGGGGACAAAGTCAAACATTGCTCTGGATTTGAAAAAACAATGTGATCATTTAATTTAATGTTACAAAAAAAAAAAAACAACTGAAAACGAAAACCCGGGAGAATTTTGATTCCGCCAGCAGCGTGAACATTTTCTATCAAATGGATTTGATCTGAACATCTAATTCAGGCAGCTGTGGATTAAGTACAAAAGTGCCACATTAAGTATTCTATTAAATAATGTAATGAAAATAGAACTATTTGCAGAGAATGGCTTGTTCCTAATCTATATCATCATCATATTGTGTCCACTGTAATTTCTGTCAAATACAAGAATATTACAAAACCTCATATTAATAAATGCTGCATGACTATAACTAATGCTACCACAAAATCTACTTGAATAAAGTGAAGCGATGTGAAAAATGTATTTTAAAGGTAATTTAACTTGATTTGGTGTGTGCATGTGGTCAGGAAAATGCTTCTGTTGATGATTTTCTTGAGATAAATGTTGCTATGGTGTCAATTGGCTCCATCAGAACAGATGAGAATTTGTACCCAAGATAAACGCCCACTGCATGACCTCTGCATGAACTGCAGATGAACCACGGTCTATCCTCCCAGGCTCAAACAAAGCAGAGGAGTCTTCCTCCAGGCGTGAACAGTGAGGCCGACGACACCGCTCGCTGCCCTCGCTCAGGGTTGTAACAGAGACAGTGCCAACCTCACTATTTATTTTCTTTGAAGCACATACTTGGCACCGTAAATGATAACAATGATGGAGGGACTTAAAAGATCAAAATTCCCAAATAAAATCAGCCCACCATCTAGAGTTCAAATAGTACGGTCGATAAAATAAGAAGCTATACACTGTCAAGAATTACAGCCCCATGTGTAACAACAGTGACTTGTTCTGTGTGGTTCCATGTGTTATCTTACTGAGTCGTCTTTAGAGGTGTGTCGAGGTGGAGGGTCATCGTCACTCTCTCCCTCTGAAGACTCCGGCTTACGCTTTTTCTTCTTTCCAATCTTGATGACGATTTTCCTGAAGGAGAGAACAAGACAAAATACAATTTGTGTCATCACGGCTGTCTTGCATAAACGTTGCATTTGAATGTGGCATATATAAACCGTAGCCTGCACTAGTTTCAAAAGCAGAACAAGTGGAGTACGTTTACTTCTGTGTTTGTAAACCCCAACACAGCAGGATTGTGGGATATCCTCACAAGGATCCTATCTGTCTTTAGAATTCAGTGGCCTGCTCCCAGCTACTCTGAAGATTCAGATCAACAATGATTTAGTGATAATAAGGTCAGTCTGTGTTTATTTTGTCTTTAAACCATCATTGTGACGAGTGTTGAATGTGTCCCTATAACCTAATGTAGAGTTGTAGTATCCAGACTGCAGGGATAATGTTGTTAGGAGCCCAGATAGTAGCAAACTGCACAAACCACAGATGCAAGCCTCCTTTCACCAGCGCTTCTTCCTCTCTCTTCTCTCATTTATACACAGTCACATGTTATTTCGGTGACCTTCTCTCATTTATTCTCTCACCACATATGCACACGCCTCTCCACATGTATTAACTCTTGGAAGCTGCAGACGCTAGATCTCTGGCTTGATCAGATGCTAATGGGGAAGAAATGAAAACACTGGTGGTGCTAACATATGGACTCAAAAATCGCCCCCCCCCCCCCCTCTCTCTCTCTTTTTAATATGCTTCAGTGACACACACACGTATGAGCAGGTACATGTCTGTTGCGGAGGACGTCCCCGTGGGCTTGTTCATACGAGATCACATTGACTCACACCGGGACAAAGATTCCCACACTAGCAACACATTCTCATGTTAGTCAGCCGTCAGTCGTCTGTAAGACGGACAGACGGACAGACAGACAGAGGTCAGACCTTAAGAAGCAAAGTGGGTCGACCGCCTGAACTATCTGCAAAAACAACACATAGGCCCAGGGAACATTCTGACTACTGACGTGATTTCAACGGTAATGTTTACATGAGTCGGTGATACAATTTTGTTGTAGTTAGATAATGATTCACATCCGCGTTATTTTCTGATAACAGGGCAATAAGGCCACTGTCGTCAAGCAGCCTGTAACTTTTGTTACTGCCGATATGAACTGTTGTGGACAACTCGATTAAGACACATCCATGTCTACACAAGCAACAGAAAGCTGATGGTTGCTTATTCTGAGTCTGACGTTGTTCAGATTAGGTTGATCAGAAAATGCTGCTCATGTGGAAGGATGGACCGAGTCCTCCAGCTGGTTTTACTTGCTTAGACTTAATTACTGCAGGTTCACATTTTCAAAAAGAAAGCTGAAACCATCATTAACACTGGCTGAGTGAACAGCCCATTCCAAACAAGCAGGTTCAGAACAGACGCTGCACTAGTCCGTCTTAATCCGGTTAGCGTTGGAATATTGGCGTCAACATGTGTATCAGGAAAGGCTGACTCTTCCTGTCACAAGTAAAAAAAAAAAAATCTCTGCGATGTCATTCCCCCTTTTTGTCTCTGCCTTTATAATCTTCATATAAGGCAGAGATAAGAGAAATAACCACAACAACATATTCTGAACTGCAGCTTCGGCCTCTCTTTTTTTCTTATCAGCTTCATTTGGGTTCTGAAAAGCTTGTCAAATAACTGGAGAGTTTCTCTGTGCCCAAAATCAACCCACAACAAACGACTTCCTTGGCTGAGGTGATTAACAGAATATGACTGACACAAAGGACAAAGAACAGAATGAAATGCTGGTGAAAGCCTCTTTGCTCCACTAAAGGTTTCTGCTTTCAAACACGAACATTTTCCTTTAAAGATTTCAGACCTATGGTTTCGACATTCTTTAAACAAGATGAGCTTGTTTTACGAACTGGACCAGTCGTCATGAAAGCAGCAGCACCTCGTGGACGGGGTTTCAGTGCGTCGCTCTCAACATTGTAGTTCCTCTTAACAAAACTGAAAGCCAATAAACACTAATCTGTATTTGAGACATTCAGGACTGGAGCACACACAGGCCTATTGTACTATCTGACTGTAGAAAGTGGGAAACAGCAGGTTCCTCCAGCAGCACAGAGCTGAGGGCTGTCCCTGCCCCCTCTGGATGATATTACATTTCACAAATCCTCTTCACAATGACACTTTGCGGTTGCCACGCAACCTGCCCCGGGGACGGCTTTTGACAATGTGGGCGGTGATGTTCCCGGTGACATCACTTCCTGTGATAAACAATAAGGGTGCGTGTCTGCTGTCAACATGAACAGCCATGAATGGCTGAGAGATATGCCAAGTCAGGGTGACACAGCGAAGGTGGAAAAAAAGAGAAAACAGCTATGACACCCTGAAGACCGGAGAGAGTGAAGAGAGAAGAAGCAGCAGCTGAATGGGACAGAACACAACGTTCTTCCAGGACTAAATAAAAAAAAATAAATATAAGAAAAAAAAAAAAAAAACACTGGCTGGGATTCGGGCCTTGCTGAACAACAGTGTCACATCAGCAGGCAGCAGCTCGGCAGCTAACACAAAGTAACAGGGATAAAGCATCTCTCTGATCCCCATATGGGAAAACCTGAACTGTGAAACAAGACGCTTGTGGGCTGTGAAATCATCAGTTGAGCCAGAACAGAGAGAGAATATTGATGGGGAGGTGGCTCCCTGGCACTGCACGTAAGCATGGCATTTACGGCAATGTGGTCTAGTTAAAGCTTAATATGATGACAAGTATACATTCCACATGCACACACACACACACACACGCACGCAGAGCCACGTTTCAGTGATGGTTACAGCCTGTTCCACCCTGCTGTAGCCGGTGCACGCAGGACCACCCAGGGGTTTGCAAACACCAGCACTCATGCACATGCTCCCTGGGAATGGACAGCCTCTCCCTCACAAGCTCAAATACATGAAGTTAGATGAGAGGGAGCTTTTGCAGAGTTTCAAATCAACCTCACACTGAGAAGGAGCGGTAGAAAAAGAAGTGGGCTCGCAGGATTCAGGGTCACAGCCACGGCTCTGCGATGTAGGGTGAAAGGAGAGCGGAGATTTTCGCACAGGATGTGTAAATGCCACAGAAGTTCACAGACCACTGGCCTTTGTGAGTCTGGTCAAGCTGATAAGTTGATTTCCCATAAATCTAATACAAAAACTGGCAAAGATAGAGGCATTGGCTTCACAAGAACAGGGCCAGATACTGTGCGATGATGTGACAACGAAATTAAGTTTGACTTCAAGTAGTCTGTTTCATTTATTTCAACACAGTTCACTACAGTCGAACACCACGTCTACACTGTGCACTGAGAACAAATTTCACGTTTCATATTTAACTTGAGACAAAGGCCTCACCGAACATCTCAATGTCTTATTTGGTTCAATTTAGATCCTTCACAACAGGCCAGTTATTTTATTGGCCCCTACTTAAAAACTAGTTTTGGGCAACATCAAAACACGCTGGTAAATGCCAAAGCGTTTGGCAGGAAGCTTAGTAAACAACTGGCAAGTTTTTATCGAGAAAAAGAAGACTACAAGAAGAGAAGTGTGATCACTCCGGAGCAAAGTCAACAAAGCTGGACATTTTCCAAGATAAGTATAGTTAGTTGATTAAAGTATAGTCAGTACGATTGATGCATATGCAAAAGCAAACATATTACCATTATAATAAAAAACAGAGTAACAGAAGTCCAACTATTCAATGGAGCGTCACTGATTCTGTAGCTCTGACATCCTTACAGCTGATTTATTTTTAATTACTGCTTTTCTACAACTAAAATGGGATGTGATAGTGAAACCTAATGATACATTACATTTGAGTTTTTTAATTCTTTAATATATTTAGTTTTCAGTTGTCACTGTTTTATATACCACAGTGTAAGTATCTCATCAATTCCTTTTAAAGACCAAATTATTGTATCAATGTAATTTCCATTCTCTCCCTCTTGACCATATGCTCTTCCCTTGCTACTGACGGAGGGCAAAGTGATTATTTTTCCTCCCACTATGATTTAAAGTGGCTATCCTTTCGGTGTAATCTTGCATCTCTAATTAGACTATGGCCGCCCCTGATCTGACATAACAGATTGATCCCTAATGATACTATAAGCTCTTTCCTCAAAGTGACAGGCTCCTTGCTGTCGGAGGCCGACCTGGCTTCTATCCTCCTATTGTGCCAAATAACCTCCATGCCTTGTCCCCCAAGTGCTGTCCTGCCCTACTTGGCACACCACCACTGGGAGACAATGTGTGAGGGTTTGATTTTAATGGCTTAAAGATATGATGGTGCTTTACAGGCCAAGAAGCCAATGAAATGCTTCAGCATCTCAGAGGGGCCTTCATCAACTTGAACTTGGTCTACCTCAGGAATAATGATGGTGTGTGACTGAGTCATCCTCAAACTCAGTGCATTTCTCATCCTGGGGGGATTATTCAAACAGCAGCGCTGGTCCTTGTCAGGAAATACCCATTCTTATGAATGGAAGGCTATAATCTCTGCCACACAGCACAAGCTTGGAAACTGGAGTAACAGCACCATCAAGGCCCCTCTCAAAGACGTGTGCAGCAGTGTACACACAGGCACGCAGGGAATTTCTGCTTTATTCAGCAAACGCTTTAAAAATGGGTAACAAACACTATGACTCGCGTAGACTTTCAACACAAAGGCACACGGCAAAACGTGTTTGTACACCGCATCACACAGTCGCACATGAGAACATGCACACGTACACACCCTGCAAGGGATTAACTAGCAAAACATTCACTTAAAAACAGCTTTAGCTTTTCCTAATGAAAAAGTGGGGGAAAAGAGATTAGACTGCTAGCAGGCAGGCAGTGAAGTATGAGCAGCTATATGCTGCAGCATATACACGAGACTAAAACCTCCATTTTCTATCATGTAATTGATCTCACGAGCACCATTTTGTTTGATATTTTGCAGCAACCCTGCTGCTTTGTACTATCAGCATATTTAGAACATGCCTCATCGCAGGAAACATCGGATGCACGGCTATGAGCGAGCTGCAGGACCCAAATTCTTATTAGGAGGGAAAAAAAGGAGGGGGGGGGGACAAAAAAAAAAAAAAGAATGAGCGGCTGGGTGCTTTCATCTGGTGATTATATGAGGTTATTTTTCATCAGGTAGGGTGTCTAAAAAAAGCTGATTCCAGCCGGGAGAGAGGTGCGCTAGAGCAAGCCTGGCCTAAATAACCCTGGTCTCAGCGAGGGACAGATTGTGTTGCGAAATATTTTTATTCACAAGAAGGTAAAATCTAGAAATACCTTTGTTTCATTTAATTAAGAGAAGTAACATGTTTCCTCCATGGCAGATTAAAGTAAAACAAAAAAAAAAAAAAAAAAACAGATCTCATTCAAAGGGCAATGTAATAATTTACTAAATGATGTTTTGCATGACACATATTCTAAATGAGAGAATTTTTTTTCACTTTACCAAATGATTCAAGCAGCAATGAGCTTTGCCTAAAATCTATTAGACCTCTTAATAAATGTTCAAGCTTTGGTAATTTTTAGCAGAAATGTAATGATGAGATTTTATGAACAGAAAGTTTCTTATTATTTTTATTCTAAAAAAAAAAAGAGTAACACGCTTCCTTAAAATTTCCCAAAAATGCACCCAGATTCCACTTGTATTGCCAAGAAAGTATATTTTTGTCACATCGGCTGGTGGATCCATATTTTTTATCAGTTCAACACATTTCACATATGATGATAAGATCCCTAACTTGCTCAGTGAGCAGCTGGTGGACTAACCCAGCAAAGTCATCCAGAAGGCACTTATTAGCAATTACATGGAGTTAGAAGAAAGCCAGGAGCAGTCACTGTGAAACTGAGCCTTAAGTACAGGCAATCAAAAATAGTTTTTATCTCAGGCCCCATTTTCAGCTTAAAAGCGGCCAGATGCAGTGGGAGTGTGAACCGATACACTGAATCCACACACAACCTCAGGCTTGCTGAACACAAAGCCAACACCCCCTTCACAGAGCGGAGGCTGGAGTAATGACTTTAGCGGAAGGTTAGTACCTCTGCAGCTGAGCTGCATTAATATTTCATGGGGAGATCCTGGGTGGTGCAGGCATATGAACAGGACTCTCCTCCCATGTGAATCCCTCACCAGAGCGTCCTGTCATTACGCACGCAGGCCATCTCCATTACCCCACATTAGCAACAGCACAACTATCCCTCACCATAATTCAGTGTGTGCTACATAAAAGCAGGTGAGCAAAGAACAGGGCTCACTGGGTAAGGTGGATCAGACCCAACCAAACATCTTTGTTTGTGGACGATGACATGGACTCTCACAACTGTTTCCTGACTGGGTCTTCTCAGTCTTAACAGGCTGTAATCACTTGACCCCCTCGTGGCAGAAAACAACAGGCGTTATCCTCAATTACAAGCATTACTGCCCCTGTTGCATTTGCCAACAGCTGTTGTGCTGTTAAATTCTGCATATTTCTACATAGCATAGAGCTGCTAACCTACTCTGAAGTGAAGCTAAATTAGAGCATAATTCCAGCATATGCCCAGTGTCCATAAGTTATCCCCATTTCCAGACTGTGCTGTGGCTACAGCTTGTTTTAGTTCGGACACCAGATATTAATCACGAGAAGGGCCACAAAGGTTAAAGAGTATGGCGAGGTGGATTCCAAGAGTTTGAAACAGAAAGCGTTGCCAAAGATTCACGATCTTGATGCAAATTCACTGGCTCAAATCTAGTTGGACGGCATGCAACTAGAGCAGCCACAACAGAAGCTACTCCCTTTTTTTAGCAAGCTGCAGCAAGACTTGTTTCCCTATTAAACCTTTTACAACCATGTCAACGTTGTTCAGCAGCTAAGTTTGCTCTGTGAGGCCTTCGTTCTTTCTCCTGTCTGTCTTGTGTCCACATAAACTGTGTTTAGTCCCATGAGTGTTCAATCACAAACAATTATTTATTTATTTTATTTTAAACACAATATTATTAACAGTTTTAGAAGAAAGTGGCCTCACTACTCACGATTCACAATCATCATTTCAGAACTTAAGCTGCTTCACCGTGTTAAGACAAAAGCTTGATAACAGTGTGCAGATACAAAACTTCACACCTCAGACGAAATATTCACACACGCCCACAAGCCTCTTGTCATATACAGACAGAACTATAAGTCATTCTCAAATTTGTGCAGAAAGTCTCTATATCTGAATGTTTTTTCTCAATTAAACCAGAAGATGAAGCCACAACAATGATGACTGTGAGCACATCCTAAAAAATGAAATGAAAAGATTCTGCATGGCACATAAATATTTGGAACTGGCACTGCACCACCGTGTGACCACCACCTTTATGTCCACTGTGGCATTACAGTTAATTATTGTTTATCACTGCAACTGAATTGTAGTAGTTAAGGTCTTAAGGGGATAGTCCACCAAAAAAAAATAAAACTCTGTCATTACTCAGCCCTCAATTGGACAGTGGTGAGCAAATAATAAGGGAATTTTCAATTTTTTAGTGAACTGTCACTTTCAAGCTATTCCAGCTCTACAGATTAGACTGTACTAGGAAAAGAACAAAAAGCGTAAACAGAATTTTCTGCAAAATAGTGCCATTTTGTCAAATTAGCAGACTTAATTGGTTTGATGTTCCACAACAGCTGGAATACATAACGTAATGAGGCAACGTAAGCGAGGTTGCATGCATTCTGATCTGATGCTTTTTCTGGATGTAGGCCAAGCGTGGTCACACTGAAAAAAATGGGTTACAGAACTCATTACCTCATAGTAACATGGAATGTTATCAATGACACACTGGAATGAAAGACTGTGGACGACTTGGCAACTGCCCATCCTGTCTATCAAGCCTTTCATTTAATAGCCTCTGCATTTAACTAAAGACTAATGAGTTTATCAACCCTGTCATTAGAAACATAAAGATGGTCATGGGGGAAAAAAAGGTGCACACTTTGACCCCACATGAATACAGCTTTGGTCTCAGTTCCACCTAAACCCAACAAAGACCCCACCCCCTGTTGTAGATATCACTACATATCACTCATTATCACAGACATGAAAATCCACTCATTAACATGGACATGAAACCCATCAGTAAAGCACTGACTGCACGACGGATTGCAGGCTTCATTAAAAGCGAATCCACCCAGATCAAACAGGCTTCATTAAGAGGTACGCACGACTAACACGGGACGCTTGTTCCACCTGATGCATGTTGCTCAAAAAAAAAAAAAAAAATCAGTAACCTCCTAAGTCTTTCTGCACATTTTTATTCACACTGGAAAAAATGGGCTTGAAGGAGTTATTCATGGGCTGGATAAAAACTCTTTATCAAATCACCTATGGCCACAGTTCTAACAGTAGCACTGCTCAGTGCTTCACACTACAACAGGGGTCCAGACAACCATGCCCACTCTCCTTCTGGCTTTGCTTTCTTCATAGAGCTACTAGCTACTGATATCCAACAGAATGGCAACAACAGTGGAATTCCAACCTTGAACTCAAGCACTAAAATCGGTCTCTATGAGGATGATATGTTGTGTACATATAAATATCAAAAGCATTCAAGCTCATTTGACATTTCAGACACAATTAACTGGGGGAAAAAATCGATCATTTTTCTCTCCCATTAAGCTTTGCGAAGGAAGAACGAGGTCCATAGCCAAATCCCACAACTCCTCGCCACTCGCAACATCCGGTGCTTTGGAATTAACATCTCCCTTAGGCTGCCAGAGCTGTTTCAGCTCAATTTCATTCCACCATTAAAACCAATATAAGGAAACTCAGGAGGAAAGCCCCTCTTAACCTTAACGGAAGCATCACTACAGTAAAAATGAATATTGTCCCCAAAATTAATAACCTGTTTGCTATTATTCCCAACCACTAATATTCCAAAAGCCAACCACAGCGTATTGTCAAATCATTATCAATAACCAACCCATGTTTTGACATGGACATGAAAAATGTACCTGCGCAAAGTGGAAATACAAACATCTCTCTGGAAATGTGGACATCTAGGAATGGTGAGAGTTCACATGGACAGGTTTAGAGAGGAAATAATACTGTACTGCAGGTATCTGTATGTATATATTCACTATGTGTATGATTATGTTTAAAAAGGTTATCAACCGGAAATGCTATGTTATTACTGAATCTGAGCTTAGCCGCTGGTATCCACATATACAATCCCTTCAATGACCAAACCAGCAAGAGCCTGACCCCGACCCTGCAGAGAGCATCACCAGTATCATCCAACTTGAGCTAATATAGCTACTGAGACCATATCACCGAGACTGATGTCTCCGGCGTCTCACTATTCTCCAGAACATCAGCACTGCCACAGCGTTATCATTATCAATCAATCATACAGACACACAACAAGCACAATCCATTATCTACAACAGCTTTTCTCCCTCTGTCTACCTCATCGAATTATTAATCAACACAGCTGCCGGAGAGATATTATTGTTGACCATTGTCAGTCTCTCAGGCTAGGTTTATAAAATGCCAGCCTTTCCGCACAGCTCCGTTTTGTTGTGTGTTTTTTCCAGTAGCGCTTTTCCCCACTGCCTTGGTCCTCACATTAACACCAGCTGATATTTCAGTAGCTTATGCTGGGTGTGGCTTACAGCACACAGTGCGTATAGCAGTTAAACAGGGGGATGGGAGGCGGATTACAGTATCTATACATCAGCACTACTTGCCTGAATATACTAGGCAGTACTGTCTCACATGTAAATGCATGCCTTTGTTTGCTCCTCCTATGTCTGTGCTGAAGACTGAGCCCCGTTTATTGTTATGGCATGCAGTAAATTCTATTGAACTTTGAGCTTCCTTCTTAGCAACCAGAGGCAGAAAATGCACATGCAAAACAACAGCACAACCAACCAGTATAATACACCACAGCTTCTACATACCTAACCCATGTATTATTTAAAGGGAAGAGCAAGGCAAACAGAGGCCAGGTATTGGTAATATGTACGAATTTACATGCAAATGTGTGCATTATTTAATATTAATGTCTGCCAAATAAAATAGTCTTTACTACCAAGTAATACCGCTAAGTGTAACCTCAAATCCAATTCACTCACTATGAACTATTACTTCTAGGAGAGATGTGATTGATTGTGGAGCGATCATTAGGCCATGTGAAGAGAGATGCACTAACCATTTGGAAGCTTGTCAGACGTATTTGAACAGCAACAAATGTGACCTCTTCAAATAAACATTTAAAGACAAACCATCTCATGTTAAAAAACACATCTCAATTTGCCTTCAGGCTTGAGATATTTTTTTCCATTTAACGTGTGCATTTTTTTACCTCCTTGATCACAGCACGTTAAACAAACCTGCACACCTGGTTCTTTGTGACGTGATGTTTCACGTTGCACTAGGATATTCACAAGCAGAAAAGGTATGGGTGAAGTGTAGAGGCTTTTAAGATGCAAAGGACAAAACACATTTCTTTCGGCCAGTGCTGTCAAAGTTGCAGCAAATTATGATAAAAAAAAAATAATAATAATAATACAACCTGTCTGGTTGAAGCTTCATAATTAGTCACTGTGTTAATCAGAGGTATTCGAGCCCCTAACCCTCTAACATGTGTTGCTGTGGTCCAGGATCAGGTGGATTCCCACACACATTTGTTTGCAGAACACTGAACGGGTGCGATTACATACCCAATCTTGGCCTTTTGCTTGGGCTTGGAGGAGGGGACAATGCAGGCCTTCCTACATGCCTTCAGTTTCGGCAGCGCCTTGCCGTTTCCTTTGTGCTTGCGCTCACGGTGGGTCTTGTACTGTGAGGAAGAGCTGGGGAAGCTCTCGGGGCTCATGACCCGGGGAATGTTCTTCTCCCCGCGCTGCCGGGCCTTTGCGATAGCCTCTGATATTATCCTATTGGCCTTCTCCTGTTTGTCCAGTGGCGATGTCTCCATCTGATGATGTGCCAGCCGCGCCGTCCTTTTCTCAGACGAGGAGCTTGATGAGGATGAAGACGAAGAGGATGAGGAGGAAGACGATGAGCTGCTTTTCACTGGAGGGCTAAGGACCCGTAGTTGGCTGCCAGGACCATTAGCATTCTTTCGGGGCTAAGGAGAGTGAGAGAGAGAGAGAAAAGTACAGAGAATAATAATTAGTATTTCGAATTTACACTTTCTTTTTAGGGCAATTGATATTGTAATAAATATTTCAGACATGATGTCATCGATTGAAGAACGCGTACTCGGATGCTTCGCTAAAGAAGGATATAGCACACAGCCTATAAAAAGTTGACCTTTCAAGGAGAGCGACAAAGACAAGCTTTAAACTCTCTCATGGAAAAACAGCAAACAAAACAAAATGATCAGATGGAACCTGTATGTTAAAGCATATCACGGATTTCACAGTCGATTAGGTGCCATATGCACACACAGCCACACAGTCTTCAGCCACCTCGAAAATACACATTCTCCACATGCAGTTATTTGTCACATTTTTCAGTATATAACAAGATGTGATATTAGACTAAAGGCTATTAATAACACCTCTGTTATTTATAGCACATTGAGAATCAACAAGCGAGGGTCAATACAAAAACTACTGCAAATCCCCCCCCCACACCCACCCAGTCAAAATAAAATACACTATGATACTGCGATGTGACCACTGCAACTCCCACTGACTCATTCATAAAAAGACACAACCTTGTGGAGGCTGTGTGAACCACTACAACAGCAGAGCTGGTTGAAGTCAGAGTCCACGGTGTGGGGAGTGGACCTGTTTCACGCTGCACGATGCTCTCTTCAACTTTCTGCGTCCCATCCAAGACCCTCCGCTTCGGAGGGGTCAGTATTTCCTCCGAGAATTCCTTTAGATCAGGTGGTGTGGAGCTGAATGAGACCATGTGACATGAAACCCCTGTGACCTGACACAAAAGGAATTCTTTTAGGTGGAGCAGGCAATTCAAAGAGTAAACACTGGGTCTCTGTCGCAGGTTTCAGCCAGCCTCACAGACATAAATAATCCAGTCTGCCTGATACATGATAATATGTGAATAATAGATGGCGTGACTGCAGTTATGCCAACACAAGAGCCTTGTGGTGGGCCCGGAGCCCAGTGGAGAGGAAACCCATAAATGGATGACCTAATCTAAAATTGTGTTGCGTATGCCTGCATGGCCCAGGCACGGTCGCTTCTTTTTATTATTATTTTTTTGTCCTCCACACTGCTAGCAAAATAAAGAGAATTAGCTTGAACCTCACCAACAAAGTGGGGGCAGGGACTTGAATAATTAGCAGAAGGAAGGGGAGAAAATACACACACAAGAGCTGCATTATGATTTTCACGTGTGCAACGCCGCTGAGGCTATTAGGGAAGAAATTTACTGGATCATGCTGGAATGTTCTCATTCATTATAAAGAAAAAAAACAAGAAGAGGGGGAGGGGTTGAAAGTAATGCTTGAGAGCGGAAGGACATAAGGGGCACGTGGGAGAGATAGCAAGAGAGGATGAAAAAAATAAATCTGAAAACAGGCCGATCTATCCGATAACAGGAGGGGAAAGAGGGAGCGAGAGGAAAAATAGAATGCAGCAAAAGTGAGAGCACTGCAGCTGTGTAATACGTCTATAAATAACTGAAATTACAGCCTGCCAGCACTGCAGTGATTTCAATCTCCCGAGCAGCACGTAGTCCCATGAAAAAACATCGGGGACCATTATGGCCCATGAAAAGGTAGAGTAAGCTCCATTTGGGCCGGCCAGTTTTCCCTCGCTCTCTCACTCCCCCTCGTTTCCACATGTAGTGAGCGCTCTGTTGAGTGACAGGCTCAACTCGTGGTGGACACACACACACACACACACACACACACACACACACACACACACACAAATCATACAGTGTACATAAACTACAGCGCAGGGGCAGCTTGGAGAGAGGTGCACAGGAGGATGGGGAGAGAAGTGATGAATGAACACGCTGTGTGTGGGGGGGGGTAGATGAAAACCTGTGAAAATCTAATATGAATTGATAAGGTCGAGCACAGCAAAAGCAAATGAGTACGATGAGGACAGAAGAAGAAGGGAGAGAAAAAAAAAAAAAAGCAGCAATGAGTTCAAGATGGCGGCAGTGCAGCATGAGCCAGTAGCAAGAGAGGTTGCTCAGTTCCTGCCGGCCCCTCCTCCTCCTCCTCCTCTTCCTCCCCCCTCGGACCTCCTCCCTCCCAGCCAGCTCTCGGAGCAGCTCACTTACCCTTCCTCTTGGCCTCTTCACTGTAGACATGGTGTTTTTTCTTTTTTCTTCTTCTTCCTCTTTCCTCCCCCTCTCCAACCGGCTAACAAAAGCCTTGCCCTTTCCCGGGGTTTTTCCTCTCTCTCCGGTTGCTTGCTCACGCTTCTTCTCTCGAAAACACACTCACTCTTTTGCCTTTTTCCAACTGTCGTATTCTCTTGCTCTTCCTTGAGCCGTGTGTCCCCCCCTCCCCTCCCTCTCTCCTCCTCCTCCCCGGTCAACTCTTCTCCTCGGGCAAGTGCGAGAGCGCCGGAGCGGTTCCACCGTCTCCTCCTCCCCCAGCGGGCAGGGCTCAAGAGGAGCGCATGGGAGCTCGCTCGCTCTCTCTCTCTCTTTCTCTCTCACCCTCGTTTGTCTCTTCACAGGGTGATGAGGGAGCAGCGCTGTGGGCGGTAGAGGAGGTGCGTGGCAGTCCAGGAAGCTCTCATTCTGCTGCTGCGTGCTGCTTTCGCCGTCGTCCGGCTTCACTAAAGTCTCCCTCACTCTCTGTGCGTATGTGTGTGTGTGTCAGAGTTGCCTTACCCTACCTCCTCCCCTCTCATTGATTCCTCTTTCCGCCTGCCTCTCGTGTGCGCTCTCTATGACTTTCTGAGCCCCCTTTTTTCCTCTTATTTCTCGTTCTCTCCTTCTCTCTCCGCTCTCGCTGTTTCCCTTTTCATTGCGCCTCTCCTCGTCTTCTTCGCCAGCCGGGATAAGGTAGGTAACTCCTTTATTACACACACACACAAAAAAAAAAGGCTTTTGTGTACGCTTGCTTGCTTGTTTGGCCAGTTGTTTTTTCCTCCTTTTTTCACTTGTCTTTTTTCCTCCTTCTCCCTCGCTGCCCTCCCCTCTGCCTGGCTGGGGCGTGTGTGGCGAGCTCGAGGTTCTGGCAGCCAGAGCGGTGGAAAATGAAAGCACAAAGCAGCAAAATGCATCAGCATGAATATTAGAGATGTCGTTAAAACCCAGACTCTTTTTTTCCTCTCTCGCTCTCCCTCACTCACTCACTCACGCTCGCGCACTCTCTCTCTCTTTGTAAGGAAGTAGGCCAGCAGATGGTGCTAGCAGTTATTAAATTAACTTTCACAACTTAACCCCCAAAGCACTGGATTTCTCCCACACCAAAAACTGTCAACAGCAAAGCTTTTTTTTTTTTTTTGGTCCTTGTGTAAGTGACTTAATTATTTATAGAACACCGTCGACACGACGGCAACATGGCGAAAATATATTGCAGCGCAAAGTTCAGCATGAACGTGAAATATGACACAGGCAAATAAAACATCACGCATATCCACTTCCCAAACCACACCAGACACACGCAGCCTTCACTGCACTCAGTCTGCAGTGAAGACGAGCCCCAGCGAGGTCAAGTCCTGGTCAGCCAGCTTTGACTTTTGCACAACAAATTCCAAGGAGGGGGGGAAACTGGGACACGTCGAGGACACACACGTGTTCCAGTGCACCAGAAGAGATCTTGGGCGGAACGAGCCGGCCTTTCAGGGGACTCCTGTCAGCATGATGCAGAGGCCATGTGCACCGGCTGGCACATGGTATTGGGAATTATGCAGAGACACGCAGTTGGCCTGACGCCAGGTACAGTGCACGGCACGGCTGGGTCAGGGCCCCAGTTACTGACAGATACCCCATCAGCTTTTTATTTACTGTGGAAAATCAGCGGAACAGCCTTCACGTGCTGCCAGCACCATGTGCACCTCTGAAGCATTCGCGCGCGCACGCATCTGTGTGCTGCTGCCGTTCAACCTGCCACCCACATACCTGCTTCTACACAATGTTAAAAAACTGACACTGATAAGCTGGGACCAACAAATAGCAAACTGTGTACTGGGGGGGGAAAAAAAAGCATTAAACATTGATTTCACCACATCTGCTGTGTTCAATTTTGCATTATTTATGTGATGTTGGGTGATAAACACAACTGATTAACACCAATCTGTCTCCTGACAGGTAAAGCTGAATATAGCTGTTAAAGAGTATGTACACACACACACACACACACACACACACGTCACCTCGGATCTAACATCACACAGGACATTACTGTGAGCTTATGAAGTGTGGGCTGGAACGTGGGTGAAATCTACAACACTATATGTTTTTACATTGCACGTTGTACAGATGGCCAAAATAAACCGACCCAACTGTAACTGTAATGGTGTGGAAAGCCTGATTCTGAGTGTGCATGTGTGAGAGTATGTGCGAGATAAAACACATGTATGACAGTGGCACTGAACGCCCTCTCCACCATATCTCTGTCTGCATAGCTTTACATGGACAAACCGGCTTTCCTTTCCCTGTGTGCAGTGGGTATCAGATCTAAGCTGCCAATAAAGGCCTTGGAGTTTGGACTTTGAAACCGTCCACATGTTAACAGGGAGACGAGCAACAGCGTCCTCTCCAAGCTAAACAAACTGTCAGATAATGCCAGGGCACAGCAGCCTGGGGGTGAGATTGACAACACTCACCGCAACAGTGAAATGGGTGTGTATATGCAGTGCTTCACGAAGTATCAGGGTGCAAGTAAGAAGCGAGCTTACTGCACTGGTGTTGTGTTTGTGTCAAATCACAGAGAAAGAGAGAAGAGAAAGGCAAAAGAGGACATCAGTCAGTCCCCATGCTTTCACAGTCACATGGCATGAAGCCATCGCTCCCCGGCAACTCAACGGTTAATATGCAAACAAGCCAGGCAGCTCTGCGTGAGGGGGAGTGGCTCCCTGTGAGGACAGGGAGGGAGGGGACTGGAAGAGGCGGAGACGGGAGTATAGAGGAAAGGGAGGGGGAGTAGCCGAGCTGCTGAAAGGAAGGGTTGTGTGTGTGTGTGTGTGTGTGTGTGTGTGTGCGTGTGAACAGAGAGGTAGGCTGGGTGCAGAGGCACAGGTGTCTGTCTCTGAACACTCCATTACTTCCTCATCAAAGAGCCTGTATTAGTGTGCCACCGCTCTCATTTCTTGCCTGCACCACCGTGAGAGTCTCCACTAACTCACCATTAGGGAAATGAGAGCTTGCAGTTCACTGACGGAAAATGACAAGATGGCTATAGGGCCCACCGGTGCTTCAGAGTCCACGGCAATCTGTTTCTCTCACACGGAGATGGAACCCATAGCTAAGCGGAATTGAATGTCACCCGGTGTTAATGGTAACATTATCCACGGTGCAGTGGCTGGCAAGAATGAAGTTTTCTAACTAGTATTTGCTGCTGTTGACAACGCACAGGTCGGTTATTTACACTTAAATATTGAAAAGGTATGAATAGTATGAGAGTATAATAAGGACATGGGGAATGTGGCTTTAACCAGGACACATTTTGAACATCTACCATTGCTGACCCTACAAAATAAAACGCCCACACAGATACACAGCGTAAGACAGGAAACACAAATATAGTGACCACTCCTCCACAATAAGGCATCTAATTATAACTGCTTGCATAAATTGCTTTTAATAGATAAACATGACAGTATACACCGGATAAAGGCGATGATAATAATAAATATTTTTAATCCCTAAGCTACATTATTAGCTAAATATTACTTGTTGTAAGTCCTTTTTCTTCCAAAGTAATCATGGAAACCATGAAGCTGGAATAATTCCCAGGACATTCATGACATCAACATTTCATATCATCATCCCAAGCCAGGGCTCAAGTTCAAGTCCAGTTTTAAGAATAAGAATACTATTATGACAGATAAAGAACAGCAGAACAGCAGCAGACACAGAACAGGATGTCAAAGAGGGCTATTGGAGAAAAGGCCAAAGCAAGTGTCAATGTGCTATAGACAAAATAATATTATCTCTGCAGCAGAATTAATACACTACATTCTGCCTTTGACTCTGAACAGAGAATATTCTTATAGGTAGTGCATGTGTAATGGCCACATTGTCGGGAAAATAGTCGCTTGGCTATTTTCTTTGAAGAGGAATCCCAAAATTTCCGTTGCACAAATATTCACTATATTGTTATGATAGTTTGTTAAATTGGTCAAATAAACAATAACACTTTTAGCAACACAATAATACTGCATGAAGGGATTCTCTCTCTCTTGAAAGGCGGGAATGTCCAACACAGGACGTCCATTTTTTCACTCAGATTCTGGATTGATTTGTTGCAATTTGCCTTTAACTCAACTGAAACACAACATCTGCCTTTATATAACAAATAATAGAAGTTGTCATTATACTGCCATTTGCTGTTTATAATGATATAAGCAAACGTGCATATTATTGCAACCTCATGTGATCTTATTAGCACGCTGGTGTTCTGGAGTCAGAGGCAGAGTTATCTTTATAAAACTGTGTGCACTAAAATATGCAAAGTCTAGAAGCAAGTGAAACGATTCCTGTCTCTATTTTGGTCAATCACGCTTGAAAGGGCTTTGATTGCCCACAGGTCCACAGTCATTCATGTGCCTTTTACTTAAAACTATACGTGCTTCACCTTTTTTCTATTCTACACTGGAAGGTCAAAAATATTGTCCATTGTTAACAAAGTAATTTTCAAAGACAAAACGGCATTCAACGTGATTCAATGCACACTCAAAAGAGGAAATGTATTCAATCCAAAATACGTATTCAGGGGGGCCAAATGTCTGCAACCGCTGAACTTGTTATGCAGCCACACTGCAGTGCGACTGATGAGTGAAAGGAGACTTGATACAGAGCGATGCATCCTACACCAATTAAGGACAGGGCCATGCATTAATGATCCTTCATCAGGGCCAAGAGTAACAGGAGCCGGGCTGAGCATGGTGCCCTCTAGAGGAGCTGCTGACAGTCTAACAAAGCATTATTACCAGGGTCTCACCCACTCTACTACGACCACACAGCCTCACTTAGCATGATGAAGGAATGAAAAAATAATTATCATTATTTCTGTATGGTATTATAATCATTCATCATGGTCCCAGTGTTGTGTCTTTACGCCATGACTGGAGAGAATATCAGCAACAATCCCTCACATCTGGGTGGTGCTCACTATCTAGAAGCCATATAGGGGATTTCCTCCCCTGCAGCCATGCTCAAAGGAACATATTTAACAGTTTTGCCATGATTCAGGAACAAAAACCAAAAGACACAAAGGACTGTTATGTAGCCTGTTAAAGGTTCAGTGTGTAGGATCTAGAGACATGGAGAGGTGAAGGTGCATGTTGCAGCTCATCTCACCCTTTGTAGGATGGAGTTGGTAAGAGCAGGTGAATACAGTGACGTTCCTAACACACAACAGAGGCCAAATTGATAATATTGTAAAAAATCTTTGACATCCAACAATGGCCGTGTGGTGAAATGTCCACGCATGATTCACAACATTTGTATGTGTGGCGTACGATGAAATAACTTGTGAGTCACACTTTGTGTGTGTGTGCGTGATGAGCAAGCCATTTAACTTGAATGTAAGTTGAGAAGAGGGAACTGACCTAACAGCTTTATTTCCACCAACACTGTCCATAAAAACCCATCAGAGGAGTTGTTTGCTGTCAGTTTCTGACCAACAGCTGGCATGCTGACCACCATTATAAATAGCCTTTAAATAGCCAACTGTTGCACTTTAAATAACTAAGTGGATACAGTCAATGATAATGAAATATATTTTAGTTGATAGAGTGTGTCTTTTTCCTTTTGTAATACCGATACTGGTGAAACTGTGATATTTCCTCTGGCAATAATCGGGGCACCAAAATGTGATAAGACGTGACATCATGTCCTCTTTCCTGCATGTTCTACCAACCCTTGTCTGAACGTCTTGTCTCCTACTGAACATGTCTGACGTGGAAAACCTCATGGTGGATTTTCAGTATATAAGATCACATCCATGTGCTGTATATTGCTGTAGTTTCTGGATTCAATCCAATTTGATAGACAAAATAATAAAAAGTACTAGTTTTTTTCAGTGTAGTGGCCCAAGGTTCCACTACAAACTACAACTTGTGTGTGTTACTCGCACACACACAGAAAAATAAAATAATTGGTAACATGACTTCCTTCCTTTCACACACATTTAGTCTACAAAACACACACACACTAATCTTTACACCAGGTTTTAAGTCTGTGCCAACAGTGATTAGTGCACTTGATACAATTAACTCAGTGATCCAGCTATAGCAGTGGCACATCTCTGTGCCGTACCCCTGCCGCTCTCTCTCTCTCTCTCGAGCAGCTCCTCCAACCGGCTTCAACAAAGACGGCCTATTAGCTTGGTATTACGCACACAGCTAATTGAGTCCCTTTTTAATGAAGTTCAGCAAAACAGCCAGTCCTGCTGCTGATAAGAGTTTGGAGTGCAGACAGATCCGTGAGAGGTGCTACACTCACAGCATGTTGGATTTAGTCCCAACCGGGTCTGAAAGGAAATGAACACTAGGGGGTGACTGTGAGGACAGAGAGCAGGAGCGCATGCTGAAGGAGAAAATGGTCTGCCAACATCAAGAAGCTGTTTAAAAGCAATTTCAGGCTTCCCCCACCCCCAGATTCCACTGACAAAAAGGAAGTAAGAGTAACCCACAATCACGTGATAAGTAGTGGTTAATACCAACCAGCATTAGGGGCTGTCTCATGCTTATTTCACATTGTTCCAATGCCAGCCTCAAGGGGCAACACAGTTACTCAACAGGTTTCTGATTAAATTCAGCAGCATTAGTGTGACGCCCTTCAGCTAAGTCACTGAAATCAGGTGCAGTGTTAATGTATTTATCAGTGATCACCTGTGTGTGGATGGCTGCTTCACAAATCTCCTTCAGTCAAAGCACTTACACTGAAGAAATATTGTACAACCACAAAACACCTTGTGGGTTACTTTGCACGTTGCTTTGTTTTTGTTGCTTTCACATGTTGCTTTACCACTGACCACTTCAAAACACAGCTGCCATTGAGGTTTGAGCCTGTAACTACAGGCACTATGCAGAGAACAACCTTCCATCAAGGCCCCTTACAGAACCACATCGAATTTCTTTAAATCCAGATTTTTTTTTTGGTTGTGTACCACATTGCACACACTCATGACACTTAATTGTTTTCACAAAGATCCATGCATTGTTCCCTGAGTAATAAATGAAAATGATGGAAAAACACAGAATCTACAGCTATTAATTTAATAATTTTGTGGGTTCTTCATTCACCAATATGGCAAACTCCCCATTCATGGTAATCCACCTGTTACTGCATAATCCTGCTAACTAACAGACAGGCCAACAAAGAAACCCAGACGAAAACATAACCTCCTTGGAAGAAGTTTTAAACTTCTGGGTTCAGGGATCAGCCCTGATCAAAAGATATATTTATCACCCGGAAGTGTTTCTTTAAACAAGCCTCTGGTAACCTGGACTCAGGCACAGCACAGGTGGCTTTCAAACAAGTGGAAGTTTTCGCAGATGCTACATGAGAAGGAGGAGATCTGTTTTACATACTGAACTGGACAAGGTTTCCCGTGTTTTTTTTTTTTTTTTTTTTTTTTTACACAGCTCAAACTAAACTGGGAAGCCTCTTCTCGCACGGCTTGTTTTTAACAGCAGTAGTTCTGAGTAATGGCATAATGCCCTCTGAATCAGAGATGGCACAGTAGGTCACAGACCAGGCTGTGAAGTGAGGCTGAAATGTGCAAAACAAGCAAGCCAGATGATGCCATTCATTAAATGGAACATCAGCGCTAGCCGAGGAGTGAAGCTGAGAGGAGTTCCCTAAGGATGTGAAAGACAGAGAGGGAGGGAAGGGATGAGGTGGAGGCGAATTCAGCGAGGGGCTTACTGCCAGACCTTTACAACTCCTTCATTATTGAAGCAGTGCAAAGAGAGAGCAGGGCCACTGCCTGTGCAAAGAGGAACACACACAAAGGCAGCTACCAACATCTGCGCACAAGCAAGACAGAGCGGGTGTGTGTAGTCGACCTGCAACCAGGAATTGATGAAGTAAGGATTGTATTTTCGCCTCTCCTCCTGCTCAGTTCGAGGCAGGTGTCAGCGATGTCGATCCCCAATGGAATGGCGGAGGCACGGTATATATCCTCCATCAACAAAGAGAAGATAATTAACGGGATCACCTGTGCCCCAATTATACGAAGAAAATGTTAGAAATATTGTGTTTCCTCTAGATTTAGCTTGACACAAAGTATTGGACCAAATTCCACCATGGTGGAGATGTGTAACTCTGAACTTTGTTTCACTGGTTAAAAAAGTCAATTTGGATTGTGATTACCACTCCTGTTTCTTAAAGTGAAACTCTAACCTCGTGTTGTTTCAACAATGTTAACACAGCAAATCTAAAATGTTTGTCATTTATTAAGGTTTTTGGGCCCAAAGTACATTTGCCATTTGCCTATCTGACAAAGGGGTCCCAGAGCTATTCAGGATCACAGAAATGTGTTTCTTAATTTTAATATATGATCTCAGAGAAATCCTGATATAGACTTGGAACCAATTAAGTTATTCTTGTTCCTCACAATGGATTCTCCTAGTCAGAACTATAATATAATGCATCAGACACACCATGTGCAAGATTTCTGATTAAAAAAAACACGTGATAAACATGACCACCGTGTGCAGAAGCCTTAAATCAGATAAGACCGTTTGTTAGAAACAAGGACATATAGCCAGAGGAGTAGAACATTTAATGACAAATGACATCAAGGCTGAAGTGTTTTAGTGACCTCGGATGCTGCATTTCATCAATTGTGGCTGTAAATAATCATAAGCGAGTGGGGAGCCAATCAGAGTGGCGTCTGAGCTGAGAGACAAAGAGCAGCAAGTGATGAGAAAGCAGCATTTTGATTAAAAATGAAGTTGGTGTTGGAGAGTGCGTAGAAACATGACCAGAAATAAAAACTATGTAAATAAATCAAAGAAGTCAGTGGATGAAAATAAAAAAGGGAAATGTGTGTTGGTGCTGAACAAGAACATTCTGTGATGTTGAGAATAAGGTTGTGATCTTCTGATATCTGACATTAACATTACTACTTTACTATGATGCTATTTTGTCTTTATTCTGGTTATATCAAGACTCTGTTCTTAATATTATAACTTCATTGTATATAACATTCCAACTTTACAAAACTGAGACTTCTTCATGTCACCCAGATTTGAGACTTCTGTAAACATTAAACCGAGTGAGTCAGTTGTGCTGTGAACTGAATGTTCATGTTGTATAATACACATGACACCTCAATAAACACACGATTGCCTTGCAACGTTAGAGTCCATGGCAACAAGCTAATGACTTCCTAATGACACAAACCTGTTTGCTGATCTTGCAATCAGTAACCAGTCAGCCAACCGCCGTCGCTGTGGACAGCATGACCGACACTACGCTCTGTCAAAGTCAAACTGTGGTACAGACAACCATGTGTGGACTGGAATGACAGACTCACTTAAAAAAAGACTCCTACTAACTGAAACTAATATTTTATTCAAGCTTTTTTTTTTTTCAGACTTAAGATCTCAATCCAACATTTTTACAAGCTGTCTCCTTATCCAGCTCCAAGACAACAGTCCATGTGTCAGTTGTAAACACAAGGGCAAGGAGGTCATTCCCCTTGCACACCTTTTCAAATGTCCTCCTCCTCCTCAATGAGGTCAACTCAACATTTTTGTGTTCTTCCACAAAACTATGTCTTTCCATTTCCAGAGACACTGCAGCAGTCTAACCTCCCAGCTTTCCATTCTTTACAAAGGTTAACATGAGTTCAGGGAGGTTGCCTTACTTCTCAACCAAGAAGCCCCAGCCTCCTGTCACAACACACACACGGCCATAGAAAAACCGTCCACATTTGACCAGTGAGAAACACACACACACACCCATCACCAAATATTCGTCATTTAATCCCTTTGGGATTAGGCAGAAGAGTGAAGGAAGCAGAGAGAAGCAGAATAAAAAAACTACTTTAAATTCAGACCTACTGTGCAGTTTGGGCTGGCAGCGTTCCCACATGCTCCTGACACAGTCAATTTGAGTACAACTCCCTCCTCCCTCTGCCCTCCTTGGCCCGCCCCCGCCTCTGTTACAGAACCCTCCCCTTCAGCCAAGAGCAACGACCGCCTGACTTCCTGTTTACCTCTGACCCCTAGTTATCCTCCGCCCCCGCCCTTATCTGGCAGGCCTCCAAAACAGACAAGCCGGTGAGGCCGGATGCATGCTCACAGAACACTTGACGGAGAGTGAGCATGAAGGGGTGGGAAAGGAGAGGGGAGTGGGGCGGCGGGTGAGGGGTGGGAGGGTAATCAGAGTACGAGTGAGACAGCCTATCACCACGTGACAACAGAAGCAGCAGGTTTCACAGGGTTTTTTTGCGTGAGCTTGTGCTAAATGTGCATGTGGGTGGCAGGGTGAGGGCTGGAGTGATGCACGGTGTCATGTTTCAGGGCTGATTATGGCACTGCCTGCCCAGTCTGGTCAGCTGGTTGCCTTAGAGTTATATAAACTTCAACAGAGGTCAGGAAGCAGCAAAGCCACCATATCACACATACACAAACACACACACAAACACACAGCAGCCCTGCTTGCAAGGGAACACGTGATCTGAGTTTCTTACTGGCAACACCGGCTCTGGACCCATGATATCCACACAAGTAGCCAGGGAGGAGGCACCTGGTCAATGTCACTGCCTGAGGGCCTGAAATGACTGGATCAGCCCAGGCCATCAGGATCCATCGGTCTCAACTAGAATCTCTGTTTACAGCCTGTCCAGCATTTGCACCCTCATATTTGGAGCCACCGCTGATATACAAAATGGCCTGACATTACAATTACAACCACATTTTTATTTATATACATATATATATAATACAACTGTATTCTCATAATATTGCTAGAAAAGGGTTGGAATCTGGTTTATCTTCTGTTGAAGTCTCATACATGTGTGACATCACACAGAATATTACGATAAGAGAATTATGATTAAAGAAATTCAACAGGGGCTAGATACATTTGCAACCTGGTTTTGTGTATGCTCTGAAAGCTGATGAGCCATGTGGGTGTTGAATGGCAACAAAAGGGTGGGACTGAAATCTGGGTGGTGAACATCCTCTTTCAGTTTGAGTACAGAGAGAAGGGTTTCATGAATGATAGCTATACACACACACACGTGTGTGTGTGCAATACAATAGAATTATACAGTACATTTCGGGCATTCACATTGATGCCCCAAGAAAAGCCAAGAAAAGGCTTGAAAAGGGTCAAATCTGCCATTTAAACATGCTGAGAGACCAGTCTTTACTTCCTGACTATTCAAAGTATAAAACATGGCTGCTGACTCACACAGTACAGGTAGGCAATACATCATGGGACCTGCAGCCCAGAACTACTTCCTCAGATAATGCCACTTACAGCTCATATATCTTGTTGAAGTGATTCATAGGACAGCCCAGAGTTCTGCCCACATCTGTTGATTTGAATTTAGATCCATTGCAACGGAGCCCATCGCATTAGTTTTACCCAATTTAACCTCTGAGCCCAGTAACCTGGGACAACTATCTTGAACCCCGGGTGCTCATCACAGCTGCAGCTGACCATTACAACCATTGGCAGTCCTAATTAGCCGCATTCACTGCAGGGGAGTGAAGAGTGGGCAGCTATCGCCTGATGCCTTGCCTGTTCAGCAAACACACTATCAGCAGGCTCTTCACACATCAGTGCACATGAATAGCACAGTCAGCCTGTAAGCATCAACACAGGGCTGGATGTTGACACAGACAGGGAGAGGCTTGTTCGTGTGGCTGTGGTTCACAGCCCAATTCAATCAAGGATCTTTACAGATGGGCAAATAGGCTGTGTGTTTGAAGGCTGGGGCACAACACGCAGGTTGTGTTTTGGCTCATAGACGTAGGTTGATTTTCAGAAGTCAAGGGTCTGTGGCCACTCACGATCGAAATTAGTGACTCACACATTTAATGTAAGCGTCATAATCCTGTTAGGGTAGGTGAAGACAGAAAAGGTGGTATGGGTAAGATAATGTCAACTACACTTTAGTTTTATTTTCAATGTGTTGAGATAGTAGCCATACAAAACAAATGTGTGCTCTTCTGGTAGAAATGTGTGAATATGTCTAATGCATTTGTCTAGTTTAAATGGAGATAATCAATTTCCAATGTCTTCAAGACAATATTTTCAATTGCAGTTAAACATGGGAATCTTGCACTGAGATTGCTTTAATCTTATCAACAGGAACCAATGGATGTACTAATATCCGTGTCCTTTTTATTTTAAACCTTCACACTGTGATGAAACGTCTGTTGCTTTCACTGTTGACCATGCGTCACTTGTGGGGCAGGAGGCTGTGTGGATGCTGCGAAGTTACCAGCCAACTGAGGTCCAGGAACTGCCTGAAGCCTGTTACAGCCAGCTAATGCATTCGCTCAACCTCCCCCTCCGCTTCTTTTCTCCCTCTCGCTGCTCTTCCTCGCTGTCTCTTTCCCTCCCATTCTTGCCTAAGCGCTCCTTTTTTCCATGAACTACTGCTCTCTCCATCCCCCGGACCCCCTCCCCCTCCCTCGAGTGCTAACCACTCTCCTTCACCATGCTATTTCCCCGCCGCCTGCTCTCTCGCACGTGCACTCACACACACAGAGACTGTGGCAGCGACCACAACAGCGTGCAACCTCCCCCACACACCAGCGAGGCAGTGTGCAAGTGCCTCTGGCTTGCCCTGACCCACATCTTGATATAGCCCTAAGTATGCTTACAGCTAAGTCCTGAAGACACTCCTGCCACTCTTAGCCTAATCAGGCCTGACCTGCTGTCGGCGAGCTGAGCAGGACAGGCCGGACAAATCATTATCATTTTCAGAGGGCTTTCAGATGGCCCAAGGTACTGCCTCTCTGTCCTCCCCCACTCCACCACTGATTATAGGTTTCCTACTAGACAGGCACATGTTCTATCTGGGATTGTTAAACATTACATGAGTGGCTGGATTCTCCTGTATGTCAGCAAGGAAAGGTTCTCCATTAGTAAAGCAAACCTTCAGCCTTCATTATAGCACATTTCTTCAGTAAATGTCAACGTATTAACCTTTCTCCTTACATTCGGTCTATAATCTGGCCTGAGATCTAAAACAGGTTAAGGACAGCTTACACTGACTATATTCATGTGGAGCAGATCGAATAAAATACCCAGACTCAGCCATGCATTTGCAATGCGTTGCAGTTTTCAAGGATATAAAATATACTGTCATTACCTTCTCTTCCTTGTACTCAACAGGTGGTGCTTTGCTGTGCTCATGTCCTCTTTCCATGCTGGAACTAGCCCAGGAACAGTTGGATTCATCCTGTTGGCTGAGAGCAGCCTCCAGCTGGGGCAGTAGGTCAGGCAAGAGGTCGGGAGGCTCCAGTCCCTCCAAGTCTCCGTGCTGAGCATCTGAAGCGAGGAGACCATCTCTCAAAGCCTGGTATCCATTAGTGTTGATGGCACCGCAGCTCTGAGGCTGTTCAGAGGGCAGCTGGCTGGCCATGGTTGGGTAACAGCTCATGGATTCACCGAACATCTCGGATGACCTACTGCTTCCTTGGGTTTCGCCAGAACAATGTAGGGCCCGGAAAGGACATTCGTCTAGTTGGGTACCTGGGGTCTTAATGTGCTGCTGATTCATAACTCCTGTGGATGGAAAGGGACACACCGTCCCTGAGAGCTCAGATACTGTGGAAGTCAGAGATACATTGGTGGCGAGAGTGGGCCCTGACACTGAGGCTTTGGACAAAGACTGCTGATTGAGACTGGGGACTTCAGGCTCTCCAGGGTATGCAGGGTACGGGGCCAGCTGGTAAGCAGGGGCAGAACTGACTGAGCATGTGGGCAGGGAGAGAACCATAGATGATGAATGCATGGGGAAGGGCAGGTTGGGCTCTTCCAGTCCTGATCCAGAGAAGGTCTGGCCAACTGAGGTCAGACGATAGGAACCATGCTGCTGCGGATGTTGCTGTAAGCAAGTCCCACTCAGAGAGACATTCTGACTCTCCAAATAAGACTTGTTTAGCAGAGGCCTTGATTGGAATCTCTGTCCTCCTACAGATAGTTGGTGCTGGGCCCGCTGTTGACTGTGGTGAACTTGCTGACTTGCCTGGTGAAAAGAGAAATTGTGATGGTGCTGTTGCTGTGCCTGCAGGGACATAGTCTGTGTGTTAATTTGTTGGGACTGGCACTGGTTTAACAGCTGTTGCTGATGGCTTTGCTGTTGTTGCAGCTGCTGCCTCATTCTGTGCTGCTGCTCCTGTTGTGGATTATGGCAGGGTGGGTGTTGTTGGTGTTGTATATGTTGCCTGACATTAAGTTGCTGGTTGCGCAGATGCTGCGGCTGATGACAAAGCTGCTGTTGCTGATGTTGCTGTTGTTGAGAAACAGGGTGGAACATATTCCCATTCTGGTCTTGGTTGCCCCACATTGGACTGCCTCTGTTACAAAAGAGCCCATTGGACTGAGGCACTTGGCTCATGGCTGCATTGTGGTACTGGCCGTGTTGCTCTGGCATTGTGCTGCCACCTCCAGCACCTGCGCCTCTATGACCAGAAAATGTCTGCCCTGTAATAGTCTGTCCCTTCATGCCAATGTAGTGATCCATCTGTTGACCGTAGGCAGGCATTTGGGTAGAAACTGGTGGCATCATGTCTTGCTGCTTTCCTGAACCCAGAGACTCCACTTGGTGGAGGGGCTCAAAATCAGCAGTGAGATTCAGCTCATCCACAAGTGATGGCGCTGAGGGAAACTCATCCTCGTCCAGCCCTTCCAAACCTCCAACGAAGAGGCTGGGATCGTCAAAGAATTCCATGATAGAGCCCAGACGGTGACTGGAACTTCTGGAACGTCACTGGATCCAAGCTGGTCCCAATGAGCCTTCCTGGTTACAGCATGTTCGTTATATTTTGTCCCTGTACAAAAACAAAACATATAAAATATGAACATCAGAAGATTGAGACTACATAATAAAGAGAAACGGATCAAATCTGGGTTTGTTAAAAAAACTAATTTGGTAGACAACAGTTTCAGTCTGTGAGGGTAATTTCTCAAGTAGTTCCCCTCTTTAATCATCTTTTTAATCAGCAATATACACTCAGGTCAGTAGAATGGCATGAATTCCCATCCGATGTTAAGAGATCTCATAAAAGGCAGGTAATGAGTAGGTCAGAAGGAAATTTGGTGCTGTCAATTACCTGTCAGCGCTGCCTTTCATGTGTGCAGCAAAGCAGCTGGTGCAAAGCAACCGCCAGCCACCAGCAGGTGCCTCTTCCTGTACCCTTCCTCTTTAACACACACATTCACTCAAACGCCCCTCAACCCCTCCACCCACATGAACCCATGAAGCCGCCTCCCCTGCTACTGCAGAATTTGCGGGGAGTGCAGACAGCTGATAGAATTTCAACAGCTAGGGACTGAGGCAGATGAGGCCCTTTAAGTGTGAGTTTGTGTGTGTGGGTGGGTGTGCGTTCTGCAACCGCAGACCGACAGCGGGTGACAGAAGCTAACCCAGGTCAGTCATTATATGCTGACTTGCTACACACAGGTGCACAAGCACGAAGTAAGAAGAGACTATTTTTTGTTGTAGTGAGGACTATCTACAGATGCCTTTCAGTGTTTGCTATGGATTAATATACATTTCAAAATACCTAAAACATGCAAAACGTCACAGAAAGAGCCCCCTCCTGTCACTAGCAGCTGATCATATGACCACACCTACAACACTGAGCATAAAACTTAACATGGCAAGCTTGTAAAAGTCTTATAAACGTTAAGATGGCCAGCGGCACTTGTTGAAGTTAGTGATTTTGTTTTTCTTAGGCCATGACCGTCATCACCACACAGAAATACAACCAACACCAAACAGTGCTGAAATAGTTCAAAGATGGCTGCTCCCAAACGTAACAGTTTTGGCACCAGCCTCCATCCTCCAACAGCACCTCTTCTGGTTTGTGCACACTTCCTCACCGAGAGAACTAAGCCTTTAATTGTGTTCCATAGTTTCCTGCAGATTCCCCATCTTTACCAAAACATTCAGTAATCCTCCAGGAGCCATCTGATAATTTCTAAGCTCCTTCAATTAACAGGTTAATGATGTGTATAGACCGGCCATGTGCAGCGCCTCCTGACCAGTTGAGAGGTGTGCAACCAGCCGTAACAAAATTGGCACCTAAAATTTAAAAATCTTCTTAGAAGGCTGAAAATACCATGGTCATTTTAACAGTTACGAATCCACATGAATGCTGGCCCATCACACGTTCTTTGCGATCACTCTTTTCCAAAACAGGGTATTTGAATACTGTTTCATTGATACGGTTTCATTCATTTGATTGATATTTGAAAGAGCGTTATATAATGGCTGAGATTATCACCATGCCTCACAGTGAAGCCCTGCTCACACTGAGTGAGGAGAGTCATGCAAAGCCAAACTAAAAGTGCTACGTTTAAATGCAACTAAACTTAAATGTTTTTGCTTTGCTTTGTTTTTTTTTTTTAACATTAGCACACACAGGTGACATATTCTCGCCCGAAGTGGCATCGGAAGATGCAAAACTTTCCGCTGTCCTGATGTCGATGGAGAGCTCTTTCCACTATTTCAGAGCCAGGACAGCAAACAGCTGTGATACTATTTAGTGCTCGAAGTGAGAAACAGCACGTTGATGTGAAGACACAGAACAAAGTTGACAGGCTAAGGTTTAACCATGTCCTGGATGTGTACCGGACATAATCCGCTGGCAGCACGGCATGCATGTACTAGGGTCGTGACATGGATGTGGGCAGCCACTGGTAACCAGTGAAGGGAGCAGAGAGAGGCGGTGTAGAGTGAGTGAACGACGGTTGGTTGAAGACCAGAGCAGCAGCATTCTGGATGAACTGCAGAGGTCAGATAGCACCAGTAGTCAGAACCAGCCAGGAGGGAGGTGCAGTAGTCAGAGCCTGCACTGGAACCTGTGTCGCCTTCTGAGTGATTTACTCAGTGTTTACACCTCACATAAAAACATGTTCATTTTCTTTCGTTAATATCATTATACTAGTATTTTATTTGCTTTCAGCTGTAGTCAGGTTCACACTAGTTCTTTGTTAATTGTCCCGTTTATTAAGAAAACAAGTGACTGTCCCAGTTTTGCTCTTTGGGCAACATAATGATGATTTATCCTCTATTCAATCAACACGTTAAACAAGAGGCATGTGAAACAAATGTGTGACTAATGGCCACACCTGAGCAGTAGAAAATCTTTCTAACAACTGTCCAGGTCACACCCCATGATAATTACACTTGTCTCAAATTGCATTAACATGTTTCTGTCACCCTGTGTTTTCAGCTTCAGATGCTGAAGGGAACTCATTATTTGGGTCAATCACGATTGGCATCGGTGCCAAACACCGACAACACATCTGATGCTTGGATCACTTTCATATAATGAAATCAATGAATTCAACTCATTCAGTTGGATCGGAGAGTGAAGCAGATAATCCAGGATCCACCCTATTAACGCCACAATTTAATGAATTAACTCCAGACCTCCAAACTATCCTTCCACCAAGTTTCACTGACATTCTGTAAGTTTGTTTCCGTTGCAGATGTTTGCAGATGTAAGGGTTTCCAACAACTGTTTAGCAGCCTCTGGTCTTGTTGGTGACAATAGGTCTGAAGACAGGTCATAGTCCAGTTTCATGCTGACAGTCCACTCAAGCTGGGAGGACAGTAGTAAACTGGAGGTATAGCAAATCAATGAAAACCGTGTTTGATCATTCACTAACGATCATATCACCACATCTACCTTGTCCCCTGAATCAGTGCAGCCTATGAAGCCTGCTAGCCAAGCCGAGGCGCCGCTAACCTATCAACATCCCCACAACCTCCGAAGGAACCCACCATGTCCTCCAGCCACCGTCCACCACCCCCAGCTGCTCCCTTCATTATTGTGGATCACGTGAAGCAGCATCCAAACACGTGACATAAACACAACACAACAGCCCCGAGGTAGCCACTGAAACCAGGACCTGGTGCCACATAGTTGGACAACAGCACCAAACCTACCAGGGGGGAGAGGGAGAGGGGTACCTGGTGGAAGATGCAGGGGCGTAAAAGTGACGTCGCTATGAAACAAAGCCCTCCCAGAGCTCTAAACTCAGCGAGGTGTAGTCGCGCCTCCAGGCTGGTCTCCCCCGGTGCTCCCCTCTGAAGTCGGCATCCCTCCGTGGCTCCCACCCCCACTCGCTCGCTCGGTGCCTGTCGACCCAGCGATGTGCTGAGCCCCGGGCAGCACGGACCGCTCGACAAGTGGACCCAGAATCAAGAGCACGTGGGTCACTGGCTGTGAAATCGAACAATATTCGCCCCGAGACCAGTCCCACGTGCTCCTGTGAATCGAACCCCCACCACCTCAGAAGCCCCTGGACCCAGGGAGGTGTGGTGACGCTCCCTCAGCGAAGAGAAGGAGGAGGAGGAGGAGGAGGCCGGAGGTGGATGGAGAGGTCGACCGCCATGGTGTCCGTGATGATAATGGACTAGTTTGTTGGCCGACTTTTTTCTGTTTCGGTCGCTCGCTAAAGCTGCTCAAGTGTTGGCGAACAGTTCCACCCTCCACGTCGAAGTTCCTACCGGGCCGGGCCGGGTTGGGCCGGGTTGGGCCGGGCCGGGCCGAGCCGTGCGGACCGGCTGGTCGCTGTCAGTTCAGGACCACCATGACCGAGGAGGACTACTTTCAGAGGCGTGCGCGTCTTCTCTTTCACCGGGCGAAAACTGCGAGAAAGCGAAGCAGCTGCCTCCGCCGTGCGCGCTCCACTCCAGCGCGGACAAGTTAGTGAGGAAAGGTGGTTTCTACCGGGGAGATCACTCTCTCTCTCACACACACACACACACACTCCCTTAGACGCACGCACACGCACTCACCGAGCAGCAGGGTGTCATCAGACAGCTGAGCTCCACTCCGGACTGTCAGAAATGTGACAGCGCTCCGCCTGAATGAAACTCCCCGCTCCTCAGCGCTGTGTCCGCCGAAGTGCGACTCCTCGCCCGGGTCGAAGCAGACAGCGAGGCTCCGGGCGGAGACGCGCTGTTACCGGTGAAGTTGTGCCTGTGTTGTGACTTGTTCTCCCGCTGGTGACCGCTGCGCAGCGGCTGCTGCTGCTGACGTGACCGCGATAACAGCGGATTTGCATATTAGTGAGCTCCTCTGTGATTGGACCGGAGGCAATTTGCGACAATGGCGCCCGTGGCCGCGAGATGAACTCCCGGGGAGCGCGGCAGGTGGAGCCGCTGCTGCTGCCGGTGCGGGGCCGCGCCGGGTCAGCGCCGGAGAGCGGCGGGTCGAGTCGTGTGCTCCTTTGTAAAGTGTCCGTGTTGACAGGAGAGCATAAGATGGCCGCGTCCGGCCCGCAGCCAATCAGGAGACGTTTTACTTTCGCACATGGAGCGCACTTGCTGCTCCGCGCAAACAGGACGAGAGCGCGCGGCCCGCTCTGCTCCGCGGGTGCACAGCGACCTCTGGTGGTTTTACACGGTATATACTTTGTTTATACTCCGTTTGAAATGTATACACATTGTTTGTGTGTGTACTTTATTTGTATGTCGTTCGTTTAGACCGCATATATTCTGTTTAAAACAGATGCATTTATTGTGTGAATTCTATACATATACTCAGTTTTTAACAGCACTTTATTTTCTTGTGTGGGATTTCATTGCATGTTTTATTATACCTCTACTTAATTAAATGTCCATATCTCCTTTGGAACATATGCTGTTGTGTAACAGGTTCATTTCCCTGGTGCAGGATGAATAAAGTGTCTTGCATTTCATGTCTGCTATTTTTATAGATTTCTGATATCTGTGAATTCCCAATCTTGGGAAAATAAAAGAAAATCTGATTTTAACAATACAGTAATAAAATGAGTAATAAAATCAAATGACAGTCAGTTTAAACTGCTAATTAAGTAAGTAAATGCCACATTCAACAGGTTCTAAGATAATGTGAATTGGTTATGGTCTCTCAGTCTTCTTGACTGCATGTGGACAGCAGTACTTCTTCAGTGTCTGTTCCTATTACATCTTTTAGCATCAATTGAAACTGCTTCAATAGAAAAACAAAAGCATGGTGTAAAAATGTCCATTTCAGGCTGTGCTAGTGCCTCAAAAACCCCTTTTATGGTGAAGACCAACTGACTTAACTTTATTCGATCATTTTTATTGACTTCAGAGAAAAGCATTTCAATCTCATATCCTCTATGCAGCAATATCTTTCACAAACCGGAGCAGGAACTGTCCCACACAGAGCACATCAGAACTAAAGTCTGGAGATGCCCACCGCCCGAGTGGCAACGTATGACGCACACTGAGATTCTGTTACATCGCTGCCTTTCTCAACAGCTATAAATAAATCCAACAGGTTTCAGCATTCCATGTCTGCTATTCTTATAGAGAATTTTATAAGGGGGGTTCCCAAGAATCTTAAAATGTCTCTCCACCGGCCGCCAATGTCCAATATTCAAAGTAGCTGGAGCCACTACAGGAGGATACAGTAAGTCACACAAAGTGACTGTAGTCTGGCAAAGAAAGGACAGGGGCATCTTCTGTGTAGCTAATAACAAAACATTATCAAAATATATATGAATCCTTCACACCTAAAGTTTGTAGGTCTCCAGCAGTAACCTTATTGATTTACAGTACATATCAGTAAGACTGTTGAATTAACATTTGATAAACCAAAATATATTATGCTAATAAAACCAAAGCTTTGATGCATACATGTCTCTTAAAGTCAAACCTTAGCACAGCATCCATTACTTACACATCAAACCTTTAATAACCAAGAGCCAAAGGTACATAAAACATTCAAAATGATTCAAATCAGACAAAAATAAAACAAACCTACTCATTTAGTGTTTCATTTTAAAACCACATTAGCCTGTTCTGCTTCATATATATTAGGAACTATGTAAGACCATAGAAGACAGACAGAATTTAAAAGAAATCATCAACCAATAAGAGACAAATATAAAACATATCAACCTAATTGGGTTTTGGGAGTGGTGGGAATCAGGAAGTTTCTCTTACACTCCTGTGACCACAAACATTCTAAGTCTGACAAATTAAACAGTCCTGAGACAGTTCCAAGAAGTGGGACAAGATGATAGAGTCCACTATTACACACTGCATGACCACAAATTGCTTTGCTCATACTTTTCAGCTCCTTTTGGGACAGCATGTTACCACCAAGCCCAACATGTGCATGGATCTGAAAATCTAAATGAGAAAGCTCTTTGATTGCATCACAGCCTAAATGACGTTGCCGAGACATCCGTTTGTCTTTGTCGATTTACATATGATACAAACTTTGTTTCCTTACTCTAAAGCTGTTTGAGGAGATGCCTACAAAGCTTAAAGCTGAGCAATAACACGGAGATTTAATATAAAGTTCTCCCAGCTGTTCCACGGACCCAGTTCACGTTAAGACTGCCGAGGGCATGCCAGTGGCACGGCATCCGATGCTTATGCTTCCCTCTAGTGGCCACTGAAGCGACAGTGCAGGTTCAGCTGTGGGGAGGCGTGTCGTCTTTGCTGAAGGGCTGCGTCGATCCGGGCTTCACCCATGACAGCCCTGACACCTGCATTCCCTTGTGGTGATCCTCAGGCCGTCTCTAGGGCAACAAGGCAAACTGGTGGTTACATAACAGGGACAGCTCAACCAAAGGAGGTGTGCAAGCAAAAACAAAACCCTTAAAGGAGACTTCACTGTCCTCCATTTAGAATTTGCAATATTTAAGTTTTCACAATCTTACCTTGCATGAGAACATGCGCTCTTTTGCTTCCTCATGAACAGCTGGGTTCCATGGAGAAAAACTGTCACCAACAGAGAAGAGTTTGTCAGAGACTAGCATTTCACGGTACCGTCTCCCATACACAGGGAAATAGATGCGTTGGAAAGTGGACGGTTAACCAACCTTATTGCGTAGGGATCATCTATCTTGGGCTGGTCGAAAAGGTGACTGTTGCATAGTTTCACACTATCCACCACTTTGCTTTTGAACAGCTGCACATCCTTTTCATACCTGACAGGAAAATGTTTTTGTTTGCATTTCAAAAAAACAAAAAGAGGTTTAAGAACATTAAGACACTTACAGCACAGCAGCCTCCGGGTTGAGTGGTTCTGTGGTATTAATCTTGTAGAAAATTGTACGAGCGTACATCAGGACTTGCCAGATGTGGTTGTGATTTCGTCTAAAGGGAACACAACATGAGGTTGACCATTTATATTCGACTCCATGCTGAGCTTAGATTTGGCTTTCTCAGAAAAACACATTTGAAAAGAAACTGAAAGTATCTTGCATAGGTAGAAAAACAAAAAACATACCTCCATTTGGTGAAAGCTCTCCTGACATCAAGCTCTCCAGACACGGGGTCAACAAGAGGGTGGAAGACTGGGATGTCAAATACTAATTTCTGAATTGAAGCAAAAGCAAGAAAATGGCTGAGAGTTTTCACCAAACCCTTTTCCAATGAAAATATAGGACGTTATTTTTGATAACAAAGCTGACTTTCCATGATCACTCTACAAATTAAACATCTAGGTGTCTTATAACAGCGCACTGATTTCGAGAAAGTGTGAGTTTCATACATGACTGATCCGACACCTCAGTATGTGCACCATTTTCCTTCACCCTGGCAGTTCTTCAAAGTATTAGTATCAGAAAAGTACTGATTACACATTGAGAGACAGGTTCTTGGCATGAGAGAACTGTAATGAATGCCCCTCATGGGTCGCCCACAGCTGCAGCTGAAACAATGAGGTCTAGATATCTGTAAAATCTTGACAGATATCTAGATAGTGCAAGCATGTGTGAGGGAGTGACCAAGTTAGAAGGACCTCTTCAATTATGAGTAATTTTTTTGGTTCATTATCAAACTGTGGCTGGTGAATTAGAAAATTGGAATTTGGCTGATAAGATAATTAAAGGTCAAAATTCTTCTAAATTACTCACAGGACTCTCTCCGTCTGGATAGTTATCGGGGATATACACAGTGAATTTGAAGACTCCATCCTGGTACAGGCCATGTCTGATGAATATGACCCCAAACCACACTGGAGAGACAAAGTATTTCAGCATCTTTACTTTCAAGACAAACTATAGGAGGTTTTTAGCAGTTTCGGCACAGTTCATAATAAAAATGCTGTTGAGTATAGTGGAACCTTTTACATAAAGAAAATCAAAGAGAGGGTCCTTACTTAGTGCTGACTTGTAGGATGGTTGAACATAAATTCCAGGGAGTTTTTGCTTAATCACAAGGGTGCTGCAGGTCACATGGCAAGACGTTAGATCAAATCAAGAGGGAAGATAAGTATCATATTCTACACTTGGGAAAGTGAAACTAGAGTGCATGTTGTGACGCCAACACATTATTTTAAATAGCACCACGTACAAACAGAACACAAGAAGGAATAAAAAAGAGGAAACTGAATACGAATCCTCTCATTGGACCAGTACTTACAACTCAGCCAGCAGAGAGTACTCCAGGTAAAAAGGGCCATAGGAGGCATGTGTGCCATTGGCTGACTGGGCTGGAGTGCCCGATGAAGCAGGCTTGGTAACTGGGGTGGCATTCTTTGGAATGGGGGGAAGCTGCTTCTTGCCCGAGGGCAGCCGGGCTGGGCTGGATCTCTGCTCCCCGTGCCCGCTTTGTTCCTCGTTGTCGGGTCTATGCTGTTTTCGAAGACAAACATGAGAGGAATCTTAACACATTATGAAAACTGTAGTTGTCAGTGGGAAGGTATTGGCAGCCATATTAGAGAACTATTTATGAGCCATTGTGCATACTGGTGGCACAATGGGCCAGGGTAGTGAGCATGTGATCCAACTCTCAGGTTACACAGCCCTCTGGTTTGCATCCATCAGGAAACACTGCCTAGACAAGACCAAGCAGTCTGAAGTGCACGATCACTGTAGCTTACTGATGCTGCTGAGGATGATAACAGTGTTTGTAGTGTCACTGTATACAGTCAGCAGAATGCCAGAGAGTGAGCAGGAAGCCACAGTGAATGCTTCTGATGACTCCAAGTATGCCAGAAATGCTGAACAGTACATTGATTCAACAAAGTCTGAACAGTTACAAGGACGTGCGTCACATCACAATGGTTCTGAAATGTTCCTGTGACGAGGCAGGACAAAAATAAACTCACACCCACATGCACGGTACATTGTTTGCCTCCTTCTACCTCATCAGGGTGGCAACAGTGTGCTGAAATGTACCGTACCCCTCCCTTTTGTTGGCAATAAGTGAATCTATTACAAGTAGTACTAAACCACTAGCACAAGTAATGCTTGCAGGGATTAATGTTACAGTTTTCAGCTATGTTCCCCGATCCTACCAGTGCTACTTGTTTTTTGAGTTCAAAATGGCAACACAAATTAGTCTTATCAGGAATTTACATATCACCTGATTACAATGATTGTGAAGTCAAGTAAAAAGATTTGTTCTGATACAAAGCAGAGCACAGGTATCTGCCATGTATATTTAATCGCAGGAAAAGGTAGGTGAAATATTTGAAAAAGCTCATCTGCATGCTTTGAGCCATTGGCAACTTTGTGTGTAATAGTATATGTTCTACAGACAGTTATTGCAGACCCTTTATTCAATATGTGCAGCTTTACCTTGCGACTTGTATTGGAAGACATGCTCCAGAAGGGGTTTAAATTCATTACTCATCCAGAGGTTCAGATTGGTGTTCCTCTCTCTACGTAGGTCCCACCACGCGTTCTGCCGAGGCCATCCGCTGCTGTGATGGAACATAACACACATGACACAGGTGAGTGTTCACACACAGTGACAACTTCCACACAAGACTGTTCTGCTGTCCCTCAGATAAACCTGCAGCCAGTTATAGCTGCATCCTGCTGGCTTTCACGGTAACATAAGTTCTGACAGTGTGCAAGGATGCAAACCAGAAAAGATCGCTGCGGATTAATGCAACATGAAGGGTTGTTTGGGAGAGCGCAGCTACAATGCTAACCTAGCTGCTTGGTCTAATATGCTAGCGTTAGCTGTTGTTATTGACATTCAGTTGTCCAAGTATGTCGCGTAGCCAAACTTTACCGGTTGTAGCAAATGTTTTCGTTACAGCTTAAGGGGAATAAGCAGGTGGTGCCGTCGCATTTCAAACAGGACACCGAGGTACCGTGTTATTCGCCTCAGTCTGGTGCTGCTGCTAATGCTATGTTAGCAAACACGACTGACTTACGTTGGCTGCTGCAAGTCGCTGTGAGTTTAGCTGACACTTGTGAATATGATGAAGCTCTGTCTCCATGAACACGTGGATATCAATGTCCAGGCGCTGTCTCGCCTGTTTCCTTGACTCACTTCATGACATCTACAGCGTTAGCCAAAGAAGCTACCTCTGCTGCTGCTAACAACTTGACTACCCCTTTAATTTGAGCCTGTACACGGAAGCAGGCGGCGTGCCGCGACTCACCGTGTGTGCTCGGTTCCCTGTGTGTTTCTTTCGCCGAGGTGTTTCCGTGTGTCGGGATCTAATTCTCCAACTAACTGCTCTCAGCTGCTCCACATCGCTGTGGCTGTCATCCCGGCTAACTAGCTAACGTTAGCTAGCCAAATCATTTGACAGGCACAGAAACCGGAGTTCAATCTAACTAATGAGGGGGGCGTTTCGGTGGGTGAGTGCGGAATCTCATTGGTCTGCGGGATGAGCGACCACGCAGTTGATTTGCTGGTGGATCTGTCACGTAAAAAGGAAGTAAACATATTTGCCCCGACCTGATGGAACCTGTGCTGCGGTCAGTTAAGATGTCAATAATGTACAGATTAATGATGTAATATGACAAGAAATGGCTTAGTTACACGAAGTCATTTAAGGCGACACTAAATATGTGAGCTAACTGGTGGTGAAACGTGACTGGGAGCTTATTTTGTTTAGATGGGAGAGGGATCAAACTAAAATGTGGACGTTACACACACTTACACACACACACACACACACACACACACACACACACACACATATATATATATATATATATATAGAGAGAGAGAGAGAGAGAGAGAGAGAGAGATTCCAGCCCTTTAGACCCATGTGTGGTGAAGTCACCTACTTTTCTACTGTTCAAATAGAAAATGTGAATTTTAAAACGATTACATTCCTAAAAGGTTGAATTGCTTTCTTATAACGGGAGTCTAGCCAAGGTATAGGCTGGCTGATAGATATCAACCAATACAAGCCTCTCACAGACATATTGTTATCACTGTCTGCCTCAAGCCTCAGCAACATTAAAATAACTGTTTGTTAGAAACAGTTGCAGAATGTTTTTTTTTTTTAGTAGATCTATTGAAGGATGTAATAGTCACAAATAATCCTTCAGAGCAGTATTAGCTGCTCATATATGTTTTCATTTAGTTTTTAAAAACTGGCTAAGATGGCCTCTAAAAGTGTTCAGAGGCACTTTGAGAAACATAAACAAGCCGCCTTCATTTTAATACGAGGGTGTACTGCACAGCAGAAGTCCCCTGAGGGCGAGGCGTATCCAAGCCATCTGTGTCACACATTTCTTTAGTTTTGACCACGCTTCATTGGCAGTTCATTCTGTTGATTGATTGATTTCCTAACAATTACACCTAATTATTTTTCAGGGTAAGAAAAAAAACTAATTTAATGCATGGGTGACTGCATTAATTAGAGAAATGACTTTGTCCAAGTTTCAGAGTAAATACAAATTATTGACTCCATTATTGTTATCTGATTGTATATGGTCCCAAGTACACTTCACTGACAAAGATAATTTGTGCCCTGCCTCTTAGTGGGCACGGCCAACGATGCAAGGTCACCATTATTCTTTTGGCACATGCAAATCAAAATCCTCCTCAAAACAATACGTTGATGGCGGCTTTACCTTCATCGACATTGAGATAAAGTGTGACACAAACAAGGGTACAAATATCCACACCATTGCTTTTGTAATGAGTTCTCTGTCTTTGCCATTGATTCTTTATTTAATCAGATATTGTGACCTTGTTTGGTCAAACAAATACATTAATGGATGCAATTAAAATGGGGAGATTGGATTAACTAATTTAGTATGTGACCCGCTGGAGCTGGATTTTATTTTCTTCTTTTAAGACTGTTAAAGAGAGCCTTTGTATAAAGTATTGTAATTTACATTAGCAGAACTGAAACATAAATTGAGCTGTTTTGGGAGGATAAAAAGTGAAATAGGATATTTCATTGTCTGACCGTTTATAGCCTGTGTTTTGTTTCCAGCAGTATTTTACAGTTTAATACATATAGCTAGTGCCAGAATTCAAATTTAAAATGAAATATGTTCCTTCTGTCAGTCCTTTCCTTCAGAGAATTCCAGGTGTGCACATTCAGAACTACAATTTGGTTTAAATGACAGTTAAGATTTACAATTGGAAGTCCCAGGTGAAACCTGTCTTGACAGTGCGGCCATAAAAAAGGAAAACGGATGACTCCATGTCCAAATAATCTGTAATAACAATGTTAGTTTGAATAAGAAATGCCAAATCTAGATTCAAATGTAATATTCATTTAAAGAAATATGAACAACTGGGGGGTAAGGGTTAAAAAAACATCAGCCAAATCCTTCATATAGCAATAGTCTTCCCTTATCCTCAAGGCTATGGCCTGGCCAAAACCTCAGTGCGGCAATTATTTGCTGTAATGACTGCAGTTCAAATAAGCCTGGAGATTTTATTAAACCAAATGAGAGAATCATCTGTGTATTATCACCTTGTGATTGACAGTGACAAGTGTTGGGCCGGCTCAGAAGTGAGCATGATGAAGAAGCTCTCTGCAAAGCTCCCGATAATGTTACCCCTGATAAAGTTGCCTGGAAAACCTCAGCCAGCCAAATCGCGGGAAGGGAAAACTCTGCGCATATTAATTCCACTTGTCAGATCCCTCCAGTGTAGGAGTCGGGAGGGTAATCTGTCAAGCAGCCCTGTCCGCCCCTCTATTCACTGACTGGCATTTTACACAACTAATGAAAAAGAAATCCATTGTGCTGATCATATGCATAGATTTCACTCTATAATAATGATGAAATAGAAATATTCATAATAAAAGTAAAGGTCACTCGCTGCTGCAGCTAAGCTTCCTAAGCTGCAACCTTTGGAGGAGCAGTTGTCGGGTTCCAGCTATAAAACAGGAAAAAAAAGGAGAGGCATCAAGTTTTAACCCTGCGGAGGCCAAGAGGTGAGACACTGAACCAAGCTGCTGCTCGGTACTTTAGCTCAGTGGTCATTTGTTCTTCTGTCCCGACCCCTAAACACACAAACATCTGATCAAAGATGGATCCATCAGGTCAGCCTCCCCCAGCGTCCAGCCCACGGGTTCAAGGTCAGTCACATGGCCACGGTTTACACAGTCTACTCTCTGACGTACGGTTTTAAAGCCAGTGAACACAGTCTTCAGGGATTTGTCTGGAGTAGTCAATAAAATAATAAAAAACAGGGAACTATGAGTGTCTGCCTCTCGTCTCTTCAGCACTCCCATCCTACCTGTCTCTGTATGTAGGTCACCTGGGCTTTTTCAGGCATATGAGCAGCAGAGGGTGTAGAGACTCACCTCTGAAGGACATTCGCAGTTTTATTATTGCACGGCGCGACTTCCACGCTGAGCCCCGTCTTCATATGCATCATACGTTGGCATTTATTAGTGCCATGCACTAAGTACAGGCCATGTTATTGAATTTGAATATCAGCTCCTAGCCACATTCGTGGGCCCTAGAAATATATTATATAAAGATGAAGCAATCTCATTTAATAACACCCAAACTAATAAAAGGAAAGCAGATTGAAAATTAAATTTATGAATATTGCTAGGCAGCGGGAGCGATCCAGAAAAGCTAAGCTTGGTCTGTCATATGCAGATATTTCTGTGGATGTGAGCTCAGGTGTTGGGAGACATTTCCAGCTGTCTTCCCATGAGTATCATGTCCCTCTTTTTTTGTTTGTCTTCAGAAGTAGAAAGCCGCGCTGGTGCGTACTTCAGTCTATGTGGACAAGTGTTTTGATAAAATAAAACAGCAGTGATGTGATTATTTTTCTCCCATGTGACGACACATCACACAGATAATGTGTCAAATGCAGGATGGAGCTGTGATAATTGACAATGCAACTTTTTGATGCTCTTGTTCTACTGTACCTGTGAGCTCAGCCTTTGTTTAGCACCACGCACAATGCTGCTCAGCTTTGGAAATTAGCTTTTTTTTTCTCTCTCTCTTGTTAAACTGAAGGTAAAATTTTCTTGGCCAGCGTCTTGAAAAGCCTTTCTTTCCTTTTTCCCCCCAAATCCTAAAACACTGGCTGTCTGAAGAGGCGTTCATCCAACAGTCGTCATATCAGTCTGCGCCAGAGCCTCGCAGCTCAAATTATGGAATGCCACGTCTTCACTTTATTGACTCCGCTTCACACAAGACCATAATTTTCCCTCTTGTGTCGTTGATGGACAACATTCTGTCGGTCAGTGTTTCACTGTTTCGTGTGTGGGCGTGTGTGCGTGTGTGTGTACAGCAGCCTTTTGCCAAGACATCCGACAGGCCCGGTCCATCTGTGTGTAAATGTTGACTCCCGGCGGAGCCGTGACTGTCACTCATTGCCCAGCCAGCCCAGTGCCAGGCATTGATCGCTACATATATCTTGCTCTGTACTTCCCAAACCTTCATCAACAGATGCGGCTGCAGAATTGATTAGCGGCGAGTCAATGACCAAATCTCTTTGGAAACATTTTTATTTATGTGTGTGTTTATGTGGATAGCTTAGAGGGCCATTAGCAGGATTACCTTTGAGGCTTGGCTGAACAACAGATGTTCAAGGACGACTCAATCAATTTGACTTACAAGAGGCTGCAGTTGCAGGAAACAAGTGATAAGTATGTGGAGGAGCAGGGGAGGAGGGGGGCTTAAATAGAAACTGTTCAGTCTGGTAATGCACAGGTACAGCAGAGTGAGATCATTGACTGGTTTCCAACCACTAAAACACAGCGATGACGTTTATGACAAGATGATCATAAGATTTGGTCTGGCGGTTTTAATTATTGGCAGCTTTAAGCCATTGAAGCATTAACTTAAACTCATGCTTTTGCAATATACAAACAAAGAACATACATTTTATTCAGTAAACACTTCTACCATGGCATATTCATTTATCACGATCTAAAATAAAAAAATAATTTAGCTGGATCATACACAAACTTTTATCAGTTAAAGTGACAGATATATTTGCAAACCTTTTAATTTGCAAAGCATAAACAAAACTAGGTCTCAGCCCAGGCTCAGCTGCATGAACATTTTCAATATGAGCAGTGCCGGCTCTGGAGAGGTCTGTTTTAATTTGTGCAATGTAGTGCATTCAATTATAAAAGAATCTATATTGAATTCAAATTAATGTTTGATATGGATATTTTTCATATTATATTTGAATAATCCCGATTCAGCACAAAATGTATTATTTCTCAGAGATCGTTCATTCTTTTCAATTTGCTCCATTCCTCTCATGAATCAAATGGTGAATAAATGTGTTGCAGTGACTCATGATCTGCCTTTGAAGTCCGTGCTTATGCCTCCTTATCTGCAAACTTATTAAAATTAAGTCGGAACACAAAATGGTATTTAAAAAGTTTAAGTGAAACAATTTGCATTGGGAGTGTGTGAAAATGCTAATGTGTTCTTTCACTAAGCCTCACAATCACTGTCATCCATTTTGAGCGCTGATTGTTTTCCGCATGGATGCCTTCATTCATTATTGCAAAATTATAAACATAAAGAATATCTCTGTATTAATATTTCTGCTTTTTGTAAAAGCTCAATCAACCATAATGTCCTAATTTTTTCTCTGTGAACCTCATTTTATATTATCTCGCTACTCAAGAAATGGATGTCCCAAAAGGGATTTATTTCATTTATCGGGATTATTGAATTAAATTAAACTAGACACTTACCGCAAGCTGAGGAGAGGTACCTTATCCACTTAAAAGGTAGGCCTGCTCATCACTGCTGTTTAGGCAAACACATTAGGCAGCAAATGACTTTTGTTGGCTGAGTCTAGGTTACTGCATAATTCATTTGTTCATTAAGGAAAAGCATTGAAAGTGCTTGAGTTAAGTGGAAAAGGTCATGTATTGAATGGATCTTTAATTAAGCTACTTTACAACCACCGTTACACGAATGATGACATATGCATCGTGTTTGTTTACATGCAAAAGTGGTATGGGAAAGGAAGAAGGCAGAAAAAAATTATGAAAAAGCACGAGTGAAATTAATTTGACCCAACTATTTACAATAAGACATAGTCACCACCATAACAACGGATGAGAGGTGAGGTATAAAAAGATGTCCCTGTGTGTGATTATAATTTGCATTGTTTTAAATCGTTTAACATGCTATCATGTTTATTTTTTTTACTTTGAAGACAATCTGAATTTCACATTGATGCTGCTTGAAGAATATTCAGCCTGCGTGTCGTTGTTGTGCTGAGCAGCAGATGGCAGGCTGTTTCCACTGATGAGCCGTCTCCACGAGCACATGCTGAACTTCTGCACCCCGTCGCTCTGATGTTGGCTTCCCACATCTCGGTGCGCTTGCCTGTGAAATGCATTCCCATTAAAAAGGCATTTTTAAAGCCAACACCAGTGCTATAACAATCATCTCTCTGAAGCCAAGCCTCCACACCCGGGAGCTCAGCACCGCCACACAGGCGGACATGTGGCGGCTGCCACAAACAAAAGCCCCGTATTCTTCTCCCCGTTCCTGTTTCCCTAACTCTCCACATGGTTACAGGCCGGCCTGCCAGGGGCAATTACACCCACAGCCCAGTGTGTGAGGTCCCACGGAGCCCCCAGTCACCACTAACAAGATCAAGGCTAACTCCCTATCACATACACAGTATAGACATACACCTGCATGTGTGTGTGTGTGTGTGTGCAGACACTGTGTCCCCTCTCTCTTCTCTCCAGCTCTCTCCCTCTCTCATGCACACGCACTCTGGCATGCTCGGAAATTATAACACATTTTGAGTGGCTGTGGAAAGTAAAGCTTTTTTAAGAGCAACAAAAATAACACAGCGACTGTCACGCTGTCAGACAAGGCTGTTTCATTTCACTGTATGTCACCGAGTGCAAGACTTTGTGACTCTGCGGCATCATGCGTCAATATGTTCCAGTGTTCTACATAAAACATACCGTCCTGTTTATACTTAGTCATGTGACAAGCTGAGACCAGAGTCAAGAGTGAGCAGGGCTCAGTTTTAGCCACACGTACTCATGAAGAAGTTCTTAAAAAGGATTTATGTTCCCTCTCCTTTTAAATAAGGAGAATCGGATCGGCAACACATTTACCACACTGCCCAGCATGGACTTCTTTATTTCTTGCAACAAATACTAAAATCTATTTCCGCCCTATGCAGTCAGAGGATCTGAAGTACTTTCCTGTTTTCAAACATAGAACATTTATTCATTGCAGCTGAAGCATTCCCTGCTGGTACCAATGGTTCCCAGCTCACCCTTCTTATTACACCCTGCCTAGACAAACAGGATGGATTGGTGACCGGTGAGAGAAACCCTACTCCTGTTTCCTGATACAGCCATCAATACCCATGAGGCCGTGTGTCAGGCAGCAAGCAGCTTCAGCTGAGGTTCACGTGCTTCCTATGATACCTCAGTGAGAGCTCATGCTTCATGTCCTCACACCAAGCACCGATGTGGCAGCTTGCTAAATAATTTGTGCTTCTTTAACGGGGTCATTGGATAGAGAATCTGGTCTTTCAATAATTAATTGAGACACAGTCTAAGCAGCCGACTTCTGTTTCCCTCTCGCTTCAGCCAGATTGTCTGCCGCTGTCCCCCCGCATTTACACTCATGCGCCGTCTAATTCATCTGGATTGGAACGTGCATCACAATAGCGCTGTAGGCAGACTGGTGTTAGGAGGATCGTGTCCTGAGTGTAACCCACAGGATCTCAAACAAGAAAACCACACACAGCCGCAGAATCTATTTTCAATTTGTGGATAAAAATAAAACAAAAGCCCATTACCACCACAGCTTTGTTTAGAAACATAATTGCTTTTCATTATTCTGTGCACAATTGATACTCACAGAGTGGGTCGAGAGAGGCGCAGTTGTGCGAGGGAGGGTGAAAATTAGAACTTTTATTGACGCTGCTGTATCTCAGATCTGATTCTTTCAAACGCTGGAAGATAAAAGTGGAGCCTGATTGTCCGTCTGTCTCTTTGAATACTAAATTATTGCCAATTATATGAAGCTAATCAGGATATGCAGGCATGTTTCTGTGGGATGTATCCAGTTGGGAGAGCTGCGAAATCCAGGGCACTTTTAAGGAATGGTTTAACGTTGAGGGGAAAATGTTTGTTTGCTTGATTTGACAGGGAGAGAAAAATATATACCACTATAATAAAGGCTATACCCGTTAGCTTAGCACAAAGAGTGGGTAACATGCTTGATTGCTTTAAAATTAATTATTATATAAGAAATTGGTGGTTTCCAGTCTGTATTAAATCAAACTTGCTGCTAGAAGCCTTTATAGCTTTATATTTACCTGGTAGATATAAAAGTAAGAGAGAGGCCTATTTCCAAATTTCCTTTTGCTTTAACTACTTCTGACTACCTTTAAGAAAGGCCCAGATCTTTTGGTTTGGTTGCTCAAACTGTGTGTCCAGTCCTTCCTTCTGAAGAATAAGTCTAAAACCCTTCATTCAAAATGCCCTACAGTACTTTGAGTGCACGAGTGTTGAGTGTGAGTGGCCCCAGTGGGAATCGCACATAAATCTTGCAGTTTTAGTGGCATGCTAGCGGTGTAGTCGTTGGGAAATCAGACACCAACAGCCAGACACATGTCAACGAGGCTTAGCTCCATTATTTCGTTCAACAGAACCAGGACTATGATTCTTGTGTGTGCATTCCTCAAATACTTTCCCATCACAGCAAATCCTGCTCACACTTAGCTGTCCTTGTGCTCGTCTCTGATAGCCTTCCACATGTATTCAAATCCTCACATTGATTTACTCTCATATGTTGCAGCTCTGCAGTTGTTTTGAAGGAATGGTATTTGACCGGGGCCGACACTTTAGGATTGGTCGTCAGGGTCTGCGTCCCTCCGGTGGCTGCGTGATGGATAGGACTAAATCTGAGGCGCATGGTAAAAAAGGACAGTAAGAGATAGAGCTCTTTCAAAAAAATACGCCGAGACAGGAAGAATGACACTTAGCCCTTAATCATCTCTGTGTCTGCAGGGATCCCCTGTACTTTTGTGTCTATTGCAGATAATGGTCTTTCCTTACTTGACAGCATGTCTTTTCCGAGCCGGAGCTCTGTAACCAATGCTTAAGTGTATCAGGGTGACAAAGCGTTGCTAGATTCGCCAGTGTCACGGCTCATCATGTAGTGACAACGCTGACAGCTGTGGTGTTAAGACAGGGAGGCTGTTGAATGGAGTTAGAATAGAATCCTGTGCAGTAGACCCAACTTCCATCACAATGCCTTCCCTGAGGATCAGGCTGCAATGTGCAATCCAACAACACCAGCTGGAACCACTGGAAGACAGGGAGGGGAAGTAATGGAAATCTTGGAGTGCAAACCAAAATGCTGCTTCAGTTATTGGAACGCAAGGGTGCTTGTGTGTCAGGAGAAAAACCAGAGGCAAAAAGAGTACAAGAATGACAATGTTTTTTTGTGGGATAGATCTCTCACGCGCTATAAAGGCTGGCAGGCTGTCCAAGTGTACTGGCTCATTCCTTAGAAAAACTGTGAGGAAAAAGTCCCAGCCATCAGATATAACCGCACCATCTTGAATCTGTCCAATCCCATCAGCCCTCTCCTTTGAGTCTGTCGGAGAAGACGCGGCCTTGCCAGACCCTCTGCTAGTTTTAAGGGACTTCCTGTTTGTTGAAAACAGTACCGACAAATTGTATAATGACAAATGGTGGCCCAAACATCGTGGGAGCATGCTGTCTTGGGACCTCAAGCTCAGTTGCAACTAATTTTGTCTCAACCCCAAAACAAGCAGAACAACATGACAATGACCAGGCTTTGTCTGTTTCCACGCAAAAATGGCCTCTGAGGTTTGGCGAGATGTGAGGGGAGCTATACTTGTACTTATCCACTTTCTGCTGGGCTTTGAACAGATTTCAGCGTACTTTTATTCAACATGACTGAGAGATGCACTTTTTATTCTGCATGTGTGCATTCATGTTATGTAGCTGAGGACAGTGTGCTCGTGGTGTTGGTGTCACGGAGTGGGCGAGGCGCTTCACTGCCGACCGGATTGAAGTGTTTACAGTACAAAGCTGATCACGACCTGGGATTACTGTCATTCTCCGTCAGAGATAAAGACAGGAAGAAATGCTGTGTGAGTGGCGTTCCCAGCTGTCTTTCCATCCGGTTATATCAGACGAAACAATCTTGCCTCTGTACTGAGCTGGTGATATCTTGAAATTCACTTTCTTAAACTTTAACATGGAGGGCCAATGTAAAACACTTTACCTGAGGGATAATATCAAGTTTTTGTACTGCCAGGTAGTCAGATGTCAGGCACAATGATTGAATGGAGTGGTAGTAATGCCTAAGAGATGCTGGTACATGTACTTTAGATATTTACCTGTCTATTTTAGATTTTTACCTTGTTTTCCAGAAACTCTCTTACCTGTAGTTTTCAGACTACACTTTGGTAAAAAACAAAAAACAACAACAACAACTTGCACTTGTATGGATCTCACATGTACTTGCAGTTTGGACCTTTTGAAGCATTATACTGACTTGTTTCTTGTTCTGGGTTTGTGCCATCATGGCTGAATGCACAGAGTGTAACTCAGTTTGGGTAAGAGTCAGCTAAATTTAATGTTTTGATGATGATTGATGAGATCATTTGATATTTCTTCTCATCCTTCGCATTGCACATCTGCATGGACGAATGAGCACTTTTCTCCCTAACCTCTTTAATAAGGGTCTGTTATGACACGTAGCCATAAAGTGTTTGTACAGCAGAAAAGTGCTGCAGGGACACACACGTTTTTTTTTTGTTTTTTTTTACCAGGATGACTTCCTGCCCCATCTGATCTGTTGCCAGAAAATATTCTCCTGGATCAAAAAGTCACCAGTGCTTGCCTGGAGTTGCTGTCCCTGCACACCAGGCGATCACGGTCTGTTGTTCCCTGTTGTTCTCCAAGAACACCCCTCAGCCAAACTTGTCAATCTTGCATTTACTGTGTGTATGTGTGCACTGCAATTCCTTTTCCTGTAATCTCCTTCACTTTGTCGTCACCGCATTTAACATTTACAACAAGGGCTCCCACTGGACTGAAGGTTTACTGTTGTCCTCCAGTTGGATGGTGCTCAGGATAAAAGCATCTGCCAAATAAATAAGTTATGTAAATGCTGAGAAGATGTGGTTTTGCCATTTTTGGAGATGTCAAGTGGTTTTGGCAGCCCTTGATGACGGCTTGCAGAGTAATGAAAGCCACCCTTACATCCAACAATTAAATACTGACATGTACGTTGAACTTTCATGATCACCCCAACACAAGCGCTCACCCCTCTGGTTTGCCCACCACATCAGGACTTCTGATGTCTCCTGTGTGTTTGAACGGGCCTCTGTAATGATGTTGCTGACTGAGTGCTTATATTTGGCTGCTCAACTTTGTCGCTGAACAGTAATGGATGTTGAGGTAATCTATTTCATCCCCTGACCATTAGCAGGCTGTGAACACTCTCTAATCCCAGTCTGGCCCTCATTTTCCGGGCCTCTGGTCGCACAGAGCACTGGGCACCTAATTCGCTCAATGAAATGGGGCTCCTGATTACTGGGGCAGGGATTTAATATATCACGGGAAATTAGGTCGATTTTAATAAATTACCCATCCCACTGAATAGTACGCATATGCTTTGGTGGAGGAGGGGGCTGTTTTTCCGGTGGGAAGACTAGTTGTTTAAATACATGTATTAGGATGGGAGTTTGGGGGGGCGGGGGCCCCCCCACCCAAATAACCAAATAAGGGATGTCAGCACTTTCTGGTTGCCTAGTGACTTTGGAGTCCTTGTAAACCAGGAGCAATTAAAGCTTTGGTTTTTATCTGCAGCCATCCTAATGGACTGCACAGGCTGCTACCGCCACATCTAAATAATCTATATTCATGCCTGGACCTCCCAAAAAGCCACTAGTCCTTCCTTTGGCACACTGCAACTTGTCACACAATGCCTGAGTAAATAAAATATGAGTTAGTACATTTTCACCATGTAGCGCAGGGTGTATTTTACTTTTATGGCAGCACATTCTGCTCATGATGGAGGGTGAGAGCGAAAGAAGTCGAAATGCCTCCATAAATCATTCCCTGCGTTCTACCTCAAAAATAGTGCTCATATGATAAATGCGAGTTTACTGGAAGCATTTTAACTCTGAACAATGAGTCTGTGTATGTGTTTGTGTGTGTGTGTGTGTCTGTGTGTGACAAATCTGGAAGCATTTTATGGTCAGCCGCAGAGGCCTCTGTGATTGGACAAGCCATGTCACTCCTGGTCTTAAAAGGCTTTGCACAACAGCGAGGGCATCTGCGAGTCATCCTGCCATTTGTGGGATGAACAAATTCCACAGGATTCACCGCACAGTTCATTTCTACCCAAACTGCTCATTGTATCTTCAGGCGTTCGCAGACACACGATTCATCTTGGTAATTTGGGATTGTGGTCCATGATCAATACCCAGGGCTCTCTGGAGCTTCACACTGATAAATCTGGAAATGGATTTGTCAGCGTTGGAGAAAGATAACTTTGAATCACACCACTAATGTGTGACTGTGAGGCCGAGTGCAGCCTGTGAACTTCATAATTTTTTAATTTTGACTTGGACGGTGCTCAGGATGTACTCCCGGGTCATAAGTTACACATTCCCTCAGTCACATCACTGACTATTTCCAGGACAGATTTAGATTTGACCCTTACTCTGGCTTCTTCCTTATGGCTCATTGCCCACTCCCCTTCACTTTCTATCCTATACACACTAATGTTAGAATACTTTTCCTCTGCAGGCATCGTTCACATCCTTAGAATCACTCCATACTTGTTGCTTTCTAAAAATCTTTACACCGATTTTCTTTCCGAGCATATTTGTCCAGCTTGGAGTAACTGTTTTGAAAAGTTTGTTTGACTTCATAAAGTTAATATTGTGTTCCGTAGTAGCAATATTTATATTTATTTTCTGTTGTGTCTCTTTTACTGGTTAGTAACTTTATTCATCTGCTCTGTAACTCTACTAATTAATATTTGCACATTACAGTTTACAAATGTATTGGAAATGTATTTTATTTAAATTGGTTGGAGTAAATGAAAAATAGCAAAGTTGTCATAGTGCTGTTTTAATAATCACTGTAAAATGCAGGACATATGAAATCAGGCACGCAATTGTGGTATTTAGCTGATGTGCTGGAGCCTCAGGCCGACACAAGTTGCTTAAATTATAAATAACAGTAACTCTCCCCCTAAACTATGAGCAGAAATATTTGAATAGATACAGCCTTGGAATCAAAATAACTTGAGTAATATGTTTACACATTATTTCCTCTTGCTGGTGGATGTTTCAGTGGAATGTTTGTCATAAGCTCTGTGAAAGGCACGCAGGGCTTCCAGACTTCCTCATATCTCCACATTGCTCCTTCTGTATTTCACACACCCACTCCAAACAACCCCCCTCCGTCACCATTCCAGATAAATATGAAACCAAAAGGAGAAATTCATGCTTGAAGCGAGGGAACTAATCTCCCTCCTGCCTGTTTCACTCCTCTGTGTTTAATTGATAGAAAATGCACGCATCAAAGAAAAAGCACACTGAGATTTAATGGGCATAAAATGGACATTAGCATTTTAAAGAGGTGGATTAACACATTAATCCCAGCAATTTTCATCCAGCATTTCCAATGAGATCGTCACAGCGCGCAGGCTCCTAATGGGGCTTAACTGGCTTTCTGCTTTAGTGCTGCTCTCAGGGATAACAGCAAAACTTTTAGTTTCTGGAGATGGGAAGACGAAGGAGCTTAATTCGTGTGACGGCTCTTTCAGATGTGAGCTTTTGCTTCCGTGAGAGCAGGCGTTCACACGACACATTACACAAGTTGCGACAGCGCCGCGGATGTACTGCGGGCCTGCGTGGAGGGACGACGCTGAAGAGACGTGGTGAAATTGCCCCTGCTGGAGGAGGAGTAATCAAAAGGGCTGTTGTTGAAAGAGCATCATGGAGCTGACTTTGTCATCCATGCTGAACATGTGCGGTTTTGCAAGAAGAGGGTTGTTAAGCACAATCACTGCGCGTACAATAGGAGTTGGAGGACATGACTTTACCGTGATGTGGGGGCGCTCGGGTCTCCCTTTATGATCAAAGCACGTCCTGATGTGCTCACCATCCAGCCAGATGAAACTCATTTGGACTGATTTTCTGAGGAGCGATCGAGATATACACAACGCTTTCGGCCTTCCAACGCCCGACCCCTGAGGTAGAGATGGCACCGCTGTGGCTTGTCTTTACACAGGACTTGTCAAACCCAAGGAAGGAAGTGGTTGCCACTCGGCTCCCAGAGGAGTCGCTTGTGTTTCATGTGTGAGGGACCAACCCGTGATGAGCACACGCAGCCTGCAGTTTATGTATATATTCAGTCACACTCGCATAGACGCGTGGAGACGGCACGAGCCATCATCGGTGACACAAACCCTCAGTGGCAGTGTTTAGACTACAGCGCGCTCTCTTGATGCGACGTGTCCCATCCAATGGCGCGCACTTTCATTTCCGTCCCCGCGCGGCTGCTCCTCCCTTTTGTTCGAGTCATTTACACCGCAGTTTATGCGCGCACAACATGCGGGCCCCGCTGTACCTCCATGCAAAGAGAATGTAATGTAGGTCATCAAACAGAGCTGACTGGGAGAATGCTGTTGTTTGTGAGCAGCAAGCCAGCCTCCAGAGTAAAGGACTTGATGTGAAAGGAGGGTGTAAAAAAACAACAGAGGGGAGCGGAACACAATGGAACAAACAAAAGCTTCTTCGACAAACTGTTAAAGCGCAGAGTGTGTCTGTTTTGGGTGTTGTCGCTGGTGGGTAGAGGTATGGAAATACAGAAACACTGCTTTCTCTCGCTCGCCCTCCTCCCAGCTCGTGTTCTCTGGTGAATAGTTTATGCTCTGTACCTTCGATTCACCTCTCCTGTACTTTCCGTCCCATTATCACTCCAACATGAGATTGCACTCAAGACATTGTTGGAATTTTTGATAACATGGATTGTGAAACTGAAACACTGTTTTGAATTAATAAACTACAGAGTCTGGAGCTCTTAGAGCCGAATCCACCCTTTTCCTTCCTCATGCCATATTATTAGCCATATTACTTTTTCATCTTCTGCCTGTTGTCCAGTACCATCTGAGTAATATTAGAGAAAGCTCTCAGCTTCCTGGACGGGACTCGGGGATGGGTGTTTCCTGAAACATGCTCTGGCAGAGTGCTGTGATTTGAGTCGCTCCTGAATGTGCAACACAAATGAAATCTGAAAAGACAGGCTACACTCAAAGCATGTTTCCCTGTTCTCGCTGCTACTTTTGTTCCAAAAAAGCCTGCGACATCCGTGTACCTAGGTGCTGTGATGTGTCTGACCTCTGGCCTAGATCTGGGTCAGAGCGGATACACGCCATTCGCCGAGCACTCTCGGTCGCAGACAGTGTAGAAATGGCTCTTCGGCCGACCATGGCTTTATGGTAGTTTTATAAGTTCCTTGTCCTTCTGCCATAACCTCACACTTCCCCACCTAACACACTGCCTTCTGTCAGCCTTCTATTTCCAACATGTTTACTAGACAACGACAAAAAACCCCTCAACCTCTGCTGTGAGAGATAATGTGCACATTCCAATGACAAACGGCTGCCATGGTCAGTGGCTCTTTGCCATATGAAAAAACACACAAACGCTGCATAGTGATCCAAAATGTCAATAACAAAAAAAAATAAAAAAAATCCCTGTCTTCTTTAATACAAATCTAACCCCACTGTTCAATTCCCTCTGTTACCACCTTTTGTGTGAAGTTCTCATTAAGGACTCGCTCTTTGTAAACGCAACTTAATTAATGTTGAAACCTCCAAATGGAAAAAGTCTGGTTTTGATCAGTTAGAGAAAGAAAACACGGATGCAGGAAAATGTTCACCCGGGGTCTAACTCTGGCCAGAATTTGAAACACTATCAAAGACCTGGTCTTACTTCATCCCTGGGGAATAATTACACTTACTGTATCTGCTGCTCGGCCTGATTCGTGTTAGCAGCTTGAGGGACGGCCAAGGCACTTGGACGAAAAGGACAGGAATTTATAGTGCGGTGCTTGTCTTTTCATTTGCCTTGGCCGGGCTTTTGACAGCCTCCAAACGCTGGTAAGCTCCGACACTTTGATCCGTACGATAAGGATCAACTCAAGTCAGACATATGCTAGGCTGAGAGGAATCCAATTTTACAAGAGGGCGCTCGAAAGAAGTGCGACGTCCGTAATTGAATATAGAGTACCCTGATAAAGTGATCAAAGCGGGGAGCTTGCAAAGTTAATGAAAATAAATAAGGCTAAAACATTACATTTGTCTATGGTGACAGACGGGTTTAACGGGATGCTGTTTTATCCTGAGTGCTGAGACCTGCCTTTAATAAGGATCGTAATGAGGGGTTTCCTTTCTCTAAAATCAAAAGCCTGCAAACAGGACAGAACTTGATTAGGACGGCCAGCTCTGTTCTGTGTGCACGGATATGAGAGTGTGGAATAGATCCATCCATTCCTGATGTGGCTCCCAGCAGTCGACAGCGCTGCCAGCCGTTGTCATTTTCTGGCAGCCAGATTACTCTTGGGGTGGCATTTTCACAGTTGTCAAGTGAGGATTTAATGGCCAATTATCCTCAGATAAATATATCTCTGCTGAGGAGAGGGAGCCATCGTAGGAGTGGGAGACTATCGCTTCTAATTGTGGGCTAAAGAAAGAGAAAAACATGTCTGGTCAAAGCCTCCGGAGACTGGCCGACTTCCTATATCCCAATGCTGCCACTTCATCATCACCCAAGAAGGGAGTTGGATCCCTTAAAATAAAATCCACTGTATTGTAAATTGCGTGTTATTCTTACAGCAACAAAGTACATGCCGTCGTTAAACAGGGTGTCGCCATCCTCGCCTTGACCAGAGCCTCGCTGTCCAATGCTCTTTTCTTCCCCTGCTGGCGTTCGTGACAGGAAGGGAAATCGCTCAGTGAGGACACTGCTGAGGCCAGTGTGATGACTGAAGCGCCACAGGACCGACGGGTTTATAGACTGAAAGCACTTTACTGCTATAGGCGACTGAGGTGATGTCAAGTAAACACTAGACGTTTACAGTCAGATCCATTTGAGATATTAACATAAAAATATACTTCCCCTTGCTTTGATTTTTCAAGTCAAATCACTGTGAAACCTGTTATTTTAATTTTTATTTTATTCAACTGGTTCCTCCAAAGGAACCGTGTATGGTAGTGATAGAGGCAGGCATTATACAGACATACGTCTCTGTTGCTGGCAGGTTTGCAGTGTGTAGATGTCAACGGGGATCGGGGCTAACAGGCTGAGTGGCCTGCACCGACGTCACCTCAGGTTAATGACAGTGACAGTCTCAATCGCTGGTGTGGTTGAGAGGATTTAATGCTTCCCCTTTGGCTCCAGGAAGTGCTGATAATGATGCTGGGTGGCACGGAGCATGTCCCTTCTGACATCAGCAATGATTTAAACTCCTGCAACGGTGGACAAATTCATATATATACACACACACACACACATATAGGACGACAGGCATGCACACGCTATTATGTCCAAACGACTGTCGTCTCTTTTTTTTCTGCAGGGACAGCACACATTAATCGATATATAATATCGATAATATACTTGGGACATTTAGGTTTAAATAGGAAAATATGTCAAAAGCTCAAAAAGACACTTGCTGTAGAACACATACAGGAAAACAACACTCTCATCAGAACTGTGAATCAGAAGTCAAAACTCCATTACATGAAACACTTGAGTGAAAAAACATATGAATGCAGAGTGTCCATAGACCAGGGAAGCAAAGGCCTACACAATTACAAAGGCTACAATTGATATTAAAAACATATCCTTTTATTGTCCTCTGAAGATATTGCATAGTTCTTAACTTCTAACATCACTTCATAAACACTTAAAAAACAACCTCTAATACAGAATTATAGAGCAACTCCATACACTGCTCAACTCTGCGTCAACAGCCTGCAATTGTCACACACGCCTCTGCAGTCCATCTCCTCCTCACAATGCGTCGCCTTCTGCTATGATAGCTGGCTCTGAAGTACTACTCATCACCGGGGATACTGGAGGCATGGCTGTGATGGCTCTTGGATAGATTTCAATAGTTGTAATTGGCTTAAGTGACAGCACCACTCAATTTTGTGCACCACTTTTTTTTTTTTTAGCTAATAAGCTACCTTGCTAAGCAGCTTTTGGATACAACCATGTGCGATGACCTGTGCTGCACGTGTCACAGTCTAAGGATGTCAAACCAGGAGGCAGACACATTAAATGCACATGGCTCATTATTTCACATTGTAACATACAATATAGTGGTGTTTAAAAAAAGAAAGGCAGAGGTCCAATTACATCCCAACATTAGGCTGTCACAGTGCACATCAATGAGCGGCCAATGTATTTTGACTTATTAAGCTGCTTTTTATGTCAGTTACTGGACATCACCTTGTGCTGTTGAGCTAATATTAGCATAACTGTTGTTTCATTCATTAAGGGTGATATCTATCTGAGATTAAGCGTGACAAGATTAACCGTATTTCTGTTAACTAACCAGCGGTATCCATCACTGCCGGCTGGTCATGCTGGGTAAAAGTTGCCCCAACCTAACATGTCACATTATCTTCACTTTGGCCCAAGTGTGACGTGTGCTCTTCCTGCCACTTGTAAACAATCCTCCATGCAACTGATCAAAATGTATTTCAACACATTTTTTGCTATTTCTACTCCCTCGCTTGTCTGTCCCTGCTCCCCTTCTTTTCTTCGCCTCTCCTTCCTCCACTCTTTATATTTACATTATCGTCATTGACACTGTAATGACTGGTGTGATTATGCATGCGGACGGGGCTGTGAACGGGTGTGTTGACACGGTGTTGACAGGCTGGCGCGGTCACATCTCTCCCACTGTCTCAGGTGGGAGCTCTGGTTATGCACAGCCTTCATTTAGATTCGATTACAGTGATGCACGCCTTATGGGTGTCACTTCTCTTCCGCTTCACAATTTAAGGAGAAAGGATGGGCAGTAATTGTGCTACCTGGGTGCCGAAGCCCTGGTGGCAAATCAAGCAGCGGGTTGCACGGTGGCACGTCGTCTGGCTGCCTTTCCCCGGCTCATTTATTTGCCTCCAGTTGTCAATGTGGGAATATCACCTGGTGCAAATTAGCTCGCCGGGCCTTCAAGCAGCCGCACTTCCCTTCCCTGCCCGCCCTGCCAGAGCGCTGCCTGTTTTGTCTAATTACACACCAGGTAGTTGTGATTAGCATGTAGAACTAGCAACTCCGGGACGAGTACCATTGCATATGTACGAGTATATACACAAATGTATACAATGCGCAACGGCCTCCCTGCCTTTCCGTCATTCTGCACAATCCCCCTCGCTGACGCAGACCATTGGCTCCTCTGGGTTTCCATCTGCTTTGAGCTTCCTGCTGAACAATAAGCTGAAAGAGGTGTTAATCGAATAAGTGACAACATATACATGTATATACTCTGCATTACATCTCGTCTTGAAGGCACTGTGGCTGAGCACGTCGTATTTATAAACAATGCTAATATGTGACACGTGCCACCATGACATGTATTCCCACTGTAAAACAATCTGCTGGGAGCAGAGAGATCACAGATTCCTCCCCAGTCGACGCAGTGGATTCTCATCTCCCCAGCGCCAAAGCCTTTGGGTATTGCATATTGTAAATAGCCAACAGCAGTGAAGTTATGTGGAACAGAATGGGAAAGCACGTTGGTTTTAGTTGGTTAAAAATGAAATGTTAGATCCGTAGCGTTTACTGTCATGCAGTTGTTGTTATTTCAGTCTGTGGATATTTGCGGCGTGTCTCTCAACATGGCCCGACCAAAGAAACAGCATAACCCGGGCCCTGGCCACATGTGAGCGCCACATTACAACGGCGCTGCATTGGCCCCTGACCACCCCTGCTCTTAAACTGCAGTGAAAACAAAAGGAGGCAGAGAGTTCAAAGCTGCGTCTGGTTTGTGTGTAGTCATGGTGGCCCGCCGTTGGGTGCTTTCATCATATCTCTCAGTGATGCCACAGTGCCCAGAGGGGGTGATGTCACAGCAAGGTCAATGTCAAATATGAATAGAGGGAGAAGTGGCTGCCAGAGGACTTGTGGGGGAGAGACAAATTTAACTGGAAATCCTGAGATCGGCGGCAAGGCGGCACCATGTGGCACATTGGCCTACACGCCTGCGCTTCAGGCCTGGACCCTGTCAGGCGACTGCAGGCCACGAGGTTCGGAGACGCGGAGAGTCAACCACATGCTTCTGTTTATGTCTCTGTCACTCTTTGTCTCCCCGCTCGGTCTATGTGGAGCGCAGTCAAATGGACAAAGTGCTCGGCGAACAAAGGGAGCGCTCGTATTCTCAGAACGCCGCTTAGTGCTCGGAGCAGCTGTGGAAATGTCAAACAGGGCTGAGATGAGAGAGGTGTTGTGAGTGGGATGAAACTGCTGACACTTCATTTCCTTTCATTCCCGGTTCTGACGCTACTTTTGTCACAGAATGTTTTATATATGTGGAGACCCCATCTCTCGTCACTTGTGCTTTCCGCCCCGACATCAACTGCGGAAACACAACACACGCTATCACGCAAACGGCTCCGTGTGAGCCATTTGTTCTGCTGCGGTAGCGTGCTCTTTGTTTGAACCGGTGTTGTCTGTTTCTCCCCAAATCTACTTTTTAGAGGGATTACAGAGGGAGACACTGTTATTCAGACTGGCGGAAGGTTTTTTTTTTTTTTTTTTTTTCCTGTGTGAGTGTGTTGTGATTGCTGTCTCTACTATCACTATTCTTTTCTTCCTGCAACGTAAATCTCATGTTTTAAAGATGCCTTTAATGGGAATCAAAGTCTAAATATTTCAATACAGCTATTTTATTATTCAGCAGACTCACAGGCATTTCCAGCCATCTGACTGCGAGAAATCCTTGTGCCTCATGTCTTAGCGGTGCAGGTACATGGCTTCAGCTGGCAATATTACAAGGATTAGCATGGCATATAAAATATTTAGTGGATTTCTTCTTCCCTCCCTCTAAAACCTAATAAATCAAATGACTGCCAAATGTCATTAAAGTGATGGTTTTTGACTGGCTAAGAGAGAGTCCCTTTTCATATTTAAATTTGGGCTGGAAGAAATGAAAGAGTGGAAAGGTTACTTGGTTTAGCTGACAACCCCCAGAGCCCCAGCGCTGGTGGGTGAAGGCTTGAGGAAGAGTCCATTGTCTGAGGTACCAGCCGGCGGTCCTCGTGGCACTGCTCTCCTGATAGCTCATGCAGGCAGGACGTCTGTCCTGCGGTTTTGACTTGTCAAAGATTTTTCCCTCCGCTTTCCTTTTTCTTATTTCGGACGAGGCGTCGCCTCAGCGTCGATCACCGGCAGGGGCGATCTGGACAACCAGCTGTCTCTGTCACCAACTGTCACCAGCATTGTCTGTGCTCCTGCACTGGCTGAACGGATGATGGACATTTGAATGGCAAGCACCAGTGTGCCAGCCCCCCGCCTCTCATACAGCGGAATCATCGATATTCATCCCCTCGCCCACCTCCAGCCTCCCTCTCTGCGTTTCGAGTCATTCATATGTAAACGCGGAGATAAAACATATGGTGCTAATTTGCAACAAATCAACAGTGACCCAGGCTGACTTACTCCTCCAGATATTCATGGTGAGAGTTACGAGACACCCAGCACCTGTCTGTGTTTGAAGCCTGGCCTTATTCATTACCAAACCGTGTTGGTAAAGAGGGAACGGCGCAGCAGGCCTGTAATTTGCATTCTTCCTACAAGGTGACATAATGATGTAAATTATCAAAGAAAACTGATTTTGTGTAAGACGCAGGGGTTGTTGTAATGCCATTGGCGTTGGTCTCACGAGACGATTTGAAGAGGGAATTATAATAGATACACGGGGCTCCGTTTGTTGCCTTAACTCCAAAGGGAAATCAGCTTCAAAATCCTGTGGATGTGAACTCGGTGAATGGCAGCTGTCCTCACGTCTGCACCTCATCACAAATGACAACGCTGATCTGAGAGGGATGCAGTGAGCCAAACAAACTTTGATTTCACTTCACTTACATCATTAGAGCCACTCATAAGGTCACAGCAGAAGGCATCAGATCGAGGAACATGATGAAAATCATAGCTGGATTAAAAGGAAACAGCGTTGACAAAGTTAATATCCATTATACATCAAATTGATAATGTTAATTTTGAATAAGGCAAAGGTGTGAAATATTCATGTGGAGCTGTCCAAACTTGTTTTTTATTCCTTTTCTCTCCTCCTTCTTCTTCTCTTCATGTTGACTTGACTTTCTTCTCCATTAATTATCATGCCCAGGAGGTTTTTCAGGGAGAGGAGCAGCCATCAGGCTGAATCATCTTGACAAGGCGGCATGGCCCAATTACACCAGTGCTCCGCCGGGCTTTGATGTGGCGGAAAAGCAGAGAGATAGGAGCAAATTGCACAGCCATATTATGGTAATGATCTGATTTAATCCTGCCACTAAACTTTATGTAGCTTGTTTAAAAGAAGATGCTAACGCTAATTACAGAGGTGCGCCGAGGTATTGGGTGGGATCGGGTACAGAGGGCTGAGCCGAGGGGCCTGTGGCGCCGGCACAGCCGCCAAGGCTTGTGGGATTTTTCGAGTCTACAAAGTGCAGCTCATAAATGTTGTAAATGAAAATGAGACAAAGTGGACTTATTTCCGTTTAATTATACATCGAGCGCGGGTGAAAAGGTCAGGGGTCCAGGAGGGCTCCTGCCCAGGCTCAAAACCTGTTGGGCTACTGTTGTTAATTAACACATCCGAGGACGGGAGGTAAAGCAGGTTCCAGGGAACAGGAAAGCGACGGAGACAGGAGGAAAGGGAGAAGCGGGGAGGGGGTTGGAGGGGGGTGTTACAAGGAACGCACGATAATATCAGCCTGTAATTAACTTGTCACTTCAATTACAGCCCCTAAGATTGGAATTGTCTTGGGTTATGGTGCCGGGCCCTGTCTGTATGGTTAATTAGTCTGACGAATAGCCACCATGCTCCTCTCTCCGCTCTCCACGCCGTCACGCCTGCAGCCATTTGGTTTATTGTTCCTGATGATTGACTAGCATGGAGCCAAGAGCCGATCCAACTCTGAGAGAAGCAGCGCGACTGATCAGCTGTCAGCGGCGAAGCAAGTCCATGCACGCCTCTATTATATTTTAATGGCTGTTATGACTTTAACCTCTTTGCTTGCTTTTCTTTGTCAAATCTTCACCGCCTGTGTAAAATGGATCGTGGCAGAGAATGCACTTGAAATAAATGCAAGTTGATTTTTATCTTCAAACGGAGGAGACGCGCTGACTGAAAGCTCAGTGGTTAAAGAGTTAAAGGATCAATCCCTCCCAGCTTTAAGTTCAATAAGCTGACCTTGACGTGAACCCACCTGTGACCACCTCCAGCTGCTGGGCCCATTACTGTGGAAGAAAAAGAAAACAGCAACAGTAAAGAAAGCAGCAGATGAATTCCTATCGCAGTGTTCTCCCTGTGTTCCTTTTGTTTATCAGGCCACAAGCCATTAGTGCCAGCGGAGATATGAAAGTGAATATAAATATCAGGCTGACAAATTGCTGACTAGAGAGCAGTCACACAGCTGCTTTGTAGGAACAGGGTTATCTTTGATACCGTCTGTTATATTCATAAGGAGAATTGTGTACGTGTCAATAGCAAGAAAAAAGTAAACATAATTATCCGTTTGCATGACGCGCAGAGAGAGATCAAAGTTATTTAGCATTCTCAGATAGGTTTTTAAACTTTTTAAATACGAGTGAAGGGCTATAAATATACATTAGAGAGGGGGGGGGGAGGCTGCAGTCTCCGGTATGGTTTGTCCTCTGTGTTACCTTCTCCAGGAGAAGACGAGGACATCTCCTGGGACGCAGAAGGCCTCTTTGTGAAGCTTCATCACTTACACACGCAGCCACGTGTACTATCACAGCTCGTGGTGTAACTCTTTGAAATGTCACTGTTTTACAGAAGTTGCTCTTGTGAAGGACTTGTGAAGATGTGCTGAGCATTTTGACACAGGTATAATCCGCACTGGGCCGGAGCGGATGCCTGTGTGTGTGTGTGTGTGAGTGTGTGTGTGTCAGAGGAAACTCAGTCCTTGCACGGTCTCAGAAACTTTAATTCAGTCAAGTACTAACAGATGTAATATTCCCCTTTGTTAGGTTTCCCAAGGAAACATGACTCCTTTTACTTTGAAAGACAAAGTCCACTCATTATCTCCTCACTGCTATGCTAACGAATGTTTGACTCCACACTCTGGGGTCTTGCAGCCAAATCCAATACAAATGGAAAACAATGGAGACGACTTCCTAAAATAATATCAGTCAATAATCACTAACATTGATGATAAATAACTGTGTTGTCAATGTAGGTAGCACTTTAAATCAGAATAGCTTTGGAATATAGAAACTGTTGTGTATCTGGCAACATGACCCAAATCACCATTTAAGGGTCAACAGTAATCCTCCAACCACTCAGACAGCAGGCGAGTGGTTATGTATTTCACCACGCTTGAGCGGACTGAGCTCACTGCAGTGATTTAGATACTGATTGATTGAAGTAACTGTGGTATTGTTGGTGTTAGGAAAATAGCAGTTACGCCCTTGTTCAAAAAACGATGCTTCCCTGCGAGCGTCTGCCACCGGAGTACGTCATGCACTTGAGGTTACGCTGAAGAAGTCTTGGCGTTGAGGGGCCCGGGGAGGAGGTTGCACAAACGCGTGATGAGGCTTCCTCTCCGCCTTGTTCTCTCGCATGCGTCTGTCAGCCTGTGGCCTTCAGAACTGGAGCCCAGAAAAGCCCTCCGGGGCTCGTTCTGTCTGACATTGTCATTACTGGACAACACACAAATGTAGCGGTTGTACAAGATGGAAAACAAAGAGAAATTGTGTTTCTCTTTCTCCTTGCAGAGAGGCAGCGCGGCCGTGCACACATTTACTGGAAGCAAAATGGCTGACTCATCAGTCAAGTGGCTAATAAACAAAACAACAGGCCTGTCGATTCGTTCCCAGCCCAGTCTTCTGCCCAGCATTGCACACTCTTAGGTTCGAACAAGTGATAATTGTTTGCCTGATGTTGTGGCAGTCATGCTTGTGAAATGCATAGCAGCAGCAGTGACTTTGGAAAATGTTGAATCTGCTGAAGAACTGGGTTGAGAAGTAAAATTGCTCTGTGGTGCTGCTGCTGAGTCCATGGAACCAAAAAAGGCATTGAGCTGATTAAAGCCCCTGGGTGCATCAAACATGGCTGATCACTTCTTTTTAAAGTGTCCCTTCCGCCTCAGATATGATGAGAAGTTCTCCGCCTCACGTTGTTCCAAGATTAGAGCATCTGTGTGTGTGTGTGTTTACCAACGTGCACATGGAGCAACACGGCCTTCATTCAAAATGGACGGTGGCCTTTGAACCCGTGACATGATTAACTCAGGCGGCAGTGAGCAGGGACACTGTCTGGTCTGAATCTGCTTTGTGTTATTTCCATTGTTGTTTTTGTCATTGAAACTCTGCTTTAATATCACTGCAGATCCAGACAGGATATATTCAAAGCTTTCCCCAAAGCTATCGAGCAAACAGAAAGCAGGAATGACTTCAGTGTGCACATTAATGAATCAGGAATTGTACATGTTGGATATTTACTGCTGGCCCCACTGGGTAAATGGTGGCTTTTTTATGGCTCGATCCTCCGAGATCCCCTTGTATCCTACTGCTCATCGAGGCAATTATCCTTTAGAGAGTAAAATACAATCATGAAGTTTTCACACTTCACAAACTGTGCAGAGCTGCTTTTTCAGATGACACCACAAATACCAAATATGTCTGTTATTGCAAGTGACATTGTCATTATCCACTGACACAGCATCCCTGCTCTAATGGGGCATAAAAATGTCCTACTAAACCAGCAACATAAACACACTGATAAATTACATTTATATGCCATCAAGCTGCGACATTTGCTGACACCAAAAGAATGTTTCTCCCGATCTGCCGAGGCGATGGTTCTCATTATCCCGCTGAGGAGTGAACAGCGCTTGGTTGTTAATGAAAAGTACACAGACTGTGACCTTTGTAAAGTCTTCCTGCGAATGACACAGTTGACAAACTCCAGTGAGGGTGCAGAGGAAACGGGAAGAGAGAGAGAGAGAGAGAGAATGGATCCTCAGGTTGTAGTGTTGGATGGACGCTGACAAGGTCAGTGAGGTCACAGTGGTCATTATAGCTCCAAACTCTGCTCCAGGAATCACAGTTGCAAAAAAAAGAAAAAACCTCAAAAGCAGCCTCTGCCCAAGCAACACTGGAGCTGGAACAAGTTGAAAGACGCCGGTTTAATTCCACAAAGAGTGTGGAGGAATTTCTATAATGGCTAATGTCTTAATTAGCCTATAAGAAATAATAGAGCCCAGGACTGAAAGTGAGCCCGCCAAATCATGACAAAATGGCAGTAACGGTAACTCTTGGATTCCTAAAAAACATGCGTCTCATTAAGCACCAGGGTAACAGGCTAATTTCCTACTTTGCAGACAAGGTTTATAGAGCGAAATCAAATGCAAAAGTTTATTAAACGTAGGTGTGCCCAGCAGACAGCTCGTAAAAAATGATATTTTGTTTCCTTTTATGTATTCAGATATGCAAGCTAGTATTCTTGTGGTCTTATTGTACAACTGTAAAGGCACATTGAAAAACAATTAGAGGATTTACTGCCAGGCATCAAATTAAACCGCCTGTGACCTCCGGGTTCATTCAGTCATTTTCATAAATCCTTGGTTGGACTGATTTATTGAAAGACCTTAAGACGGGTTACCAGACGAACTGTGAATTTGCTGAGTTGATGATGGCACCATGTTTTTTCTACCACAGCCTATTAGGCTCCTCTGGAGCTTAGCTGATCACCGCTGATGAAAGGGTCAACACAATGACAGTTGCTATATGAGATGCAATCAGCCCCGGCACCATTAATGCCGGGGTAATCATCCTTTATAGTGGTATCGGTTTATAAAAGATGTACACAGCAATACCAGCAGACTGTGCAAAAGGATTACTGCAAATCCAATCAACTTAGACAAGCCTCGTTTTCAGCTCGCCACATCTAGATCGTTAATATCGTACATTGTCCTAAATTTATTTTCAAATTATCATCTCGCTGTCCGGCCCTGTCAGCTCGGACCATCTGGAGCCGCGGGGAGTTTCAAACACAACTCCAGTACTTATTTTCAGGTCTGCGCACCATTACCCCCCTCGTTAGTTTTTGGGGTTATTGTTTCAGCGTTTTGCCGAGGTGTTCTTTGCTCCACAGCAGGTGCCCTTTCTCACGCTCTCCCTGAGACCATATGGGCCCGTCCAGTCTGCGGCTCGGCCCGCGTCAGGGCCCGCCGTCTGCCAAAGCGCTGTCACACCTGAATCCAGACGATCAAAGCGTCCCGCCGCGCCTACAACCGCACAGCTGCCGCACGTGCCAAGCTTCCTCCTGGGCTCCACTTCCTTTGCTCTCAGCGCATGTGTTCCCAAGGTTGACCGCTAATCCTCCATTTATGTATCACTGCGTCTGCAGTGGAGTGACAGCTCTGGAAACTCTCAGCCGTGTCGTCTGTGTCCGTCCCCTCCGGTTTGTTCGGCTTTTGGTTTCGGCCGTCTGTTGTTTGTTTGCTTCGCCGTAAACGTTAGAAGCCACATTCAGAGGGACAAGGCCTCTACAATCTCCCTCGGTCAAACCGTAACCAGCGAGGCGTAATTGTCGGAGGGGTTTCCACTTGTAAAACAATGTCTTCGGCCAGCGAATGTAGGGAGGTTTTCATACCAGCCAGCTGAGAGCGAGGGGTTAAGGGGGATTGTCATTAGAGAATTCCTCTGGGACGGCAGAGTGCTGACACGAACCCAAGCAACAGGAACCTCTGGGGCAAATAAATAAATGTTCCAGATAGAGCTGACGTGTCTGAGCAACAAACAAACAAATTAAAAATATCACCATATGATTAAGGGAGAGAGAGAAAGCTATTGATTATCACTTGGCTCGCAGAGATTCTTTTAAATTGTGTTTACCACTTATCGGAACAGACGCTGGCGTGAGGGGGGACAACTGGCGATTAAGTTCACGTCTCCCGCAGCTCTGTCCTCATCTAGCAAGCGGTGTTTAAACAATCTTATTGACTTCTGCAGATGCACTCAATCTAAGTTAACTTTTTTTTTTTCAGAATTTATTGGGAAAAAAAAAAATCACCAGCCGTCCCTTTAATGCTCTAAGCCCCAGTAATTTCCTCTGGGAATCCATCTTTGTCCTTTTACATCAAGTGAAATAGGGATTTATTTGAACTTCGCAAAACCACTTAAAGACACCAAACCCAAAGAATATTATCAAACGTGTATGATGTTTGTCGTGAAAGTGAATTCATAATATTGTGACAAGGTTTAAGGATGAGAATGTGCAGTGGGATGCTTTCTGCTGCTGCTCTCTCCAGCACAACATGGGTTTTGGTCAACAGCACCTTTCCTTGCCACCCAAGCATTTATCTTAAACCTCACACTTCCAGTTTACAGTAAAGTGTCGAGGTTTTCTGCAGGTTTCAATCCAAGACTACGTTTGCATTCCCATAATTCAATACAAAGTCAAATAGCCTAGTAGAGAATACTTTTCAAAATGCGAAGGAATCTCAGAAACTACAGACAGAGTCAGCATCCAGTCTTTCCCACAGCCAGCCGAGTGGAGAAGAATGAAATCTGACCGTTATTAGCTCCATGTTGGTTCTGTTTGTAATTTCATTACAGCCTGATGATGGGGGGGGGGGGGGGGGGGGGGGGGGGGGGGGGGGGGGGGGGGGGGGGGGGGGGTCGATGCTGCTCAGATGTTTGGGAGAAATAAGTATTTCATAAAATCTGTTCATATTCCTTGTTAACGTACGCCACAGTGATGTCAGTGTTTATCGTTCTGTGTAACAGATAAATGCAGTAATTCTGTTGATAACTCATAGTTCCTCGTAAAAAGTGAAAACCATGACAGAGCTGGCTCAGTCCACCAAATATTTAGGATCAGATGCACATGTATGCTTTGAATGAACTATAATTCAGAGGGAGGGGGGGCTTGCTCGCATAACTGATATTCACTGTACCATTACTGAGACGCAAGCAAGGCCACGCTTTTATTTCTATGCTGCAGATGTTTATCAGAAATGAGTCACTGCTCCTTGACACCAAAAGAAGCAGCACTGTGATGCACCGGCGCTGTTGTGTGACGGCCAGATGCGGCGCTCTCAACGTGGAGGTTTTCATGACAACTGTTGAATTTCAGGGTCAGCATCTCAACAAGGTCACGCTGTGGACCGCTGCTCCCCACACGCACGGAGTCACATTCAAGATGTTGCGCACTCAAAAAAATAAGACACCGAGCGTTCGAATGAAATGATGCCACGGCCTTCATCTTCTGTAGCTCTTGACAGGAGGATGGATTGATGACAGATTAGGATAAAAATACACAACAAAGACCCTGCAGTGTGACGATAGGCTAATTTATCTGGGTCCTGATTCGCTTCTCTAACTGAAGAGTAGTTGTGTGTTTGCATATTATATTATATTATATTTGACATCTGTGTGACTTTTCATTTCATTACATTTTTGGTTTAAAAATATGTTCATTCATTTAACTGTTTTATTTTCTTAAACTTTACTTTGAAATCCAGAATCACACAGTCCCCAGGAAGAAGAAGAAGAGAGTTACGAATCTTCGAAGGAGTCAGGTAAAGATTCTCAACAATAGCTGATTTGGTCTTTGGTCTACAAACATCTTAATGGACTATGGTCTACTTCCTGTGACGGTTCAGTGCAGACTTGAACATGAAAAGAGAGAAGTAAGAAACATACTAAAGTCAATCGACAAACGTGGACCAGAAGTCTAAAAATATCCGTGATGCATAGAATTGATTTAAAATGTATAAAATTCCTCTTCTGTGAACCTACTTTTCAATGTAATAAATCCCAGGTCTGGTATCTCACTGATTTTACAACTTATCACTTTGACACTTCAAAGAGTTTTTTTTCCGCAGTTCTGAAAAACAAGTGAAAAGCAGCACAGTCACTTCTCCGGGCCATTACTGGCAGACCGTACCAGTTTAGATGATGATCATAAATCTGCTGGGAGCAGGGAATCCACATATCAATTCAAATACCACAAACCTGGCCGACAGACAGCTTTAATAAAACATTTTACACTGCTTCAAAAACACGGGGAGAAAATATGGTCATTCAGAAAATATAAAGTCACACAGTCCAGCATTTTAATAGTGTTATTTCAAAATCCATTTAAAGTGTCAGGGACCTAAATGTATAAATATTTTGGAGCCCGCTTTTACAAGGCACAATAATATTTTATAGAAACAGTGTTCACATACATTGCAAAATTGAAACCACAAACAATTCCATTGAAGTAGTGACGGCATGAACCCATGGAAAGGCTGGAAACTAAAACCCTTATTCCATTATGGTCCCGTGAAGAGCCAGGCCAAGAGTGAACCGTAACTATTGTAAGCAAGGAGAAACTGTAAACAAACAAAAATACCACCCAATATCAATATTAAGTGTGGAAAAAAATAAAACTTTGTTCCTGGAGGATGTGGGACGCCAGTGAAGCTGTGAGGGGGCGGGTCGGGATGTACCAATAGGAACCAGACCATTTTCGAGGTCAGTCGGGGAGCAGTGACAACATGCCAGTCACCAAATCACCCTGAGACTCTCTAATGTAAAAATTAACCATCCTCTTTGTGCCGACCACAGTGGATTTGTGAGTGGCTGGGCTACATGGTTGTGCAACATTTTGTTCATAATTCAATAAGGATCAGTTTCTCTTCGGAGAGCGCTGGCGTCGGGGGAGGGAAATCTTTCGGGGACGCAGAATGAAGTGCAAATGGTGAAGCTCACCGAAAGGTTTCGATTTTGGTTGTCATGCGCTCCGTGTTAGACTGGGGTTGAGAGCATTTGGTCCCTCGCCTAATGTGTTCATGTTGGCACTCGCCGTCTCACCAGAATGGCTGCCAGATGTCGTTGTTTTTATGAAGCCGAGGACCTGAAGCACGGTGACTCGGAGGGCCCTCCTCGCGCTGCTCCAGAAACCACCAACAACGTACATGCAAACTGGCACCATTTAATGAGTCACACGATTACTTCAAAGTGAAATTACATCCATTTAAACCTGTCTTACACATCAACCAAAGAGGCACAGAAGAAAGAAGTGTCTACCTTCAATTTATAGCCAAATGAAAACCGCAAAGACAAAAGTGGGACATGTGCAAGTTATTATGGATACACTCCGTTCTCAGAGATGAGAGCAGCATGTTGGGGGGGGGGGGGGGGGGGGGGGGGGGGGGGCATAATCTCTGCCCGGCATATTTGTATGATACCAGACTTTGAAATGGAAAAATCAAAGGAAAGCTTTTCCGAACAAAACGTGAACTTTCGCGCTGTCTCTCTGTGAGCAGACATGGTATATAATCATCATTTCAGCTGTTGGTCGGGGCCATCAAAGGATCTGTGTGCGATTACTAGAACACAGGTGATCACAGCGAAAGCAGGAGACGTGCTCTGTGAATAAAAGACAGAAAAAAAAAAAGTATAGTGCGAGCTGCTGACAGAGTACAAAGAGGGCAGATTGTTATGGCGTGGTAAAGCTTACACTCACATGTATGTGAATATAGGGCCATAAAGCCTCAGTACAACACTCGGGAGTCGTGGAAAATGCTGCTGCGTGGCCTACGGTCGGAGACGCAGGGCCACCGTGTCCTGACATCTGTCCACAGCTGCGTGGGGGGCTGAAACGGTGGCGGCAGAGCCCACGTTGGATTTTGGTTCTCCGGGCCACGACATGGAAATACACAGCTATGGTTGTGTTAGCAGCAAACACGCTTGGGCGTGTGTGCAGCGGTGATCCCCGCAACCGGCGTGGAAGATGTTTCCCAGTGGCAGACAACACGCAACATGAAATTCTATTAATACCAGCTGCAGAAGGGCGAACATGTCAAAGTCCAGTTGCTGCACGGGGCCCAGGAAAATTATTTATTTAATCCAAAATGCACCAAAAATAAAACAAAAGAGGACACATTTTCACAAAGGTCAGTCTGGATCCACAGTGTAACTCAAATCCTTTCTCCTAAAAGCTACAACAACCTTGGCTCAAACAACTCTTTTATGCTCCCAGCCAGCCTCTTTGCTTTTTGATGATGGGACCAGCGTAATAAATGTGCTGCTTTGCTTTTGATAGCACTTCTGGTTTCCCTATGTCTTGCTGAGTTCTCATGTCGAGCAGCTGGCCAGATCAGTTGACTGCGAGGCTGGAGCTGACCCTTAATGACTTCCATCCCTCCGGCCAACAGCGAGCGCGGCTTTCTCTTCAGGGCCCTCAGAGGGAAAAGCCAAAGAGCCGAAGGAAGTAACACCTGGTTCCCCGGAGGCCCGGCGGGGGCCCCTGGATGAAGGGGATAGCTAAGTGCCACTCCGAGGGCCCGGCTCTCCGCTCAGCTGCTGCGTGAAGGATGTGGGAGCGCGTGAGCAGAACAACCAGCTGAGCTGATGATCTGAGGTAAGAGGCACTTAGCGGTGACATTTAAACATCTAGGTGAGAGGTGGGTCAACGAGGGGATAATGGTGTGTGTGTGTGTGTGCGTCAGTGACTGAAAGAATGTGTTTTTGTGTGAGGACTAGCCGGGTGAAATCAGGTTACCTGTCACTAATAAATCTCAGTGTCCCTCGCATGTGTTTTACAGACAGCCCATCTGTCTCTGGCTGTTGCTGTAAAACTATCAGCCACAAGCATAAAGTCCAGCCAACACGTTTTCTCAAACACGCACACATGACATGAAAGTTGAACCGATTGTGAAGTTGGTACCGTCACACGCACGTACGCACGGGCACGCGCTTGAGTCAGCTCCTCACAGGACACTTCCTCTCCCACGGCGTTTAAAGTGGAACCACGCAGCCTTTCCCGGACCCGTCCGCACATCTGGAGGCGGTGCCGCAGAAGGCCGCGGTCCCCTCTTTCCCCCGCCGCCCTCATCGTCCTCGCAGCCCCATTTAAAAACAACAACAAAACATCGCACTATGTCCGTAATTATTCCACACATGCTTATGCAACAAAGCAGTAGCCAAGCCAAATGACAAGCAGACCCGGGCCATAAATTAAGACTTATTTCTTACTTTTAATGGCTTGCACTCTCATAATGTTTGCCACTAATTCTGCGCCGCGAGAAAGTTGCAACGGTGCAGTTTTCCTTCGCTCTTATTAACACTGTGTATCTAAGCAACAAAACAAATATGGCATGGGTAGACATTGGGGGGAAAATGCTACAAAAATTCCCCTTTGTAAGTCATTTTCTGAGGTTGAATAAATGATCCAAGGGCTGTAAAGACACAGTTATTCATGCAATACTGTTATGATTAGTGTTGTGAATCCTCATACTGAAATAACCACAATCAGTCATCTCACTTAGCACAAAACCAGTCAACAGAAAACTACTTTTTTTTTTTTTTTAGTAACTGGCTCAATAAATCAACTTCAAGTGTCATGCAAGTTCTTAATTAGGTTCAGCTTCAGAGCACCGCCTTATACCGGGTGTTCATGTCATGACACTCTCTGATTGGCCAGCAGAGTGGGGACACACAAAATGCTCCAGGGACGCTGAGGCTCAGTGCTGATTGTTGATGTTGACCCACCACTAATTTGGCAGCTAAAGCTTCCTACTCGAGTTCTTCACACCTGAACCTGAAAAGATTTACCTCATGTAGAGCCAGGGCCATGTCAGAGAGTCATCACTACACATAACGTTAAACAGGACCTGCGGTAACAGAGCGGGGCCCACCCTGGATACACAGGTGGATCCATATCTGTACCTGGATCTCTGCTGCCATGGTTTGGACCCGTGAAGACCAGACTCCACTTCCTGCAGTGCCTTTGTTGTAATAATGGCCGTTTTTTCTTTCCTGTCCAGCAGATGTGAGGTTTTATCTGAACAGTTTCTTCCAGGTGACGGTGAAGACTTTGATATTTTTTACGACCACACAGGCTTCATGTAGATTCTTTTTTAGATCCTCAGTGCTTTGCTTGGAGGAACTTGGTTGTTGAGTCTGAGGAGAATGCGTCAGGTCTGGGATCAGTTTTGATCTGTCCGTCCTAACTGGTGAATTAATGTCCAACCAGACACTGAGAAAGTTTCTTGAGGTTAGGTCCCAACTTTTGGAAATGCCATGGCAATGCTGTCAGTAGACCAGACGGGGTACACCCACTTTATATAAAGTTATCGCTGACTGATGACATGCTTCATGGTTAGCTGGAATAAAGTGAATGTTCTTATTTTCATATCCACTTTTGAGGCAATAAAAATGATTTATATTAAGAGCCAAAGGTTTGCAATAGTTTTTATTTAATTTTTCTTCTGCAGTTGGAAAACACACGGTTAAGCAATGATTAGATTTAAGTGCTATATATATTTTTTTGAAAGGGTACGTGAGGTTGAGCATGTGCAGCAGCAGCATGGCCCTCAGAATCTCCCCTCTTAAGAAAAAGAATCTTCCAGTCAGACGTGATTCATCTCTCTTTATTGCACATGAGAGGGAACCGGGGATGGGACACGGAGGCGAAGCGTTCCTCCCCCAGACCAGGCCTTGTCGTTCAGCCATACCCAGCACTCACTTAATCAAGCAGGCATGTGGCATGGTGTGGCAGCTGCCTGGGTGCATAAGTACATGTCTTGTGGTTTCTGCTGGTTTAAGACAGGACGGATGTGGCACTGGTGGCAGCCTGTCTCAACTTGTTCCTGGTGTGTTCGTTTTGACAGTCAGCTAAGACCCCATGGGCAGGCCCTCCTCGCCCCAGCTGATCCAAAAACATAATACATTTGGTTTCCGCAGACAGAAATAGAAGCCACATTATCCTTCAAATATGGAAAGCTTTTGCCCAGAGAAACAAACAAGAAAAAAAAAAAGAAAGTCATTTAATTTCCCCCCCCCCTGCCTTCTGGCTTTTCGAGAATAGAGCGGAGCTACTCACACGCAGGCAGTCGCAGCTAGCACACCATATGTATGTGCATTAATCAAATGTTGCTGGGCCTCGCCTTTAGTGCCCAATTCACAACATAACAAATGTTTCTCCGAGCGCCACATCTGTAGAGGATGTCAATAAAGGACTTTGAAATGTACACCAACCCCGACGTTTCAAAGAGGGGCTTTGAAACGGCTCCCGTCGGAGGTGCTCGCTGAAAGGGAGACCAGCGGGGTATTGAAAAGATGTCCGTTTTCCCGGCAACTTTTTCTATATGTAAATCCACGTTTCCCCCCGGCGGGCTCCGTTTCTCAGCGAGGTATCTATATATGGAGCCACTTTATTACCGACAAATCCTCTTTAATGTTCTTGTCGGCAGAAGAACAGCTGGAGCAGAGATAAAAATGAGGAAGCAATCTGCACCAGCTGTTGAAGTATTAATACAAAAATTAACTACTGTGTGTTGGTTAATTGCTTTCTGCTTAATGTGCTTTCAAAAGCCTTGATTCCTCCTTTCTGTTACACAATCGCAACTGCGGCGGGATATCAAGAGGCCTGTGAAATTAAAGATTCCATTTAAAGGAGCAGCCCTCCCTGCCCCCCCACCCCCCTTATCCCATTCTTCTCACGGCTCAGCGGCCATAATGGACTCATGTGTTGAATAACCAGAATGGTCACATTAGACACCTGCTACTGTGGTCTTGGTTCGACACAGATAGGGAACTCAAACACAAGTGCCGCTCATCCGTCAAGAGCCCATGCAAACATTTCCATAAGTGAGACTGTAAGTTTATCACGCTCGGCTCCGTCCCATTCCGCCGCTCGCACGCCTACGCAGGCAGCTAAGTGACGACGAGCGATTTCAAACGGCACAGCTGGCGTATTTGCTTTAACTGCCATGCGTTTTATTTGCATTATTATCTGTTGCCACCTCACTCCTTAGATCTACACAGACTGAGGCCACATGGAAGCAGTTAGGAACTGTGTGTCCCTTAACAGAAAACAAAGGGATTTTTTTTTCCTCTTTCCCTCCTAAGGACTCACAGCTCTCCTCCTCTGGGGCCCATACATGCACGGGTCATGTCTCCAGCACATTTAATTCAGCGCTGTAAAAACATTAATCAGAGCCAGATGAAGTGGGGAAGAATTCTACGACATTATGTTTTTATGGATAATTTGCGGTTATTTATGCAGGATAAATACAAAAATAATGAGCCACAGACAGAGGACGCTGGATGCTGCCCGTGGACAGTCACTTGCTACAACTACTATCATAGACTCAATAATAGGTAGGCAGATAGATGGCTAGATGGATAGATAGATAGATAGATAGATGGATAGATAGATAGATAGATATATAGATAGATAGATAGAGGGAGTTAATGTTTGTTTCAGTAAACTTGAAACTCTCCTTGTTTCCATTGTTGTCCATTAGATGGCTTACTTGTACCACTAACTCACAGCACATTGGTGAGGGGGCTCATAGTTCACGATCAGTCCACGGTCGACATCTTCCAGGAAAACAATGCTGGATAAGAGTGCTGTGTGACATATGAGAGGTCAGAGAGAGGGCTGCCACCGCAGAGCCAGAGCCAAGAGACAAGGGAGGGAGCAGGCCAATTTGACACACATTATTGCTCTCCCTCTCTCCCTCTCTCTTGCTGACACACACACATACACGGTATTCTGATCGCATGTAAAACAACACATGCAGGAGGTTCTGAACAGCGATATTTCCAATAGATAGTTACCAAAGATGAAATGAAGCTTATTGCAACCTCACTGGCTGTAAATCCTGAGCTCACCCCGGTGCAGTGTTCCTGCAGCATTCATGAGGACCCGGACCTTGGCTGCTCATCCTACCCATTCTCCCGCAGCATTTACAGGGAAATAAAAAAAAAGGAAATAAAGATGATAACATTTAATTGTTAAATCATTAAGTAAAAGGTGCTGGAAGTTGTTTTATTTGTAATCTATGTTGATTTTCTGTGAAGAAAAAAATTTAATATTAATAATGTAAAAAAGAAAAAATGTAAATTGAAAGATTTGTTATGCATATAGCAGATGATGTTTGGGCCGACAAGTACTGAGAGGTAGAAAAGCCAGGCTTGGCTGCTCAGGTGAGAAATATATATTAAAAAAATCAATTTTGTATGATCATTAAATGGAGGATAAGAAAGAGAGGCATCAGGACCTTATCATATATGGCACGAGTTGTATATATTTATATATAAATATCTATGTATACTTCCCCTCCTCCCCTCTGCTTTGATATTGCATGCGCCGTGAACATGGAGTCTGTATCTGTGTTCCGGCGGCAGCACCTCAAACTGTCATTAAAGCGCATGTCCTCAGGTGGAAAATGACTTCAGTGGGGGAGCGTCTCCGATGATAACATGGATTTGCTCTAAAATACGAAGCTTCTCTTGGAGCATCATGAATAAGTAAACAGTGACGAAAAACCTTTGCATTTTCTCTCATTCCTAATGCTTTTGCTTTTAAGATGCATATTGAGGCATGCATAAAACATCCACTTTCCCCTCTTCTCTGCCACCGCAATGAATGGCGGGAGAAACACAAAAGCCTCTTTCACAGCGAAAAGGAAAACAGACGACTGAGCAACAAAGTCTAAATGTGTCCTGCAGGTGCAACTCCGAGGTCTCTCCCTTTCCATTTAGCTGAGTGTGTCCTCCTGCTGAATGAACTTCACGCCATCTTTTAATTCATCCAATTGTCACTATTGCCCAGGAAAACAGGTCTGTGGTTTTGGCCCCAGCATTGATAAGTTTTTCACTTAGCATTGAGAGGATTAAATCAATTATGTTGATTCTGTATTTACTGCTTGCATGCCCACAGTCGTTTGTAATTAGCTTATTGCTTTTGATCTGATGTAATGTGATGAAATGCCTGGAAGCAGCTCTGGGAGCCTTTCTTGGCTGGAGCCACTCTGGTGGGCGCCACATCCAGGCCCCCACTGAAGGCCATCCGATTGTCCAAGCATGCATGAGGGCCTGGTGGCGGTGGCGGCGGTGGCGGCGGAGGCGGCAGAGGGGGGGGGGGGGGGGGGGGGGGGGGGGGGGGGGGGGGGGGGGGGGGGGGGGGGGGGGTCTAGGGGGACTCGCGTGAGCAGCCGCAGACAGAGAGGCAGTGGGATCAGTGTCGGCGTGGCCGGGCGGACCACCCGCTGAGATGGCAGCGTCCTCTAAACCTCATTACCCTCAGAGTACTTGCTCACCTGATACCTGCAGGTAGAGAGCCACAGGGGGCCATTTGCAATGATATGAGGGCCTGGTGGCGGTGGCGGCGGTGGCGGCGGAGGCGGCAGAGGCGGGGGGGCGGTGGGGGGTGGGGTCTAGGGGGACTCGCGTGAGCAGCCGCAGACAGAGAGGCAGTGGGATCAGTGTCGGCGTGGCCGGGCGGACCACCCGCTGAGATGGCAGCGTCCTCTAAACCTCATTACCCTCAGAGTACTTGCTCACCTGATACCTGCAGGTAGAGAGCCACAGGGGGCCATTTGCAATGATAGGGCTCCTAGGCCCAAGGGCCCTCCTAGAGTAACTGGCATTCAACTGTGGCCACCCACATCACTCAAAGAGCTCATAACGCAGGGATGACCGTCTGCTTCGGAGAGAAAGAGCTGTTTATTCTCAGAGAGCTAATTGTTCTACCTAGTCACTGTTGTGCATCCAAGACCATGCAGGACTACAAAGCACAAAGGATGCCGGGCTGGATTTGAAATAGTCCAATATATTTGGAATTGCCTGAAGGACTGGATGTTGCCTGACAGTTTAAGGACAGGGAATCCTTTTCAAGTGAATTCTGTCAACCTTCTGGTGAACAGACGGACGACGTCTTTGGCTTAACTGATACAAGAATGAGCTGGGCCTCAGATAAAGGCAGAGTTTTCAAGCGCTGCCCATCTTTCCTCAAAGGGGAACAGCTCCAACATGACTCCATTCAAAACCGCCACAACAGGACCCCTCCCACAGCGCCCCCCCCACTTACCACCCCCTTGTCTTCCTTTCCCAAACGGGAGAAACAGACCCGCGGTGCGCTGCAGACTGTTCTGTTTATGAAAGAGGTCAGGGTGCCACATATGGCCAGCGCGTTAAAATACACACGGCTCCTGCCGTGGCTGCTAAAAATGTATTGCGGCTGTCTGTACATGCAGGAATAAAATAAACTTTGGATGTTTCAGCAAGAAGTGCTGAGAATTTAATGATTGACTATTTGAAACTATGGTCACATTTGTACATGAAAAAGCCGAAAAGGCGCACGTCTCGAAAAGTCCAAAGATATTGGGTTAGACGTCAGCAATATACAGAGAGCTGTTTGACTTGGCAGGAGGGCGTGCGCAGATTTGCCGGGGATAAGTGCGTGTCACACGCCATCTGAGAGGATCGCAGGGCCACAGTAAGCCATAGGAAACTCGCGGTGAAACTAAACACATGCAACGACAGCCACAGGCAGTTGCACTGAGCCAAGGAGTCTTAGCTCCCAAAAGACTGACCAGAGGGGAGCAAAGCGGGGCTACTGATAAGTGGAATAAAGAGCAGAACATATGAATACCTTCCCCTTCAAAGCAAACCATTATGCACCACCAAATTCAGATTATTTTCACTGGGATTCTGCTGCTTGTTTCTCTTGGCGGCGCGGAGCTCCTCTCCAGCAGATTTGTGGCTCCGCGTTTCACCTCAGCAGCAGATAGACATCGTGCTTAATAAGACAGAGGTAGGAGATTACACTGCAGATTGTGTTGGCATTAAAAGCAGCACTTCCCCCTGGGTTTTATGATCATCACGCCATCAATAAAACCTTGTCTGACACCAAAGACAAACTCTCCACCACTGCGCGCTGTCGCAGGCGCCAGTGAATGTGAGGAGGAGGTCAGGCTGGGATCATGGCGTGTTACTGGGTGTTGCTCCCATTTTTTAAATTTATTTATTTATTTATTTTTTATCACGCCTCACGTCTGGCGCAAATTTAACAAAAATACCGTATGGTTGCGAGTTTGATTCCAGCGACAGCCAGTTCATCCATCACTGCAGATTCAGTGAACACCTCCTCGCTCCAGCTGGCTGTTGTTTCCCAGCCTGTGCAGAGGAAAAAAAAAAAAAAACGTACTTCATATTCCTAATTATATTCAGTGATTAAAGTGCTCTTGATTTCATTAAAAAACCTCCCCAGACAGCAACAAACAAAGGCTGTCGTAGACTCGAAGTGTGCGAGGTGCCAGTGAGTGTGAACACGAGTTCAAGAGGGCATCGCTGGGCGTTGCTCTGCGACGCCCCGTCTTTTACAAGATCAGGCCCGGTTGTGACTCTGCGTCCCGAAGACTGCGGCCGCCTCGCTCAGTTCTGACTTCTTCCCTTACACCTAGCACTTGCGGGTAATAATCAACCATAATTTCATCTCCTGCGTGGTCAACGTAAAAACCTCCCGCTGCCGTTCTTTGGTTTTTCCAGTTGCAAGGTCATGCGCTATAGCAAAGCATTGTGGGAAGAGAAGGGAGACTGAGGAGGAGGAGGAGGAGGGTAAGGGGGGTGGGGGGGGGTTGCTCATTAAAAAAAAGAAGGAATAAAAACATGTGTAATGAGAAAACATGTGGTGTGTAACTATTGGAAGTCATCAGCAACAGAAAATAATAATTAAAGTGCAGGATGGAGCGAAAAAAAAAAAAAAAACTGAAGCTGTCTTTTCGTGGCTGGGAGACCACTGTCATCATGTCTCAGGAATTAGGCAAAAGCAACAGAAAATAATAATTAAAGTGCAGGATGGAGCGAAAAAAAAAAAAAAAAACTGAAGCTGTCTTTTCGTGGCTGGGAGACCACTGTCATCATGTCTCAGGAATTAGGCAAACATATGCTGGTCTGCTGCTGTTGAAACCGAGGCGCCTCGCTCAGGCTGCGGTTTGGGAACATGAAAGGCTTTGTGGGATGAGCAGGAGGACTGGCCCTAATTCAGGGCCTCATTGCCAGGGAAGCTGGCAGCAAACTCCGATTGTGGGACAGGGAAAGGAATTCGGTTACATATTCCAGCAAGGACCGCAGCTCCAAACAAACCGAAGCAACAGGCTGCTGAGCAAACCATTCTGTCCACATCGACCCCCCCCCCCCCCCCCCCCCCCCCCCCCCCCCCACTGGCGTCAGCCTCCTCCCAGTGCTGCTATGGGGGCGAGGGATTCACTCCCACCTGACTGAACCCCAGAGGACGACCATGAACATGGCGGCGGGGGGGTGGGGGGGCAGGAATGTAGAAGGTCGGACCCAGAGTTGAACTTGCAGCCCCTGCTCCCCTGCTGAAGTCTGGTCCCATGCAGGGTTCGTGATGCTGGCAGCAGACCCGCTTGTTTGGAAAGAGTGTTTGGAAAACAAAGCATGCTTTGTGTTGTTTTATTGAAGCCAATTAAATTCTTAAACTCGATATCTGTCTTTTTAGAGGATGCACAGAGGTCAGCGCGAGACGCGCGAGCGGGAACAGAGACGAGGGCAGCCGTTAACAAGTCTCCGCGACTCCCCAGGCGGCAGATTTCACCGGGTTAAACGCAGCATGCCTTCATTGTAACCTGATCAACGCGGCAAATTGGATAAAACTCGTTTTGCTTCTTCGTATCTCTTCACAGCCGCTGCGATGTATATCCACAGGGCAAGCCTGTCTTGATTGCTTTCCAATAGAGAGACGTTTTCTGGCGTTTTCAGACAGGCAGGGATTAGATTAATCATGTCTCTGCTCAGGGTACATATGATTATGGTTGACTGTTTGCAAGTTTTCTCAGATGTGCTCCCCATGCCAGGACATGGTGGTATGAGCTCCCAGCCTGAAACTCATTCACGCATGTGGTGGTCTTGTTTTAGACTGAGCTGCAGTAAGAATTCATTTTTTTTTTTTTCTTTTTCTGACAGTGGAAAATACAGATGTGAGGCAACATTGGATTTGCACCTCCTTGTTAGCATTTATTTAACTTCTTGGACTTGTTGAGAGCCAGTGTGAAGAATGCAAAGAGCCATCTCTCACAGCTCACTGACGTCTGAATTGTGTTGATGTTGCAGTTTAATTCCGAGCAGGTTCGCGTGAATGCAAAATGTAGCACTGACGTTTCTAAGTTGATTTCTCTGTCAGGGGAGGATGTGGCGTCGGCGCGGCAGTCTCGTGCCCGGCCAGTTGGAGGCAGCACAGACTGGAGGATGATGGGACTGCGCGGCACACGCGTGCATCACTCTGACATGCATGTTTCCGCAGAAGGGTGAGTCACTCGAGTGGTCGAGGGTGACCGTATCACACATCTGGGGTGCAGGCCCAAATGGCCGGTGGCAGAGGAGAGGGCCGGGAGGAGCGCTGGCCAGAGGAGCGGCGACATGTGGCGCACAGAGGGGAGAGGAGACCGCATCCAATTTCTGTCTGTAATCCTCCGCCTGGAGAGAAATGTTTGGTTAGGGTTAAAGGCAACGCTGCCCCACATTTTCATCCACTTCTAATTACCACATAGCTGAGGCTCGGTGGCAGCCAGCGTAAGTGTTGTTGTTGTTGTTGCTGTTTGTTGACATTTCGTTGTCCTCCCCCACAACACACTTGTCACACGCACACACGTCCAGACACCTACAATCAAGCACGAATCATTTTCACCAATGTTTGACACCGCTGCACGTGCACACACACACACACACGTGCTGTATTTAGGGACCCCTTAAAACTCTCACACACATGCTGGAAGGCAAGTTTTATGTGCAGAGAAAACACACATCCGTCCACAGAGCGATCAACATAGCTGAGTGGTAACCATGGCTGCGCCCAATATAGAGACACAAATCTGTTTGGTGCCGCTGGGAAATTAGTAGAACCAGACTGAAAACCAAAAACACTGTGTAGACATGTTGGCGGACCAGATATCACAACTTGTACATATGTGAGAGACTTTCTGAGTGGTGAAAGGACAAGTGAGTCAGTCATACGCCACATTCGAACGGTACAGCACCGGCTAATGGGAGCCAGACACAAAGAGAGCCGAGGGGGTTAGTGGGATGATTTAATAAGATCACAGCCAATGAGATGGCAGCCATTCCTGCTTTCTACCTGCATGGAATTGGCATAAAAGTGTCACTGAAATTTGAAAAGGTTCCTTATCTGCTCCCACGGCACATTAAGACACAACGGGCGCGTTTCGATGACGCTGACACTCTCGAGCAGCAAAGTTACAACAGCTAAATACATAGTGCACTGAACACGCCACAGTCCCCCAGCCTGTAATTTAGTGTTAGCAATTAAAAACTCCTGCGCTGTCTCTCCCAGCACGTAATTTACTGAATCAACGCCTCTAAATCAAGCGTTTCCTTCTGTGACAGACTTGTGTCTCCCGGAGGAATTCGCCACTCCAAGCCGCAGTCTGCGATCCCCACGCTGTTTTCACTCCCAATCACACGCTTTATCTCCAATTGCTGACTAATTACCAAGTGCAGAGGGTGATGGGAAAGGCCCCCAAAAATGGCAGTGTGATGGTTTTGTGGTTCAGCAGTCGCATTGCTGCTTCCCTTGAGCATTTTTTCTTTCTTTCTTTCTTTTTTTTTTGTTTTAATTGTCTCTTGATTTACAGCATGTGACACTGGCGTGAGATGTGGGACGGTTCAAAATAGGGTCAACTTGTTTTTATATGAAAGAGGACGGATGTACTGGTGTGAACGGGGGCCTGTCTGTTGGCCCGGGGGTTTGTACCTGGCCTCTCAAACAATGTCTGCAGGGATCGGCTCCAGCTAATCGCTGCAACCCTCAAAGGATCAACTGAAGTAAGTTTGCAGGGATATGTACTTCATGATCTAGTATTGGCCTGACTGAAGTTTTACTGAACATTTGAAGACGCAGCAAACTGTTTCCATCCTGGCAGTGTGGGACAGCTTCTGTCCTGATAGCACTGAAACAAGGGAGCTCCAAACCGAACACTTAGAAAGGAGGAAGCTCGTCCCGCCTCACCTTTTCAATGCCGAGAGGAAACTTTATGGCAAAGTAAAGCATCACTGATTGGCATTATCAATCATACCTTTGTCCTCTGGTGCGATCTCAGATGCTGAGGATGAAGAAATCTGACGACACGCCGAAGGTTGACGTGCGTGCGAAACACCTGAGGTGACTGACTCGTATAGAGACACAGTGCGCTGTGACATGTACGATTCTCCGGAGAGAGAAAGAGGGGGATGCTTAATGCCTCTGTTCATGATGAAGCAGCGAATTATGGAGACAGGGTGTGTCATCTCATTCTCTGCTCCTTTCATCATAATCTCCCCCACTGTGTTCAGAGAAAAGCTCACTGGAGACCATCAGCCCCCAAACTGCAGCCGCGAACATCACACGCAGATCTACCTATGGCCTATTTGAGGGCTTCGCTCCACAGACAGCTCATGGATTAATGGCCACCGTCTTAGACTGGAGGAAAGTCAAATGTGCAGGGGTGGACCCGCATGTGCTGGAGAACACGCCTGAGCTCTGGGCCGCTCCGACGGAAGCGTCAGCTCTGCCGTGCAGCTGTTATTTTCTGCACGAACCGATGACTGACACTGAACACAGGAGCACAAACACACACGCACACATTCGCTTTATAACTGTTAACTTTCAATTTGACTTTAGCAAACTGAGCTGGTCAGAGTGTAAGTTCACCTCCACGTCCGAGTGAATTTCAAACAGCTCACATTTAAACATTTTATCGTCAAGGCAGACTAAAGTTGAGCTGATTTTGAAAATAATTTTCCAGGCTCAGAGGTCCAGCTTTTAATGTTTATTGGCAGAAATTAGATGTAGAATTTCCACCACTTTGTTTCTTCTAAACTAAAAGACTTGTAGTTTTCTTTACCCCTAAAAAGGTCATTTATGTTCAAAGATGTTTTATTATAATTGTTATTATTATTTACTATGTTTGTTTTTTTACAGCCGTATCAACTGGACAAACTAAAGTCCTTTTCAGTTGTTATGACAAGTGAAGGCTGCCACAGGTTCTGAGGGGAGGGGGAGGTGAGTGGTATTGAGCTGCAACACTGGGCATCACCAAATTTTACAGTGTGGCTTTAATGGTCAGATGTTTGCAGATCTCCAGTTGTACTTTCTTCACCAAACAACAACAGATGAAAAACTTTCAGACAAATCAACTCAGGACACTGTTTCAATCAGTTTAGTTTGTTAAACTTCAATTAACAAAGCACGAATACAGATGGCCATCCATTCAAATTAATTATTCAACAATATTTATCATCATCATAACATAAGTATTAATGAATAAAATATATATTTTTTATTTTTTAAATTGTTTAAGTGCAGTTTTATCTACACCAAGGAGATATTTTGTAATCCCATCATATGTTAAAATTAACTGCAGTCAGTTCGGTGCAAGATGCAGTATATTGTTATTTCTGTACTGCGTGGTGGAGTACAAGTTCAAAGTAGCGTAATGTAAGCTAATGCAACAGTACAGTACTTTTCTGAGTGCCACTGTCCTCAGTGTTTCAGCGAGTTCACTCCGAATCTTGGCCCTCATCCATTAAAGCAAAAACGTTGCCTGCTTTTAACATAATTATATTTCTGTTGCTTTGATTCCCGTCCGAAGTAATAAAACACTTCGATTCCAAACCCCAAAATCTATCCACAACTACAATTAAAGTTAAAAGTGCAGTTGTTTTATGATAAGAGCTGCAGGCTCTGCAGCCACCGAGCCCTACCACCTGCTTCTGATTGGCTAGTGGCATGTTATTTTCCCCTCACACATACCCCAGCATGCACTGGGGTTTATTTATTAGGAATAAAAAAAAAAACGGAGTCACTAATCTGCGTTCGGTTCAGACAGCGGGCTCTCCCTACACACTCACCCACACACATCTGCGAACCAGCTGAGCAGGGAGCAGTCCCACTGTTAGGCTTTCACATATCAAAGAGCCTGGGGTGCTTTGGCACCGCTGGGGTAGTTGTCCTTTTTTTTTTTACAAAAGACAAACAAGCAAAGAGCTCGGGACGCCGTCCAGAACCGCCTCTGACACTGTGTTGAAATGGGGACTTGGCTCGAGGACATGTATGATCTACACGTGCTAAAAAAAAAAAAAAAAAAAAAAAAAAAGCAGTGGAGTTTTCTTCTTTCTCCTTCTTGACATCGTCAGACGCTTGTCCTCAGCATATAGCGATGCAGACCACATTCTTTATTAATCGGCCTTAACCACACGCCACAAAACAAGATAATTTGCCGAAGTGTTCGTGGCTGGAGGCGGCTCTTGTGCCTCTAGGTGTGTGGTACTGCCGTGATGAATGTTACACACGGTTCCAGAGGTCAGGGTGTTAGTCTGACACTGTGACATCACCAAAACATCAGTAATTACACAAACACACTGTGGAGAATCTCTGCGAGATTGTCAATTGACAGGGAATATAAATTACCCCGTGACTGTCAGGGGGCCCCAGAGAGAGCAACATTCCCAAAGCAGCGCATCATTATTAGTTGTATTTCAACAGTGGAATCAGTTACTGATGACGGCAATGAGGAAAAATGAGCACAGGAAAGGGAAGGGACGATGCAGATGACAGACGGCCATGTGCATCTTACAGTGATCTTGCAAGACATCTTATTTAACACATAGAAACAAATGGCAGAGGTCCGATCGGCGCACCGCAGCACAAATAACAGAACATTATTTTCGGCAAATGAAAACAAGGCCCATTCTGGATCAAAGTGTCTAATGGGTTCTGGATAACCAGAAGCCGATGTCAGTTTCTGGCCAAATCAAACAGACATGCAAACACATGTGGCACTGAGTCCAGAAGATTTCCAATAGTGCTCAGACAATTATAGCTGCATTACGTCTGATCTCAGTCCTGCCCTCCATTCACAAACCTGTGGTGGCGCATCTCAGTCATAATCCGGCTGACGATGTTAAATTGGGACTCTTGTTCAGGACTTATAGCAACAGTTGATCATTTTGTGATTGAGGTTTGTGGTTCAAATCCCCTTTTGGCCTCCTGGGACAGCCCCCAAAAGTGTGTCCCCTGTGTTAAATGTTCTTATCACATTCTAAACTCTGGCCTTAAATCCCCCAGGAGGTCTCATCTTTGCTGAAGCTTTTGCAGTCACAGCTATCATCCTGACTGATTTCAAGTTTGAAATGATGTCAGGTAGAGGAGGGGGGAACTCAAGAGACTAATAAAAGACATGGACATAGAACAGAGGAGCAGATTTGATTAGGTCAGGCAATAAAAACAATGATCTAATCATCTTAGAGCACATCTCTCATAGGGATCAAATTTTGCGCTTGAAAAAGGACCAGCGGCCTTTCTGTGTGGAGTTTGTATGTTCGCCTTGTGTCTGCCTGGGCTTTCTCCAGCTTCCTCCCGCAGTCACAGACTTGCAGGTTGGGTTGGTTTAATGGGAGACCCTAATTGTCCAAAGGTGTGAACGTGAGAGCCAACGGTTGTCTGCGTGCGTGTCGGCCCAGTAATCAGACATGAAGGCGGCCTCGGAGGCCGGAGGACGTTCTGTACACGGGATGGTGGGCGTGATTGTTGAATGTACCTGTCACCATCAGCACGCCCTGTAACGTCAGCTCATTTGGAGACGAGGTGGAGAAATAAACACGCGTCATTTCTCCATGTCAGCGGTCAGGCCGGTGGGGTTGGGGCACAGGTTCGGGCTGTCAGGCGAAATTCTTGATCTCGGGCCAAGCTTGAATCAGTCTCACATTTATGAGCAGCGAACGGACGCACAGGACGCGTGTAGCATCGCTGCTGCAGGGAGAGCAGAACGCCGTTATGAACCCAGCAGGAGTTTGATTCCCACAGCACCAACAATAAACGTGTGTTGTGTTGCGTAACCTTCGCATGACCGGTCCCACAACATGACCTCAACCTGGGAACACTGAGCCAAGGGGAAAACATGTCGATTAAAGAGCAGAAAAGCCCTGGCAAAAAAGAGAAAGGCTGTAATATAAACCAGTCCCCATCAAAGAGGCTTCTCTCCATATTTGTTGGACTCGCACATATCACATTGATGCCACTTCAGCCATTGTTCACTCAGGCTGTGTTTGATCTGTGGGGCTGCGTAACTCTGGGCTAACAGGAGCGCTAATGAGACGAGTTGGCACTTTATAAACACTGTCAAGAGCAGGTGGTGCGAGGGGGTCACACTGGGCCATTGTGTCTACCTCAGCCGGGCCTTTTCAGAACGACTTATTTTCAGCACATTTCATGGAGACGTTTTTGTTAAAAGTTAAGTCCTGAGCGGGTGATTGTATCATGCCGAACAAACGTGCGATTAATCTGAAAGCGTGGTGCCGAGAGAAGACAAAAAAACAGGTCATCCCTGCCTCCACAAAAGATATTCCCTCTCGATGGCGAGCGACGCAGGGGCGCACGCAGAGGTGCGTGCGCTTCTGTGCAGGGGTTTATAACGTCTTTCAGTCCGACATTGTGCGTGAGATTTAAACAGGGGCTCTTTTGTATGTCAAAACCCCACTTTTAATATGGTTTCCTATAAAAGTGCTCAGTGATCATGGTATTCAAATCACAGCGACGGCAAAGCGCTTCCTCAGCTCCGTGTCTGGAAGCGATCCCGGGCAGGGAGGCGTACCACATCTTACGCTACGGCTGCACGCTCTTTCTGTTCGCTAACCAAAGGGCCCTTTGCTGCGGTGCTATCACATGATCATTTATTGCGGCTTAATCAACGGATTGAATAGAGTGTGTACGTTTTGAATCATTTTTAAAGGGCCCTCTGTGCACTTCAAACTGTGGCCGCGGGGTTTCAGGGGTTTAAATGATATTCCAGCTCAGCTCAGGCCTGGAGGCAAAAAAAGGAGAGGAAAGACAGTAAAAACTTTGTGTCCCTGTTCTGCCTTTATAGCGACTTTATGAATCCTTCCTTTTCTCGAAGTGCTAGAATTTCACTCATTTCTTTGACGATGCAAATCATTTTAATAAAGACATGGATCATTTAAACACATGCAATTATTATTTATTAATTAATATTGTATCCTTTATGATCTTGTACCAAAGGAAGCATGGAGTTGCACGCCTCAAACACATTTCATACTTTTTTAATTCATTGATTTGAGTTTAAGTTTTGGTGACTTTGGCATTTATTGATCAGACTGATTATTACTGCGGGGGGGGGGGGGGGGGGGGGCATTTTTATGTGTATTTTAAACTATCATAGAATCAATCAATCAATTTCAACAACATCAACAAAATAACAATATTTAAATAAATTCATGATAAACAACGTGACAGAATTTTTACAGTCTGATAAACTCTCCCGTCGTAGCCACACGGGACTCGTTCTCTTTCTGTGGTACCTCTCTTTATGCCCCATAGCTAATAGGCCACCGGGTGTGAGCCACCCAGGTACCCTGGGGCTGCAGACTGTACAGGAGTGATGTGTGTGTGTGTGTGGGGGGGCTTCAAAGGAATGAGTCTCAGGCAGTGGAGTTTGTAGGATGGAAAAAAAGTCTGCTAGAAAAGAAAAGCGTCTTCTGAACGAGGACATAATCGGTCGGGGACTCCAGCTCATAACCTAAATAATACATTTCAGGTTTTGATATAACTATTACTGCCTGTGAAGAGCCCTTTGATGTTAATTGAAACCAGTGGGCAGCAATCTGCTTTACAGCACTGACAAATAACAGTTTCCTAAGGCAAAGCAGTGAAGGTTAGAAAACAGCGAGGCCGCATACTTGCTCCATATGCTCATTCGATATAAATAAAAATCAGAGAAAGAGCTTGTCTTCACTGAGGATCGTCCCTGGATGGAGTCGTGGCGCATGTTTACAGTTCCTAACAGTACTAACAGCAGAGGTCCACGTGGCACAGGACAACGATTGACTCTGGTTTCCCACTGTCCCAGTAGTTTGCTTCCTCTCCCTCACACACAGCTTAACTTGATAATGCCATAATAACATTTTGGTGGCCTGGTAGATAATCCTGCTCTGGACAAATATCATTATGTGTAAAACAGGCTTGTTTCTTCTATTTCTGATTCTTCAGGATGAACAATAGCTAAAAGAATGGTGGGGTTTGGGGGTGGGGGGGTGGGGGGGTTAGGGGCATGATTGCAGGCCTGCAGGCTCTGGTTTTGATTCACACACAGTACAATAGCCTCTGTCTTCCTTGACTTAGCTTTAAAACCTTCTGGCAGCACACACTCCCCATCTTTTTATTCTTTTTCAGATGCCCATTATATCATGGGAAGAAGCCTTGTCGGAGGGTCATCGAGAGCTGATGCAACGCACCATAACAGAAAACATACCCCCATCATGAGTGCAAACACATTGGCCAGAGCAGCAGGCAGGGGCTGTGCGATGATAGAACAAGTTCAAAGTGATTTTCCTTTTTCTTTTCCCATCCCGTACCCCCGCACCACATCAGAGTGTGACCTCGCCTCGCGCTGAACCCGGGCAGGTCAGACATGAGAAGAGAGGTGCCTGCGTTGGAGCCCGGTTCACTGTCGGACAAATGGCAGGCATTGTTGAGGAAGGTAATTGGCTTGCCTCCATGCAAAAGAGGCTGTAATGTTATGATCGTTCACAGGGGCTCCGATCGCCGACCATCAAACAGAACACATCCAGAGAACTTTCTCCTCTCCGACATGTTCCCCATCACCATGACTGACAGAGGGAGCATGTGAATGACAGCTTGACGCAGTCCCTGAAGTAACGTACTGCAGTGATGGATTGGCGTTATGAGAGTTTTTACATATGGTGTTATAAACATGTTAATGGGAAAAAACCCATCAGAGCTTTTGAAGGGTTACAGTACATTTATTGATTGATTCTTATACGACCCTCAGCGTATTCCAAAAAATATAAATGTAAGTAATCAGCTTTTCTGTCTCAGTAATTGAATTGAGGGTTTAACAGAGTAACTGGTGAGTTACTCTGTTAAACACATTTTAAAAGCTGTCAGTCTAATAAGGATGGAAGCAAGTCCCTCCGTACACTGGCAATGAAATGATTCCACAAACCTCCATTACCGAGAACTGCGCTGCACGATCTGAATGGTTTACACACTCTGTGAATAATTGAGCAGGGCCCCACTGTGCACATACAATGCATTTCTCCATCCACGGGGGTCGCGAGCGAGGACTCTGACACCAATAGGCCACCAGCAACGAAATTAAACACCCGAGCCTCCGCAGGATTTATTGGACAAGAGCCTGTACATTATGATCGCTCAAAGAGCCCCAAATCTGACAAAACTGTGCCAAAGAAAGTCAAGCAGCAGTGAGCCTGCTGTTCCCTGAAATGTTAACCGTAAAGATGATTGACAGCGGGAATATGTGAATGATGGTTTGACGCATATAGAGAACACAGTGTAATGATGGATTGGGGTGGTGGAGGTCGGACGAAGGCAGATCTGGACACGAGGGATAAAAAAAGGAGGAATTATTTACAACAAGCTCTAAAGAGGGACTATAGGCTGACATGTGTCCATGTGAAAAAACTTATATGCATGCACATGGATCTGGTTTTCACAGTCCAAGGGTATTTTTCAAATGTCCTCTCCCTTTGGAAGATGAGGACAGAGGAGAGGAAATGTCGGTTATTAACAAGAATCAAAAGAGCCTGGTCTGTTTATTAGGAAAGGATGCCAGAGACACCGACATCTTTGAACGTGGTGGAGCTTTTGAGCATTTTACAAGACAGGTGAAGGAAACATGTGTGTTAAATCACTGTAAGCGGCTCACTTGGGTCAGCTCTACCATAAAAGAAAAGAGATTACAAAGGGAACTAATGAAGACACTGATCAAAGTCTGTAATGGTAATATGTAGCAGGTGTTTCAGACCCCTGCAATCCACCAGTGCGCCACGCCGCCGCTGCCCCATCCGTGAAACTCCCTCATGTATTTCACATGTGCTCTCGTAGAAACAATGGACAGAACACATTTCAGCACGCTTCAAAACATGTTATGGGCGATCTGGATGAACCCTCGGAGGGGCGCTTAACTGCGGGTGTTACACAAAGGCAGCCGCATAGGCGCTGTGCGTTTACGGTGCTCTTTCATGCTCGGTAGTGACTTGAAAAGGGCTGACGTGGTTGAAGCCCGCTCCGGTGGAGAAGCACCTGGATTTGAGATGCATGCAAAAGTTAAAAGAAGGTTGGCGGGACTTGAACTGGAGCATGTTCAAAGCATGATTGCTATTTTTACACATAGTCTGAGATGAAAGTGGCGCTGCTTTTGATTTACTAAAAAAAAAGGGGAGAAACATATGGAATATCGAGACTGAACAGCAGACCAGGATATTTGCAAGAAATATTTTAAAGTTAGTCAAATATTAAAAACTTTGTCCTGAACAAAATATACTTTTCAGTGTAACTTTTGTTACTGCGATAATAATATTGCTACTTTTACTATTACTACTAATAATGGTAATGCTGACAATAACAAAATAAAAAATAATAATAAATCAAATATAAATAGAACCTTTCAAAAACTTCTTTACAGAGAATGTCAATTCTAAAAATGAAAAAACAAAAAGTAATGTAGTGGAAAAAGGAACAACAACATCATCATCATCATCATCAGCATCAACAATAAACACAACGATACAAATATCAAGAACTATTCAGTTACCATAACAGATAAGTCACCTTTTTGTCTTCATTTGTATCATTGTTATGTGTCAAACATTTGTGTTGATAAATAACTTCCACTCAGAGCCACTGAAGCGGTCCTGACTGGATGTGCGCTGTACAGATCTGTACCTGCGCCGCACCTGCGCAGCGCAAAGCATGAAGCCACGCCACAGATGCTTCCGCCGCGAGCGCGCTTCCGCTCTGGGACTTGTAGTTCTCGCTGGCGCGGTCTGCGCGTCTCCTCGAAGAAAGCCTCAATGGCCGCGTGTCCCGGGCAGAGACAGCGGACGGCGGCTCTGTCGCGGAGACCCCCGCGCGGTCTGTGCGCACACCCCGAGGTTCCTGTCGAACCCGGCCCGCCGCCGCCCACTGCCGAACTACATTGACCGGCGTCGCCTCGGCGCGAGCGAGGCAGCGTAAACACAACTCCAGGAAGATGAAAAGATCGGGTGACAGTGAGGGGGAGAAGAGAAGAAAGGTATTGATAGCGTTTTTCTCCCTAAGCTCCGGCATATTTCTCTGCCCTGTCGCTCGGTGAATATCTAACGCGCCGTGTGTGACGCCGCCGGCCGCATTCCGAGCGCTCGAAAGCCGCGAACGTCAGCGGATAGCTCCCCTTGCCTCTTTCCTTTATTGTGTTTTCATTTTTCCCCCCCTCAGTCCGACACAATGAAGAATTACAGATCCAGTCCAAGGCTGTTTTACCACTGCTGATCAGAGGCTGTGCGGGGATGAGCTCACACCAAGTGCAAGTGATGATGCTAGAGACTGCAGAAGCAGCAGAACTAATCCATTCCAATTAACCCCAATAATGATCATAAACACCATGGTCAGGAGGCACCTTTAAAGCTGACTGGTGTGGTTGTGTTGTGAGGAGTGGCTCTTACACAGCATGCAGGGTATTTCACATCTGGCCAGATGTCAGGCCAGCAGCCTCCAGCTGTGGATGGCAGCACTCTGAGAACCACAACGTCACTCACTGGCCGGTGTTGGTTTTGTTTTTAATCACAGGCTTACCTGTGTTAATGGGCCGGAGCCTGGCGAGGTGTGGCCACGAAGCAGGAGTTTGTCCTGGCGAGATGGGACAGAGTCAGGAACCGTCATGCGGGCCGACAGCGGGCAGGAAGTGGGACGTGACGGAGACATTTAGCCGTTTTCAGGCGAACTCTTGTATCTTGTTGCCATTGTTGTTGATGTTTTCTCTGTGTATTTTTTTCAAACATTGTGCCCTTGCTGTGTTGGAGGCATCACAATTGTGTCCACTCACTCGCAGTGGATTTACCAGACATCGTCCTGCTGCTTTGCCGTATGCAGGGGGACTCTACGCAGGAGCCGGCAAAGAAACTTTAATAAAATGTGCGGCGCAACTGACTCAGACATTTGCATTGTGTAAACTTGGGGAAAATGTCTGGACTGCAGGCAGCGCATTAATGCAAGCTCTGTGAACAGAGACGGATGTGTTTTGAAAACATGTGAGGACCAACTGTCTGTCTTTTGCGTGTGCTGGTCCGCTAAGCTGTGTTTCGTGCTGACCTGGGCTTAATCAGGCTTTCACGTAGCCGTATAACCGGGGACTTTTGCATTTACCGAGAAACTAAGGGAGAGGAAGGAAAGGACTCATCTGCGCCTGAGGCGTCTTGAGCTGTGTTTGGCCCACAGTCGCCGTGTCTGTCTGTCTACCTCTCTGTCGGCTTCTCTTCTTATCTCCTGACTTGGATAGCGTCTGCTGTGGCACATGTGTTTGGATCATGTTAGACAGCAGTGAAACTATGTAGGACGCGGTTCCTCCTGTTTATGAAAGCAGCCATGGCGGCCAGATGAGTGGCTCAGAGAGGGAACTCATTCCAGCTGGCCCTCAGGCAGTCAGGCAGCACTGCACAGACCTAATGGCTTAGCTTCCTTTCTCTGTAGATAAATAAAAGGATGAGCAGCAGGAATTGTAATTGCAAAATGGCTATATGACTATAGAGCAGCCAAGGAAGAAGCTGCATACCTTTTGGCCAGTTTTATAATGATACAGTTGCGATAACGTGCCTTTTTTTTCCAGCTTGTTTGCCGTGCTGCACAAAGTGAGCGATGAGCTATGATGGCTTCACTGCCACTCTGAGTGAGAGAACACAAGCACCGGCAGATTTGTGCCAGATGAATACACAGTCAAAAACAGTAAAAAATCCCACTGCAGCGAGTCAGGGTAACTTACTGACAGGTGGTGGGAAGCCGTCATGCAGATATTTTTAGGTGAATGTGAATAACAAATTGAGAGAGGTAATTCACATTCATTTCAATAAAAGATCTCAACTCTTCATGTTTTTTTCATTAGTGAAACCAGAGGATCCGCGTGAGAGTGTTTGACACAGCGGCTGTTTTTCTTTGCTGTTTCAATGAGAAACAAAATGAAATAACTCGTGTATGCTTGTCCGTTGCACTGTTTTCTCAAGTAGCTACAGTTTCACAAGTTTCTTCCACATGGCAGCGTTCAACTCGGTTTGCACCCCAACGAATTGAAAACATTTCGTTATGTTTTATCATCATTGTCATCGCAGGATGAATTTCCACTCATGTCTTGGCGAGTGTGAAAACAGCACTGACCCTGTCCCTTAACCCGATGTTCTAATGCTGTCTTTGATGCAAGCTCGCCATTTGGACAGCGATGACAAGTATAAAGTGCTGTGCCGATACAGGAAGTGTGAGTGTATGTGTGTGTGTGTGTGTGTGTGTGTGTGTGAGCGGCAGGCTAAGTAATGATCACACAGGGTCACCAGATGTTTCGAGGTCTCGGGCTGAGCCCAGCCCATTGCTTAGATCAGCCTCATTGGTTTGCTCTGGTTGTGTCACCTAGTGCAAGCTGTTTAGGGTATTTAATTTCTGAACACTCATTAAAATGGTTTGTGTTTCCCCTGGCAATTGTGTTAAATTAACAACTAGCGAGGTAAAAGCTGATTATGTGGCCACACATCCAGACATGGTTAATCAATTCTCCCCCACAAAATGTTAGCTGGTGAATTAGTGTAAAGGAAACGATTTATGGTGACTAATGCCGACGTCCTGTCATGTCAGGCCCGGTGTTTTAGCAAGAGGGGGGTGTCAGATTCCGCACATTCAGCAGCTTTGTGCTCTGCCGGCCATCTTTTTCTCCCTCTTAACCCAAGCTACATGCTGCTTGCTCTATTAATGAGCCAATAATGGAGAAATAGTGTTTGGTAGTAACATAAAACATGGTACGGATACCTAAGGCGGGATCGCACATAAGCTTCCAGAGAGCTAGATTTACACCTGGGCTCCCAGTCGAACTGTAGAAAGGGGAACACTGCATGGGGTCTCACACAGCTCCATCAGACCCCCGCCAGTCGAGCTGTGGAAAAGCCAGGTCTCCGAAAAATACGGCTGTGGCAGATAATGATACCATTACACTAATGGAGCTAGCAAATGAAGGAGAACCCAGATGCCCTGCTTTATTACCGGAGGGGGTCATTTCCTCGCTGCATTCCTAATGGCCTGAGCACACAGTATTGATCAGGCTATCATGCTGCTAATCCTCTACAGAATTACTTATCGCCGGCTAGGTGTTGATCCGCTGCATGCCCTGCTCTGGCCTTGCCGCTGGGCCGCCGCTGTGTGGCCAAGAGGGGCCCACTGGGTCGTTTATGCCGTCATGATTTAGGGCCAAGCAGGGATGGCGTCTGGGAGGTCTTCGGCGGTGGGCCGGCCGGTTCAATGTGTAAAAAAGGCAAATGAACCTAACAGCTTTCATTTAATTAAGGAGCAGGCAATGATGTGGTTCCACCCTCTTTATGGCCCCATTGGCCACTGAGGAGCAGGGGAAGCTGTTAGGTTGGGTGTTGTTCTCAGTAATTGTGATGTGCTGTAAATAAGACCAGGAAGCCATCAGCAGCAGCAGCAGCAGCAGCATCAGACCATTGGACTGATTTGATTACACTGTGCTCGACAAGACCCATCTATATCTATGTATATGTCTCCCCTCCTAGTTCTACTTCGGGTTTTTACCAAATGAATAATTGCTTAATACGGAAAAATAAAGACAAAAACAGCAGGAAAATAAATTGCTAAAGTGTTTGTGGGACATGCCTTATTTGATCATGACTGGGACCCATCATCATTACAAATGAGTAAGAGGGTCAGGCAGCACACAGCACTTTGCCCAGGGCCTATTATCGGTCATGTCCTTGGTCTCTTTACTGGGCCCCTGTGTGCATTAGCATCCTTGGGTCATTGGAGGAGTGGCGTCTTAGCATCAGCAGACCCTTCTTGTCACCTCTGGCCTCAGCTAATCAAAGACTTCACCTTCAGGGGGACTTTTGGCCCTGTTCGTTAGGGCCACTGCTGTAACCATAAAGAAGTATTTATATATTTCCATCTAGAAGAACCTGTCGTGGCTATGGAAACGAACTATTGATCCAGAAATTTAGTCATTTCTTTCTGCGTGCACTATCAATATTGTGCAAACATCTGTCCACACGAGGGTTGACCTCAGCCCTAGCCTCTGTTTCCCGCTCCCATTGGAGTTCAGTGATATACTATTCTGAAAAGTAAATCAATGAATGAATATGAAGTTTGGTGTGTAATATAGTGCAGGCCCAAGGCCCCTGGTCTTTCATTGATCTGCCATGTGAGTGTTGAAGGGGGCTGATTAGTTGACTGCTGAGTTTTTTCTCTACATGTCTTTACCTTGTCTTGACTATTTGATCTTTGGCTCATATGTTTGGACTGAGGTGTTTTATAGATCAGCATGGTTAGTCAAGCCTCCGTTCAAACCAATTCAGACAACACAGGAAATTGTATTTATGTTCCAGTGTGGTGCAGCTGGACTGAGATCAGTGCGTCTGCTGAGGTATTCACTCCGTCTTTTTTTATATTGAGATGGTTTTTAGAAAACTAAGAAATGAAAGCTTTGAAACATGTGAGTATGCATCAACAGTCTTTGATTTAAAGATGCTAGCAATGGAAGAGTTGGAAGTTTTGCGATTTCCTTGTTCTGCTGATGTGAATAGTGACTTTTAGAAAGAGAGATGTTTCTTAAAGTCAAAATGATGCACTGTATTACTCTTGAGCATCCACAAATCAAACTTTCTATTGTCCTCCTTATAAAAGCCCGGCTAGCTTCTCAGAATATGGATGAAACCCTGCACGTCATTCTTTTACTTCCCTCCACCTGTTTTTTTAATCCACGACATTTTAGATGTGCACTATGTCTGCATTTGGTTCACATCAGGAAGTATATCAACTTTTACAGCTCTGCCTGCCTGCGTTGTCTCAGGTACATGCTGAGACGACCTGCCACAGACTCCCACATGTGGTTGCAGAACTGTGATATTGTGATACTTTTAAATAAAATATCCATATGCTGGACATTGCAGTTTGATGTGCCGGAGATTGAATGCCATAGTGATTCATACTTTAACTGAAAGCCTTCCACTCTTTGACACTGTTCCCAAATAATATTTATACAGTCAGCCTTTACTGGCTAAAAACATGAACAAATATGCTGCAAAGAATTTCACATTTTAGGCACCAATACCTATATTTTGCATTTTCCACGCCGCTGGCTTCCACCTATGGAAGCCAATTCACCGGGAATGTCCAAACAGCCTTTGACAGCCTATGCGTCTGACAGCCCGTGCAGAGCACCTCATATTAGTGTTGACGCATTAGCCACAGATGTCAGCATATTCACAAACAAGGCCGCGGAGTGGCTCATGCAAACTGGCCGACCAGATCAGCCGTCAGATTCAATGAGATTACGTCGCTCGTGACCTGCCCAAGTAGGGTTCATCTGTCATGCATGTGTCCCGTCACAAGAGAGACACGGAATAATCAGTTCAATCAATAGATGTTGGAGGCTCATTGGACTGTTCCTGAATAAACATGGGAATGACCCTCTCACCCCGTACACAGAGGCGAGAGCCTCCTGGGAGTTCATTAGCCACTCGAGGCTACGGTCCGGATGAGTCGTTATTTTCCATTTCTGTTTGTTTGGCATTCTCGTGTGTGTGTGTCTGTGCGTGCCCGTGCCCCCTCATAGTAAGTGTTGTGTCGTGCGTATATCTTTGAATGTTCCTTTGTGTGTTTGTATGTAAGAGTATATTGTCTTAAAAATATTAAATACGCTTTTTGGTATTTAGTATTTAGTATTGAGTTAATGTTGTTACATAGGTTATATTGAAAAAATGTCAGTATAATAGCTGTGACCCAAATACATCCTAGCTGCCTTGGCTGTTGCTAATTATAGCAAATGCCAATAAAAATGATTTGACTAGGCAAAGCCACCTGCCCAGGACAGAGCCGTCTTCGGGCTGTTTATTTGTGAATTTATTTTCCTTTGTAATGACTCACCTTTCCTATAAAAGTGCCTGCTGCTGTGGTGCTGCCCAACATCTGGTTTCAATGGAACGTCCGAAAGCCTCCATTCACAAAAGCTGCAGGATGCCAGGTTCACAAGGTGCCGTAAATAGTGACTGTTAATTTGTACATCATAAGCTCTTTTCCATAAATGGGAGCAATGAAAATGTGTTAAAATACCTGGCCTTTAGCTGAGAGCACAGGGAGTTCCTTTTTAAGCCATAGCCAGGTTTTTAGTTAGCTAAGCCAGTCGGATGTATTTTTGGCCGTGTGTAAAATATATGTATTGCATTTTTTTTTTAACACAGTCTCCGTTATATGTTTCATGAGTTTTTTTTGGGGGGGGGGGGGGGGGGGGGGTCCCGGTCCTGGTCCCTTCTTATAAGTTTCAAGTTATTTCGATGTGTACAGGACTTGAAGTGTCCTTTGTCTTTGTTAGATTCATTTGTTAGTTTCCGAGATTTAATCACATTCAGAAAAAAGTTCATTAGGTGCATTAGGTTCATTGCGTACATGGAAGGGCCACAGAAACTTTTCTTTCATGGATCTTTTTATTTTGCTCGTTCCAGCACTTACTCTGCATCAAGCCTTCGAGAAGTGTCTGCTCACTTCAGGTAGTCTGTTCATGTCTCAGTGATTCTTCCTCTGAGCTCCTCTGTTTTTTCTTCATCAGCCTAACTTTTCCTTGCATATGCGAAGCAGCCAACGACAGCTTGACTGGCATTCTGTCAGACGGGCGATGCCTTTCCAACGGTGGAGCATCAGCCCTTTGCCGAGAGCTTGTGTGCACGCGTGTGAGTGTGTGTTGATCTGTGTGTCTGCGTAGAGAAGTGGGGGTGTTGTCGGGACGTGACCGGCACACTTTGCATGTTCTCCTCAAGACAGGTGCTCCTGGGTGAGCACTGGTGCATGACAGTTGCCTTTCATTGCTGTCTTCTCCACACTTAACCCCTGACCAGCCCTCCCTTCCTCCTCGTCATCCTCATCCTCCTCTCCTCACTCCTCCCTCCCTCTTTCCCGCCACGTCTGACCTCTTCTCACGGCACTTCCCTCGGCCGCCCTGAGTGATGGACTGCGCAGGCCGGCGGGCGAGTTGCGCTTTGTATGTGGTGGTGGTGGTCTGATGCAGCAGGCTTGTCACAAGCCTAACGCTGTCAGGCCATAGAAACCGAGCTGTCCAGACTGAACTGCACAGACACACACTTACACACCTCCTCCCACACACACTTACGCCCGCACCTCTTTTTGTTCAGCAGTCCGTTATTCCATCCACTGCTGCTGTCAAGCACTTGATCAAACGTGCATAAAGAAAGGAGCCCCTTGGCTGAATCCCCTCCTATCATAATGTAGGCAGATTTCCACCCCCTCTGCCTGTTTTCCCAACTCTGTTTATTCAGATGAGCCTGACTGGGGGGCAGTGGGTCACATCCACTTGCCTTGCTAAAACGTTCCTGAATTGAGGGTTGTCTCCAGTGAGATGGAGAGAGAAAAAACACAAGGAGGGGTTAGAGGAGGCAGCTGAGCGGTCGTGTCAGGGCTGTTTTCAGAGCTTCTGTGGCTGTGGGTGTGTGCGTGTGTGTGTACGGCAGGGGTAGGGGTTAGGGAGTTTGAGGGTTCACTTGTCAACCCCTGTGTCATGCTTGCCCTGGCCCTGTTATGTAGAGGGCATCCACTGTCATTTGTTGCAGGACTGGCTGAAGTGGAGTGAGCCGCAGAAGCAGAGAAAAAAAACAAAACAAAAAAAAACAGCCAGCGCATTGTGTGCACTCAGGTGCCTCCGAGTAGCACACAAACATACTCCACTGGAACTAACCCCTTATTCACTCAAATCAACCGTCAAAATATTTGTTTTTTATTTAATTTGACTTTCTGGAGATATTAGTCGGTGTTAATCTTCATCGTGTGTGTATCAAAGGTGGAGGCTGATCCAGATGTTTTCTATAAAGCATGCACATGTTGTTTTCTGTTAAGTTGTTTGAGCTGCACTGTGTTAAGTAAAGTAGGTGAATTAACGTCATGCTTGAGTCCAACTTCGGGGAGACATACACTAGGTAAGCTTGTGTTTTTTTTTGTTTTTTTCCCAGAAAAGTAATTCTGTATTTCCAAGTTTTTGAAGTTTATCCCACTATGTGTACGAGTGTGTCATTGCAGGTTTAGGCTTGTGCCTCCTCTGACATACATCTCCCACATTCTCGCAACTACAGAGAAACGGCAATGGTTAAGACTCCTTAAACGTGTTGTTGGAGTGTCAGTGAAGACATGAGCGCGGCACACACCATGAGCTTAATCCAACAACAGCCCGTCTGCCGTACTGTACACCCACTATCTGCGAACGGACCCCTTCCCCACAGCCATTGTCACGTATAGGGTGCGTTGTCACTCAGGAGATGGACTCATGTAAATGCGATGACAGGCTAGTGTCTCGGCTGAGTGACAGCACAGAGGGATTGGGCTAATCTGAGTGACTGATTTGAGGCACACAGCAGCTCGCCTGTCCCCATAACTCCTGAGAAATAGACAGCTTCTGCAGAGTTATCTCTGTTTGTAAGTCCTTCTGCTGCGCTGGGATGACAATAGGGATTAGTGCCAAGGTTCTTTAAACTGTTTTTTTTATTTTATTTTTGGGAGGGGGAAGGGGGGGCTCTTATCGGAGTCTCGGCAGGATGCTGCCGCAGCCAGTTTTCCTTGACTGTCAATTAAAGAGGGGATCATTAACTTCAAGGGTATAAATGTTCTAACACTGGTATTACGTTGGGAAGCTAAGTCGCTGACAGATGTTCAAACTTTAATTCTCCACTTGTTTTTTTGTCCTTTAATTAATTTATGTATCACTATTCGGGCTTTAAATATTTTTTTCGTCCTGTCTGCTCTTTGTTAGCCTGTAATCTCAGTTACCATGGTAGTCGCAAAGACGATTGGGCCTTGTCACTCGCTTGTGTTTCTTATGAGGTTCAATCGGCTAATGTATTCAATATCAGCCAAACGGAGAGGTAAACAGTATCTAATGTCGCGCACGTTCCTGTGCAGCTCGGAGGCGGCGGGCAGGAGGAGAACAGCATGTCTGCCTCTAGTTCTCGAGTCCCCCGTCTTTACACGAGGACCATCTACTTAGCGGGACTTGATAAAATCAAAATGAACAGAGCTTGTATCGCTGCACATGTGTGGATTTTTCAGTCGGTAAACCAAAGCAGCGCACTACTTTGGGGTTTTCTTTTGGAAGCTTTGTTAGCGGTTGTGAAGCTCGAGCATGACAGCTGTGGTTGAGATTTTCCAGCATAGAACTGTGATGGGATGCAGCGAGCAGTGTACTGCAGGTAGCCGCACAAAAAAAAAAAAGAAAAAACTGGTGGAGGAGAGACGTTAAGGGGAGCGGGAGAGAGCGACAGAGACTGCTAATGGGCAAACTCTCTTCATCCACCGCGACTGCCATCACCACCACCACCTTGTTCTCTCATGACAGCTCTATCCTTTTGTTCTCGCGCTCGGCCCACTCTCTGCCGGGGTTTCATGACAAGTTTTTGCGGGCTGATCAAATGCTGTGGTGACATCTGATTAGGATAGAGCGTGTGTTTACAGTCGTGCATGGTGAGGACCCCCTCCCCTTCTCAGACAACAAGGGAGACTTCACCTTGACTAATTAAATTTGCACCTGCAATGCCAGCTGTGACAGCCACTGGAGCGCTGCATTTATTTATGTCATTCCATACATACTTCCTGTGACGTTCATCGAGGCCAAATTTGCAATATCGCCTCTGTTTACACGCAGTGTAGGATTCTCCAATCGTGGCATTTATTGGGGGGGGGTAGTTCTTCACCAAGGAGACAGGTGATTGTATCTGTGGCTGTGGAGCCACTCAAGGGGGCAGTGTTGAGCAGCGTAGACCAGAGGAAGGTGGACACATGCATGTGTAGTCTTTCCAAATTGATTGTGACTATTCACTTGAGGCCATTGTACTTGCATGTTTTGTTGTTTTGTAAAATGAATGATCCAAATAACTTTCATTTATTTTTCATTATTCCCCTTGTTTGTTTTCCCCTTAAATTACAGTTAACATTTCAAAGCATAGTTTGAGTTGATAGGCAGCAGTAGAATTTGTCATTGATATTTTGATTTGATTTGGATGAAAAAAACAAAACCTTGTTGATACATTTTTATCTCCCTTGATACAGTTCGGTCTTGAGTCTGGTCTTATTTTCTGAGGGCCCATTCTGCACACTGTTCTGAGCCTGGATGAGCTCTTGTTTAAAATCATGTGATTTGTGTGTTCTTCTGTCAAAGTGAGCGTGGGTGCATTTAATCATGCATTTATGTGCACACACACACACGTGTGCTTGTACATGATCCGCCTCTCAGTGCACGTGCATGTGTATCTATCTAAATCAGCGAAGAGAGTGTAAAAGGCCACAGCTGAAGTGAGCAGGACATCAGTCACCCAGTAGCAGCAGACAGGGCCCGGTAATTTGTGGACTCCCCACCCTGGCCTCTCCCCCCCACCACCACGTTGCCTCCCCAGCCTCAAATTGACCAGGCTCGACTGCTGGTCATGCTGTATTACATGGGTTAGATGAAGTAATTATTTCTAGGCCACTGACTACAAGCAAGATTAATAGTTTTTGAAACGGCCATAATGGAGGCCTGACCTGCTGTGACATAAGCATTATTTCAAGCTCACCTCAACTCTCATCCCTCTCACCTCTGGGCACCGGCACAGGGTGATTTATACCTGGGCTAATGAGGGGAGGGGACCTAGGAGCCCAGGGCCACCAGCCTACCAGTGCAGTGTTACAGGCTTACTCCCCCCCAAGCTGAACAGACAGCCGGGTCACCTGAAGCCGGGTGAAGTGTTTGCTCGATTGGGTTTTGGAAGCGAGACGTAAAAGTAATTAAAATCCACACTTGATTGTTGAGTGTCATCACGTTACTGTGGCGCTGACACATCCTTGAAAGACGAGAACAATATGCACGTCATAGTGAATCCCTCTGTCCCGGGTCACTGTATCTGCTCAGCCCCTCCCCCTGACGCTCTGGCACCTCGAGGCGCACAGAGGCCGGAGAGTTGTCACTAGGTGGCAGTTGGACATCATGTTATCAGATGCTTTCACCCCACCAGCAGCCTCTTCCTCACTTCCTCCCTCCCCTCTGAGCTAAGTACACCTCCGATGTCAGGGTGTTTTATTTTTATTGGATGAGGGCAGTATGTAATGCATTCACCTCCGTTCCTGCCAGCTGTTAAATGCCCCAGAACATGGTTTGGCCAGGCTCCGCCCCGTTAACCCCCCTGATTGGCTGTAATAATTAGCAAAAGTGAACCGTAACTATGGCACCTTGCAAGCGTTTGGGACAGCTTGCGACTCCCTGATACATATGTGACAGAGCCAAGAGACTTGGGCTTGGCCGCATTCCCTCCGGACCCCCAGTGCACGTGTGTGTATTTGGGCTTTAATATTAACCCTGAACTTAAACACATGCATGCGGTGTGGTGCCAGCAATTACATTTTCAAATGGCTGGGTTTGTAAACCTCCAGGATGTTAATCTGTCACCATTCAAGCTACTGGGAAGAGTGAAAAGAGGATTAAGCTATTCAATTCCTGGTAGAATATTTCCCTTTGTTCGAAATGAGTGAAGGAAAAATAAATAAAGAAATGAGGTGGCTTCTCAAGCAAGACAAGTGCAGTCTGCTATACTTCAGGATTTGGCTAATGCCATTACACCAAACTTATCCGCTACAGGATTCCAGGAAGACAGGCTGACGGTCGTGTAAACAGCTACAAATGATATTCTGGCCTTAATTCAATATTAATCTAAGGCCACTCATCATAATGCCAGTTTAACTGGGTCAAAGACTACATGACGGAGAATTGGACCTGTCCTAGATGCGCAGTACACATCTGTTTGGCACCATATGTTTTTATGGTGGCTTAGCTGATTGTCAGTATTTAAAAATAACATTAGTTTGCTAATAATACCATATTTAAATCGGTCAGGTTTTCACTCAATACATTTAAACAAAGAATTCAAAATGTTGCCCTGGTCGTCTGCAGAAAATATACAAATACAAAAGTACATGATCTATTTGATTGCATAAAAGTAAGAGAGCCAATCACAGTTTGACGGACGGGTAACTTGGAGGAACAGGATCCTCTTTATTTTTAATATGTTCCGCACTCCTCCGCTGCAGTGAGTGTGACACACGGCAGAGTAGATGTTGAAGTGTTTTGTCAAGTATCAAATCTTATGTTAAGCGTAAGGTTATAATATACCACATGATAATTGTCAGAGCTGTCAGCCAATGCAGCAGAGTTCCCCAGTCTTAGCCCAACGTTTACCCTTGACTCCCAACCCCTTGGGTCGGATTGCACATCATCTTTATCCCAGATGAAGTACCAGACTTGGCAGTGTCAGAAGATGATCTAATATGGAGTCGAAAGGACACAGAGCTGGGAAATCATCGTCATTTGAAGAGGTTGCTTGTCACATGATGGGTTTGATCAGCCGGTGCTGCGGTACACAGAGCCGGGTCTTTGCACTGTCTAACAGTGGTACCGGATTAGAGACACAAACCACTTCTACTGTGATCAGTCACTCACACACAGAGACACGCGGCAGGACTGAAATCCTCGCACACTTCACCCACGTCATTTTGCTGGCGTCTTCGTCAAGCCTGCTGTATGGAAATGAGGGACGCTGCTGTTGACAATGATGATTCCATGCCAGTTTGTTTAAACCATCTTTGATACCATATTCTATAAGAATCTATAACATCATGGCTGCAGTGAGGCCTTCGATGCAGCACATGGGTGTGTGGGCCTGTAGCCGCCTGCCTGCTACGGATCTGTGACATGTTGAGACAATGGCCGCGTGTGTGAGTGATCTGGCTCTACAGCCTTCAGACACTGTGTATGGCTAAGTGCTATTGAATTGTTTATTGTCACAAATCACAAACCTTTCAATGGCCGGGTGTGACCACAGCAACAGCAATGCGTCCATCCATCCAGCTGCTCCATACCCTGAGCGATGTGCTGGTCCGCGGGGCTCTGAGGAGTGTAAAGTCAGCCTCTGGAGCTGGGGATTTTAAATGCTCCACCTGCTTATCGATCTCTTCTGCCCCACTGAGCCAGCCAAGATTGGGCCACAGTGATGTAGAGAAGGAGGGGGACAGAGAGGGGATATGATGCAGAGGAAAAGGGCAAAACGATGGCCTCAGTCCTCTTGTCCTCAGGTCTGTCCTTGACACTGCCTTTGGGACCGTCCTGGAGGACGCTTCTTGTCCTCCCCTGAAGCCCTGCATCTAGCCCCTACAACCAGCCAGCCCTCCCCCTGGGCCAGACTGCACTTTGCACAGCCATATTGATTTTTTTGGAGGGACAGGAAAAGTGTGGTGTGGGAGTGAATGCAGGGGGGGTGGTGAATCGAGGGAGCTTTCTAAAGCACTGACTTCTCCTTGACTGCACCTCGAGACGCTGCAGCCCTGTTAGAACAACTCAATGGCCCCAGTGCCCCTGCTGAAAACTGCTAATCACGGTCTTTCAATCAACATCCTCTTTCCTCGCTCCATCTCTCTCTCTCTCTCTCTCTCCTGTCCTATTCTCTCTCGCTGAATACCAAGGGACTGTGCCTGCATTGGAACCGGCCGTTCCACATGGGGAACAGCTGACCTCAGGAAAGCATGCTTCAATTTGAAGGAGAAAACTGAAATGATTTCCTCGATGGACGTAATCTTAATGGAAAAATGCCCCCTCACGCTGCTAATGGCACAATCATTTGTAGAAACTGGACATCTCCTCTCGTGACAAGGATGCTGGGCGAAAGCTTATTGTGGGGGTAAACCAACAGACATTTAGCCCCCAGCTGCTTCAGCAAAGGACAGAGGAACTTTTTGGTTGTTTTGAATCATTAGATGCAGTGTGCATCTCCTGTGTATGTAAGTGTGAAGCATCTCGTATGTTCCTGATAAAAAGCATGCTCAGTCACTCTCCCCCAGATAAATAAAAAGGTTATGTAAGGCATACATGGACAGATCCTTTAGATCGCCTTCCTCGCTTACTCTTCCTCTCTTCACTCCAGATTTGACATTTGCTAAAGGTCACAGAAACATCTTTTCTTCCCCTCTTTGAGGTGTAGATGGGTGTGAAATGGAAGTTGACACCACAGACACATTGAAAAGCACTTAGCCAGAGTGGCCACAGGCCAACCTGTCTGTGTTTGGCTTTCTGCATTTGTAAATACTTTTGAATGATTGATCTGGAAACCTCGGCATCTCCGTAATCCTGTCAGGTGCAGTGAGAGAGATGGAGAGTTCAAAAAATAGATGAGGTCCAATACTTTTTCCTCCCTTCATCTCTTCCTTTCTCACATGCACACATACTCTATCCCTGACAGAATTACATGTACCCTGGAATGACTGTAAGAGTGGCTTTAACTAAGTATGTGTGTGTGTGTGTGGGGGGGGGGGGGGGATTAGGA